>JASPKZ010007370.1:642500-882500 GCA_030220185.1 Diploptera punctata | reverse complement strand
TCGCTTTATTATATTTGTAACGGTTTACGATCTAATGATCTTCAGAGATATCACTCTTTTTGTTTGTTTCTTTTCCACATTCTATTGTTATTTTCTATTATTTGATAATTTGTTAAAGCGGATTGTCTTCATAACTATCGAGTATACTCGGACCAACGGATCTGTGCCCCTGTAGCACTGGCATCGTTCTTCAAAAAGTACACGTCAGTTCTCACCCTATTCAACCGCGCCCCCCTCCCACTACATCAAATAGAAACCATTGTAACTGACCGAGTAGGGACGTTGCCAAACTTCCCCCGGTGTCAGGCTCTTGAATATTTAATAATGTAAGGTTAATTATTACTTCTTCATATTTAATATAAGTAGGTCTAATGACACTGATTGATTTCTACGATTAATGGATATAATTATAATAGTGGATATTTGTTGGTTAAATGGAAATTACGCGAAGGGAATCTACATATGTTGTTTTTAAAGATAAATGTTTCGTCATAAATACTTTTCCTTCACCTCATTGTCATATTTGGTTAGATTTGGAACATAATCTTGAAGTCCTAACAAAATTACAAAATTGTAGGTATGAACACACAGTCATGTACCCTCCTTCTTTCTCATCCGGGCTAGGGATCGGCTATGGCGAAGTTACTATATGCTACGATCCTACGATCTTATTTACATATTATATAACACACTGATACTATACAGGAATTAAAATTTATGCTTATAAATTAAGCTAATGATAATAATTTACAATTAACATACTATATAACATAACATACTGATACTGCGTTGACAACACTGGACTGTGAGTGCAAATAATATCCCGCAAGAAAGTTCAAAACTGTGAATAATGGGAGGGGAGAGAGAGAGAGAGGGGGGGGAGAAATAGATAGAGAGAGGGAGAGATACATAGAAAATAGAGACAGGCAAGAATGCAGGGAGGGAAATGATTTACCGAGGCGAAACGGAATTAGTATTTAGTTCGCATTTCTTACGGGGGCACAGATCCGTTGGTCCAAGAATACTATACTATTATATAGCTGACTTAACTTCGCGAAGAGACAGAGGGAGATATAAGGGCAGATCCTCGACCGCTTTCGCCCAGTTACAAAAGAAAGAACCCACCCTGTTGTCAGTTTTCGAAACATTCCTGGGGCTTTTCCTCTTCCTCCTTCCCCTATTAACAACTTGTGAAGAAACACCGACAACACTGCTGATGCGAATGAGAGAGTTGAGTACAGCTGCCTCTTTCTACAAATTTCTTGCCAAGTTAAGCCAGGGAGACAATAGTACATTCGACTCCGTGGCCTAACTGGATGGACACTCGACCTCCACCTGTGCGTTCCGAGTTCGCGTCGCGGTCACCCCATGTCGAGTTCATGGTGTACCAATACAGTGCCAGGTTTTTCTCGGGGTTTCTCACCTTTTTTCCTCAATACATTTAAAATTCATTACGAAACTCCATTGAGGCCACTATCATTACATTCATACTATATGCAAAAAGACAATTATATATTTAAAATATTATCTTAAAAATTAAAATATAAAAAAGGTACATGAGATCTCAGTCATCCTCAACTTTATAATGTTGTAAAATATCAACGTTGATAAATTAGAGTACTACATGTAGTCATCCTCAACTTTATAATGTTGTAAAATATCAAGAACGTTGATAAATTAGAATACTACAGGTAGTCATCCTCAACTTTATAATGTTGTAAAATATCAAGAACGTTGATAAATTAGAATACTACATTTAGTCATCCTCAACTTTATAATGTTGTAAACTATCAAGAACGTTGATAAATTAGAATACTACATGTAGTCATCCTCAACTTTATAACGTTGTAAAATATCAAGAACGTTGATAAATTAGAATACTACACGTAGTCATCCTCAACTTTATAATGTTGTAAAATATCAAGAACGTTGATAAATTAGAATACTACATGTAGTCATCTTCAACTTTATAATGTTGTAAAATATCAAGAACGTTGATAAATTAGAATACTACATGTAGTCATCCTCAACTTTATAATGTTGTAAAATATCAAGAACGTTGATAAATTAGAATTCTACATGTAGTCATCCTCAACTTTATAACGTTGTAAAATACCAAGAACATTGATAAATTAGAATACTACAGGTAGTCATCCTCAACTTTATAATGTTGTAAAATATTAAGAACGTTGATAAATTAGAATACTACATGTAGTTATCCTCAACTTTATAACGTTGTAAAATATCAAGAACGTTGATAAATTAGAATACTACATTTAGTCATCCTCAACTTTATAACGTTGTAAAATATCAAGAACGTTGATAAATTAGAATACTACAGGTAGTCATCCTCAACTTTATAATGTTGTAAAATATTAAGAACGTTGATAAATTAGAATACTACATGTAGTTATCCTCAACTTTATAACGTTGTAAAATATCAAGAACGTTGATAAATTAGAATACTACATGTAGTCTTCATCAACTTTATAATGTTGTAAACTATCAAGAACGTTGATAAATTAGAATACTACATGTAGTCATCCTCAACTTTATAATGTTGTAAAATATCAAGAACGTTGATAAATTAGAATTCTACATGTAGTCATCCTCAACTTTATAACGTTGTAAAATACCAAGAACATTGATAAATTAGAATACTACAGGTAGTCATCCTCAACTTTATAATGTTGTAAAATATCAAGAACGTTGATAAATTAGAATACTACATGTAGTCATCCTCAACTTTATAATGTTGTAAAATATTAAGAACGTTGATAAATTAGAATACTACATGTAGTTATCCTCAACTTTATAACGTTGTAAAATATCAAGAACGTTGATAAATTAGAATACTACATTTAGTCATCCTCAACTTTATAACGTTGTAAAATATCAAGAACGTTGATAAATTAGAATACTACATTTAGTCATCCTCAACTTTATAACGTTGTAAAATATCAAGAACGTTGATAAATTAGAATACTACATGTAGTCATCCTCAACTTTATAATGTTGTAAAATATTAAGAACGTTGATAAATTAGAATACTACATGTAGTTATCCTCAACTTTATAACGTTGTAAAATATCAAGAACGTTGATAAATTAGAATACTACATGTAGTCATCCTCAACTTTATAACGTTGTAAAATATCAAGAACGTTGATAAATTAGAATACTACATTTAGTCATCCTCAACTTTATAACGTTGTAAAATATCAAGAACGTTGATAAATTAGAATACTACATGTAGTCATCCTCAACTTTATAATGTTGTAAAATATCAAGAACGTTGATAAATTAGAATACTACATGTAGTCATCCTCAACTTTATAATGTTGTAAAATATTAAGAACGTTGATAAATTAGAATACTACATGTAGTTATCCTCAACTTTATAACGTTGTAAAATATCAAGAACGTTGATAAATTAGAATACTACATGTAGTCATCCTCAACTTTATAATGTTGTAAAATATCAAGAACGTTGATAAATTAGAATACTACATTTAGTCATCCTCAACTTTATAATGTTGTAAAATATTAAGAACGTTGATAAATTAGAATACTACATGTAGTTATCCTCAACTTTATAACGTTGTAAAATATCAAGAACGTTGATAAATTAGAATACTACATTTAGTCATCCTCAACTTTATAACGTTGTAAAATATCAAGATCGTTGATAAATTAGAATACTACAGGTAGTCATCCTCAACTTTATAATGTTGTAAAATATTAAGAACGTTGATAAATTAGAATACTACATGTAGTTATCCTCAACTTTATAACGTTGTAAAATATCAAGAACGTTGATAAATTAGAATACTACATTTAGTCATCCTCAACTTTATAACGTTGTAAAATATCAAGAACGTTGATAAATTAGAATACTACATGTAGTCATCTTCAACTTTATAATGTTGTAAAATATCAAGAACGTTGATAAATTAGAATACTACAGGTAGTCATCCTCAACTTTATAATGTTGTAAAATATCAAGAACGTTGATAAATTAGAATACTACATGTAGTCATCCTCAACTTTATAATGTTGTAAAATATCAAGAACGTTGATAAATTAGAATACTACATTTAGTCATCCTCAACTTTATAACGTTGTAAAATATCAAGATCGTTGATAAATTAGAATACTACAGGTAGTCATCCTCAACTTTATAATGTTGTAAAATATTAAGAACGTTGATAAATTAGAATACTACATGTAGTTATCCTCAACTTTATAACGTTGTAAAATATCAAGAACGTTGATAAATTAGAATACTACATGTAGTCATCTTCAACTTTATAACGTTGTAAAATATCAAGAACGTTGATAAATTAGAATACTACATGTAGTCATCTTCAACTTTATAATGTTGTAAAATATCAAGAACGTTGATAAATTAGAATTCTACATGTAGTCATCCTCAACTTTATAACGTTGTAAAATACCAAGAACATTGATAAATTAGAATACTACAGGTAGTCATCCTCAACTTTATAATGTTGTAAAATATCAAGAACGTTGATAAATTAGAATACTACATGTAGTCATCCTCAACTTTATAATGTTGTAAAATATTAAGAACGTTGATAAATTAGAATACTACATGTAGTTATCCTCAACTTTATAACGTTGTAAAATATCAAGAACGTTGATAAATTAGAATACTACATGTAGTCATCCTCAACTTTATAACGTTGTAAAATATCAAGAACGTTGATAAATTAGAATACTACATGTAGTCATCTTCAACTTTATAATGTTGTAAAATATCAAGAACGTTGATAAATTAGAATACTACAGGTAGTCATCCTCAACTTTATAATGTTGTAAAATATCAAGAACGTTGATAAATTAGAATACTACATGTAGTCATCCTCAACTTTATAATGTTGTAAAATATCAAGAACGTTGATAAATTAGAATACTACATTTAGTCATCCTCAACTTTATAACGTTGTAAAATATCAAGATCGTTGATAAATTAGAATACTACAGGTAGTCATCCTCAACTTTATAATGTTGTAAAATATTAAGAACGTTGATAAATTAGAATACTACATGTAGTTATCCTCAACTTTATAACGTTGTAAAATATCAAGAACGTTGATAAATTAGAATACTACATGTAGTCATCTTCAACTTTATAACGTTGTAAAATATCAAGAACGTTGATAAATTAGAATACTACATTTAGTCATCCTCAACTTTATAACGTTGTAAAATATCAAGAACGTTGATAAATTAGAATACTACATGTAGTCATCCTCAACTTTATAACGTTGTAAAATATCAAGAACGTTGATAAATTAGAATACTACATTTAGTCATCCTCAACTTTATAACGTTGTAAAATATCAAGAACGTTGATAAATTAGAATACTACATGTAAGTCATCCTCAACTTTATAACGTTGTAAAATATCAAGAACGTTGATAAATTAGAATACTACACGTAGTCATCCTCAACTTTATAATGTTGTAAAATATCAAGAACGTTGATAAATTAGAATGATATTTTACAACATTATAAAGTTGAGGATAACTACATGTAGTATTCTAATTTATCAACGTTCTTGATATTTTACAACACTATAAAGATGAGGATGACTGAGATCTCAAATACCTAATTTATTTTTTTAATTTTTACCTTTTTCCTACCAAAAACTTCATTCAATCGCTTCTCCATACTCCTGTCGTCCATTATAATGATGCTACATGTCTGATCAAGAGCATCCTTGTATATCACATACCTTCAATAATAGGGGATTCATCTCATCTTATCCCTTGTCCTAGTATTACGCTGGGCACGAGTAGAGGGTTTTCTTTTACATTCAGGGACGTTAAAACTTCTTGAGGATATAACTGTCCACCACTGTGGTCTCGGGGCATAAGTGCTGTTTTGGTACACCGCAGGCCCGGATTCGATCCATGTTCGATACAACTTTCCTTGATAATGGTTTGTTCTAAATCTAAATCTAAATCTAAAAGTTAAATGTCAGAAAACTTTAAAGCGCAAACGGTCCCGAACATCTGGTCATCATATTCATCATTATCATATTCGCCATGTTTATGAATGTATAAGTCAATGGTGTGGTGTATCGTATTAAATGTTGTGTTGTCTCGAAAGAGGCCCTGGATTGAGCTGATCATTCGTTCGGAGACGCCTTCCATGTCCTCGTGTGGTCTAAAACGCACGTGTGTGATCCAAATTTAAAATCCTTCTCCCAACAAGTCGTGTCACGACGTGCGGTACGTAAGGTGAGAGGGGAAGAAGAGAAACTAGCTATTTGTACATAGGCAACATTGTTGTTTACATTTAATCATGCTCGTAGCACTGAACCCTCCGATCTAGTTGCGTAAATCACTCCGGCGACCCGGGTTAGATTCCCGGCGGGGTAGACCTGGCTAAACTACGAAAAAAAATTACATAATAATAAAGGATAATATAAAGAATGTGTTAATTGGGACAAAATTGAACCAAAAACTCCATGGCGCGACAGGCTTAGGTCTTTGGCTTACCATCCTGCTGCTGGTCTCACATTCACTTATGCCATTTACAGTGGTGGACGATTATTCAATACAGTGGTGGCATGTGGTCAGGATATCGAGTCCCCCAATCGTTATAGCTCAGGCCGGGCGTCAAGATACTCAGTGTGAGCGCGAATCTCTTTGTGTACAGTTTTCGATCCCTTATTTGCATACATAAACGTCTGATCAGTGGGGTACAACGCATTTTACGTCACCAGTACATTTCTACTACAGGATACGCGTTTTGAAAGATACAGTAGTGAACTAGTTTGTATGTAGTAGTGCGGCAATATTTTGTGTGAGCGCAGCGGCGCTCTGAGAGTACATAACCCCCACCCCTGTTACAGCTGTTTTTTCTCAAACTAGAACCGATATTTATTGCGCCTTCCCAAATTCCTCGCGATGGTGCGAGGACATCGTGCTCATAATGGCCGAAATTTCATGACAATTTTTTTTTCGAATGGATTCAAACCTGCGCATGTTACGTTGGTCTGCGCCAATCATGATGCCTTAGATCTCGTGGCTATGACGCGGGACGGGGGGAGGGGAGATTCTTCTTGTTCATCTTCATTCTGGATCTTCAGATCCGTTCCGCTCATGCAATCATATATCCATCTTCTCCTTGGATGTTCTATATCACGGCGTCCTGTAGGTCTATATCCATATGCCTAACTGTACTATGTGCATACCAATGCTTATTTTTACAACTTTTTTTACTTCATGAAGCGTCAGGCCTGGAAAGTCCTTGACCTTCCAGTCGGCTGCTAGCCTTACATCTACATGTGTTAATCACAGATGTAGACAATCATCCTGCCAGTGTAGGGGTTCTCCAGCCTTTATAGCAGGTTTTCTCAACCTGGAGCCGCTACCCAAATGCCTCACGATGCTGGGTGGGAACCGGTCCTTTAATGGCCGAAAGTCCATGAGAAAATTTCTTCCTCCATGGAGACTCGAACTAGCCTAAGTCTCGTAGCTGTGTGCCAAGGCATCTTGTCTTAACCAATCGGCTTCGACGCGGAAACACCAATTCTTCTATCAGAAATAATTTGTCCAACATTAAAGATTCCAAGTTTTTTTTATTAATTCATTCCCTTTTTCTTCCCTTAATATGTACCCTGCTGTTTTTCTTAAGAATATCATCTCAGTTGTTTCTATTTTTGGTCACTTCTGTGTAATACCCAGTTGGTAAAGACATTACCTAATATTTCATCTTCGTATCCTTTCTAACTTTATACAAAAATCCTGGTCTGTGTTTACATTGAGATTTTGGTGGGGGAAAATGGGACAAATGTCAATCAGTAACAACGCCATGTAGTTGTAGATGATCAGGGGATATCATCATCATCATAGTACAATCACGAATTTAGGCCATTTGTTGACCTGTTTCGGCCTCAAGAGAGAAACACCATCCAAAAATCTTTTGAGTGGACGTCCTGGTCTTCTTCTTCTTTCTGCAGGTTCATATCCTAACATTTGTTTGGGTATTCTGTGATTTTCCATTCGATGAACATGTTGCATCCATCTTGACTTATAATCAGAAATTTTGTTTTCTAAAGGTTCCATGTGTAATTCATCTAAGATGTCTTCATTTTTTTGTGATCTAGTAGTGTGTATCCTGCAATCCTCCGAAGGTATCTCATTTCAGCAGATCTAAGTCTCTGTATATCCTTCTGTTTCAACGTCCATACTTCGCTACCATACAAAAGAGTAGGAAGAGCCAGTGTTTTATACACTTTTAATCTTGAATGATTTTGGACTAACTGTGGCTTGAAGATAGAATTTATTAACCCTAAAATTCTTAAACATTTAGATATGTTTGCATTTACATCCTTTTCTTCTTCATATGAGATATTGCATCCTAGATATGTAAAATTATTCACCTGCTCCAAAATTTTATTGTCCAGTACAATTTTACTTCTGACAGGATCCACACCTTGAAATGTCATAATTTTACATGATTCAGGAAAATATTAGCTTAGGATAGGGTGTCCATAATATTTTCATTGTAAAAGGGGACGTGTACTAAAAATTAAAGGAAAATACCTGGGATATTTTAAAAAAACGTGGGACATTAACAAAATATAAAAAAAACAGTTATTGTCTTTTTACCACGACACTGTTGCCTATACAAATTTATAAGAATCAAACATTTACAAATAAAAAACCACTAAAGTCATTGTTTATTACGTTTAAAAATATTTATTTATCGCTGCAAGGGGTGTAAAATCCACAACTAAATCTCTTTCATCCAAATTAAAATTGTATTTCTCCACCCCCAAAGTGTCAGAATCAGCAGGAAATCTCCAACGTTGGTTGCACCGACCATGGATTGACAATATGAAAAATGTACCAGTTACCAATAAATGAGAGTAAAAAAAAAATTATAGACCAAACAGTGCATCGTGGTCATACAAGGCGCTTCATAATGTTCATATTTATAATTACATAGTAAAGAACAAAACGAAAGTCGCCATTCATAAATACATTTTATATTGGCAGGACAAGCAGAAATTTCAATACAAGATATAAGGAACACCTAAAAGATTTCATACAAGCGGGTGATAAATCAAGCTATGCTAAACATCTCATTAACGCAGGTCACCAAATGAACACAATTGAAAATACTCTCACGACAATCCACAGAGAAAACATTCCAGCTAGTATAAATATATTTGAAGACATCGAAATTATAAAGGAAATAAACAACACCTCACTTCTTAATGAGAACGCATCCCAGTCAAACCCATTATACGAGATCGTCAAAAACAAGTCAGTTGCTGATACAAATAGTTGGAGTATACATCATCGTAAACAACAAAGAGAAGCAGAAGCTCAACCTGCCGAGGATGCAAGTTAACTTCCGAAAGCGCTCCAGTTAATTTTATATACATCATTTTAACAAAGTTGAGGACGACGGCACCTGCCAAGAGGTACATTTTAATTTTTAACTTTTATCTCACTTTATTGAATAAGACTAGAAAAGAAACTTTTGAAGTTTTACAAAAGTATTGGCAGTTCCATCTCATATATATGGATGTGAAACCTGGACATCAACAAAGGCAGATAGTAAACAAATAGAGGCTGCTCAAATGAAGATGTTGAGAGCAATAGCAGGATATCAAAGGACCGATAAAAAGAAAAACGAAGATATAAGAACAGAACTTAATATATTTAATCTCTGTGAAAGAATAAACTATTATCAACATGCTTATCTTCAGCACGTATTACGAATGAATGAACAGCGCATACCAAGAAGAATGTATAAGTATAAACCAAAAGGGAGAAGAATGTTGGGAAGACCATTGAAGAGATGGAAGGACCAATTCGACCTTAAATGAGATCGGAACAGGCCATTGGGCTTAATCCTTGTTGATGACGATGATAAACTTTTATCTTATGACTATTCACCTTAACGGAATTTGTTATGAATTTTATTAATATTGATTCATAAATACATTGACAAAGCCAGGGATTATTACATATTATATTCCTTTAATCTATGGGCAAAGCATTATCCCAAAAACGGGATATTTGATCGTCCCCAAGAAAACTTTTGGGATAGCGGGACATTTAAAAAAACAGGACTGTCCCGGGGAAAACGGGATGAATGGACACCATAGCTTAGGATGATGGCCTTATGTTCGCGTGGGTATGAACCTCCGTGTCCGATAGTGCCATTGAGATAGTTATGACGTATGTTTCAGATGGTCTTAAATGTTGGCTTAAAATAACAATTTCAGACGTGAAACATATAAATTGGAGTGTGCGCATGCTCAATGCAAACACTTGCCGTTCCTAATGTCAAGGCCGAGTTTGGAGAAAGTTGTGAATGCATTGACGTTTGCTGACCGACAAGAATGCAGCTGAGTGAAAGTGAAACCAAGCCAGAATATTAAAAAGAGGTCATGTGACGTATTTTGAAACTCTTACATAAATATCAGTATATTTGTTTGTTCACTTCATTCTCCAGTAGATTTTCTAGAATCTGGGTGGTTTTCTACCCTCATCTTGTCTTAATACTTCACCAAAACAATTCATCACATAACATCGAAAATGCGTCATAGTCTTAACCTCTTTTAATGTCGAAACATAATAATAATAATAATAATTATTATTATTATTATTATTATTCTTTCTTTCCCTTGTCAACTTTATATTGTGTAGTCTATAATTATCTGTTATGTATCGTTTATCATAATTCTTATTGTATGTTTAATTTAACCCTGGTGAAGGAAGAGAATACCTTACGGCCTTAACTCCATCAGTTAAAATAAATAAATAAATAAATAAATAAATAAATAAAATAAACATGTAAAAAGATAGATCTTAATAGCAAATTTATAATAAAATTAGATTAATGCTTTGAAAGGACCCAGTAGAAATTTAAGAAATAGCTAGTATGGTCACTAAAATATGAATATATAGAGTGATTAAGAAAAAAGAGCATATGTGAAATGCGAGGTGGAATAAAAAATGTAAATACACAAATCCATTATTTAGAAGTTTCCGAAATAATTGCAGTTTAAATATTCTAACGAACATTAATATGTTATCCCATTTCTAACTATCCATCCGCCATGATCGAAAGTTGTATATATCATGAAGAAACTCCTCCCTGATGGTCAAATCTTCATGAAAACAATTCGCTTAACTCTTCGGAGTAAACTCACTTTTATTACTAAATAAATGTTCTAGGTCCACCGCTGTGGTCCCGAGGTAGCGTGCTGCCTTGTCACGCAGCGGGCCCGGTACAGGCTCCTGGGTGAGGTTTTTGCGGGTTTTTTCCTCACCTATAAGACAAATGTCAGGAAGCTTAGGGCCCAACGGTCGCCGTAAATCATTCGGTCATCATCATCATCCTTCACCGGTGTGGAAAGCAACGGGAAGCTACCACACCTATAATTCCCTAGTAAAGCTGTAAAACATAACATGGAAATGCCATGATTGCAGTGAAAGACTGCCCTCGGGCAGAATTACTATGGAATGGAAATACTCTAGTTGGTGGAATGTATTGAATAAGCCTACGTCTTGAGTCTTAATAACCCTATTAAATAGTTGAATCAGGCCTTCGCAGCCGGTAATAATAATCATAATATTAAGAGATTCCGAACTATGTGGCTGTGGTCCATGACTGGTGTTTATAACAGACGTTTCTCCCTCAACTGCGGAGGGAATCTTCAGTGGCGAGTACTTCACAGTCGACCCTCCGACCTGGGGACACTACCTGGAATTCGCCACTGAAGATGCCCTCCGCAGTTGAAGGAGAAACGTCTCGAAGAAACACCAGTTTTGGACCATGGCCTCATAGCCCGGATTCTCTTAGTATTAACCCTATTAACTAATTTGAACATAAATTGTAAACAAGATAAAAATCCGAAGTGCGATAAAACGTGATAACATACTGCTGATATTACCCGTTTAAGGAGTAAGCGCAGTTGTTGACGGAGGGCACTGCAGTCGTGTTTATGTAGGAATAGACCACGTGACACTGCTATCTTGGAATGCAGAGGGGAATGGGACGCGGGACGCTGACTGTGTACACTGCCTTATATAACGTCAGGTGTAGCAACAAACAGAGCTTCGTAATTCTTCCGCCTACAGAGATATTTTGAATAACTAATAGCAACATATATTTTTAAATAACAAATAGAAAGTAATAATTGATCACACTACAGGCCTTAGGTGTCCCTGGGGTAGTAAGAGGCCAAGGCTCTCACTTTTCTAGACAATTGGTACCATAGGCCTACTTGATGTCAGCCGAGTTGTCAACTTTACGTTACGGCCATTACCTTCAGAACAAGCATCTGGTACTCATTTCAGTTAGAGGCCGCCTAGAGGTTTGGGTCAGTTTAAAATTCTGGCCCACCGGGACTGGAGTCCTCGACCTTACCTACTGCGCTACAGCATGCTTTCCCTAAAACAAAATACTTACTAAAATTGTAGTTTTGTTCATTTCATTTCTAATTAAGTAATAAAAATCCTACATAATAAAAATCATATCATTGTGTGTATATATGTATATATATTTGTGCTTTTTTTTAGCTGTCCACATTTTTCCTTTATCTATATAAAACCAGTTTCTGATTTTTTTATAATTAGAATTATTTTAGTAAATAAAGTAACATAAAAATAGGTTACATTGGAATTATGTATTGTCCACAGACGAAGTGAATGAAAGCAGTAGGTATTTCATACGTCATGAGTGTTCCTTTATTCTCAGGTAGTATGCCATTGTATTGCTTGCAATTCCCCGTGCCCCCCTTCCACCCATGCTTTCATTCTCTTCGTCTGTGGACTATATTATATAGTCAACTCGAAAACCCCATTTTGAAAATTGAACGTGGTTAAAGTATTATTTAAACAAGATTATTTAATGTTATCTGAAAATATGTAATATTTACTAAAACATTTTACTTTTTCTTTTCAGGTGAGTGTGGCTTTGCCCTGCTGTGTTATTGGATACATGGTGATTTGTAAGTTACTGTCATTTCATTGATTTTAAAATTTCGAATACTGTCTGTTTAAAAAAAAAAATAGTATAGATTATTCCAATACTTTCTTCTTCTTTTTCTTCGCCTTCTTCTTTTCCTCCTCTTCTCTTGATTCCAGATTTACAGTCTGTTGGGAAGCGGGTTTTTCTATCTTTGTCGTGGTCTTCCTGAGATCCCCTGCCAGTTGGAATATTATTTCGTTAGGCATTTTATTACATCTCTCATCACTCATTCTTGAAACATCCAGTCCTCTGCTTCCTTTTTTGATACACATTCATTTATTGGTCGAATTTCACATTGTTCCCGAATGTATTCAATTTTGGTTTTATTTTGTATTTTCTTCAATATTTTTCAAAGTATCGTCATTACTTGTGTTTCTAACATTTGTTTTGTTTTGGACGTTTCAGCTCCTTTTTTTATTATTTGCAATTTTATTGTTTTTTTAATTGCTGCGTTCGGTTTGTTAAGATATTTAAGATTGATTAATTATTTAGCCCTTAAATTTACAATATATCTTATAAAAACATTGATTTAGTTTATTAAAAATTTGTGAAAAAACAATAACAAAGTATGAATATAAATTACTTAAATTTGTGTTGGATTACATATTATTATCTCGTACGACTTAATAACTTAAAGTTACAGATAATTTTGTTTTCACTGCGGTCCGATACAGTTGAACGATTGGTGAAAGATATTAGGGTTTTGCCTATTTAGGGATTAAACACACATAGTTTTTAATTTTGGTTAAAGTTATTCAAAGTTTATTACACTATTGTTAGGATGATTGTGAGAAGGAAGGCGAAGTGTACTTGGAACTGAAATACAGTATATAGAATTAAAGACACGATAAGAATATATAATCTAGCTCTATATACTAAAGGAATAAAATACAGCAAATCTCATATAGTAATAGAAGTTATGCAGGATGTAACAACGATAGGTCATATAGAGAGGATAATTTTTTGGTTAAAGAACGTAAATTCTCAAACAATTCGTTCACGAGTTATATGCGTTGGTCAAGATGCTTGCCAGTTAGACTAGAACATTGAATAAAAACAATTGTACATAAAATACATTTTATTGAAAGGCAGGTTCTGACAGTTCAGTTCAACCAGACTGCTTCATCCTTCATTGATACCGTCGCAGCAACGAGGTTCAACTCTTACGAGCATTGCAGGATTCTGTTTGATTCGGTGAAACACATTATTCATTCAGCCAATCAACTGAGTTCTTGTGGCAACTCGATATTCATACACAATGTTTTAAATATGCCCCTCCCCCCCAAAAAAACTATGTCTTAGATACGTACATAGTGCTCATAATCAATTATGTGTTTGGGAGTCCATGTTACCTTAATAAAACATCTTCTATAGATAACCTACCGCTCCTAAAAGTTTGTCGATTAAATCCTGTTGCACACTAGGCCTAAACAAGATTTTGCAGAATAGATTTAGTATTCACCGTTCTTGGTCTCGGGATTATATTGTTAGTTCGTACGCAATGGGCCCGGATTCTATCCCCGATCGAGATAATTTTCCCGGGTGAGATTTTTTTCGGAGTTTCTCCTCACCCGTAAAACATGTCGAGAAACTTTTTAAGGCCCAAACAGTCTCCGAACATCATTTGACCATTATAATCATCCTAAAACATTCGCCTTGTCCTTGTGTGGTAAAAAAAGCATGTGTATAATGATTCAGGTTTTTTTTTCAACTTTATTCGCGAGCATGTTCCATCATAAAATTGCAATATTATATGATGATGTTTTTCAAAATACACTATTTTAAATCGTACTTTACAAACTATACACGATATTAACTGAGTCTATTCTATGTTGATAGGGTAATATTTATAAATTGTCAAAGTTAATACCTTTTAAGACATTTTGAAACGGTTTTAAGTGTTTTTCAATTAATTCGTTATAGTTTATTGGCCAGTATCCGCCAACGCGTGTTATACAGTTCCTTAGCTTGAGTCTTTCGTTCTTTAATATTGGACATTGCCACAGTAGATGGCCAACGGTTTGTGCATCTAAGCGACAAGGGCGCATCGGGTTATCTGTGATCTTAAATCTATGGAATGATTTAGGATTTAAAATCCTAAATCGAAAGAGTGTCCCATATGGCACGGGGCATTTAATTGTACATAAAATAGAGTGAGGTTAAACTAAGGTATATATACCAACTGGAAAAAAATAATCTAAATTATGGATTTATTAAACGCGATTATTCGTGTAATTAATGTACTTGACTCTCCTAATCTTTAACAGGCTCGCTTACTTAATGTTCTGATTTTTCCATTGTACTGAATAATAATGAAACAAGTTCTTGCGTCCTGCGTACAATGTATGAATAACTTAGAACTCGTTCGTTTTTTGTTGGGTGATGAATCATTATACCTACTGGAAATAGTTAAATTTTTTATCAGAACTTATATAAGCATGACGGTTTTGGAGTTAATAGCATCGATCCTACAAAAAAGTGCTACACTTGTAAAATGGAAGAAGTTGATTAAACAAGTGATAGATAAACCTGCAAATAAATAAAGTCTGAAATAAATAAGTGCCCTACCATAATTTAATTTTTCTTGTCTTATGTGTAGGTTACTATATAATTGTTTGCCTTGGTTTAACCTCTACTTTGTATATACTTTTACATGTCCCATGTCTCCCGGTTCTTTCGGGATAAAAGGTTAAAATCTGATCTGCATTTTTTTACCACATTAGATATGAAGGGACTCCCCAGAGGAGTGTTCAGCTCAACGCCTGACCAAAATTGTGATTTTTTTCTTTAATTTTTTTATTAGATTGTTAATTCCCTGCTTCGTTGTCTTGTGGTCAGGAATCACGGCTTCAGAATAAGAGATCCCGGATTCGATTCCGGGTCTTCCATATGCAGTTTTTTCTGTAAAGAGAATTGTCTGCAATTCAACAGGTTGTGGGTGTTTTTGATCGTCTCTGTGTACAATGTGTGTTCATGTGTGTTTACAAACTAGGAAGACTTAAAAAAAGTGTAAGCTACAAAAACAAAACGAGATAAATCTAGATAATAAATTGAAATAAAGAAATGGTATTTGAGCTAAATTTTTCCAATCATTCCTATATAATTCAACCTCCCTCAAATTATGATTAATTTTATTCTCCTAACTCATTCAATATATATTTCTAACGATGTTTACTTCCAGCCCCAACTTCTTAGTGTTACCTATATATTGTGCGTGTTGGCCCTTATTAAATACATAAGTTATATAATTTCATTAAATATGATTAATTTGAGGTGGTGAATTCTACAGGAAATGATTGGAAAATATTAGCTCAATATTATATCCAAGAGGTCACGAAACTTCGAAATTCATAGCGCCAATAAGTGAGAGAGTGAGTTAGTTATAATGCAAAACTGCATTCTCAGATTTAAAATAAATGTTTTGATAGAACTTGAACCAAGAAACCACTGCTTTGCAACTATAATGCTACAATTACAGTAAATTGCGTCAGGGTTGATGATAATGAGACAAGGTTCCGGTGGAGTAGACTACAAATGGGTCGCGACCCGTCTGTTCGGGGTTAGCGACCGACGTCTTTCTACTTGACCCACTGAGGCGACGGACGTCCTCTATCGAATTTGCGTCGCAATGTGTCAGAGAGCCGTGTCGACCTTGTGCTCAAGGTGGCGGAGGATGCCTCAAGGCCCTTAATAGTCTTTCTCAATCTTTGCAGCTGAGAGGGAACTCCTTACCTCCACTCTTTACGATAACATTTGTTAATTACCTCGATTACAACACAGAATATAACTATATAATAATAATAATAATAATAATAATAATAATAATAATAATAATTATTATTATTATTACTAGTCACTCCGTGGCCGAGTAGTTAAGTCAAGCCTTGGCGCAGAGCTACGAAACTTTGCGCTGGTTCGAGTCCTCATAGGGGGAGAATTTTTCTCATGGAATTTCAGCCAGTATGGGACCGGTGCCCACCCAACATCGTGAGGCATTTGGGTAGCTACAATAAGTAGCGACTCCAGGTTGAGAAAACCAGCTATAACGGCTGGGGGACTCGACATGCTGCCCACATGTCACCCCTACACTGTCTAGATGATCTCTACCTCTGTGATTAACACATATGGATGTGAGGCCAGCAGCCGGATGGTAGGCCATGGGCCTTCTAGGCCTGTCGCGCTTGGAGTTTTTAATATTATTATCATGAATTCGTCCATCGCTGTGGTCTCGAGGTAGCATGCTGCCTTGTCACGCAGTGGGCCCGGGTTCGATTCCCGGTCGGGACAGGCACCTGGGTGAGGTTATTTCTCACCTGTAAGACAAATATCAAGAAGCTCAGGGCCCAACGGTCCACGAAAATCATCCGGTCATTATCATCATCATCCTCATCATTATCATCCCTCATCGGTGTGGAAAGCTACGGGAAGCTACTACGCCCATAATTCCTTAGTAAAGCTGCAAAGCATAGCATGGAAATGCTATGATTGCATTGAAAGACCTGCCCTCGGGCAGAATTACAATAGGATTATTAATTATTTATTTGAGCTAACAGATTTAAAGCCTTATTTTCCATTTAACCGGGGAGTAATAAATTAATACAATATTTCAAATAGTGCTATAAAGAAAGTTGATCCATAAACTGAATCTGCAATTGTAAATGGGGCCTCAAGTGTTCAAATGCTTGTAAGGCTGTAAAGTAAAGACCTAAAATAACTGCATGAATGAGGCCCTGTAGGGCTTAATATAATTTTAAAATTTTTAAGTGTAGTCTAAACACTGCACAATGTGAATGTAGTCTAATATTTCTCCATAGCGCGAAAGGCCTAGAAGGTTCTTGGCCTACCAGCCTCACATCCACATTTGTTAATCAAAGTGTCGAAAGTTCATCCAGTCAGTACACGGGTGACATGTGATCAGCATGACAGGTCCCTCAGAGGATAAAACTGATTTCGTCAACTTGTAATCGCACTTATTGCAGCTACCCAAATTTCTCACTATACCAATTGCGCACCGGTAGAAATTTCTTGAGAAAATTTCCTTGAGCGCAAGCCCTGTAGCTCTGCATCGAGACGTAATGCCTTAAATCGCTCTGCTATTGCGCGGGACAGTCTATTAGCATTACTAATAAAACAAAACATAAAATAAAATAGGAAAACACTAATTTAAATTTCAAAGATATTAGGCCTACATAAAGTTGTAAGTTACACCCTAGATACATTTTCACGTAGGCTTATATACCATCATCATCTTCTTCTTCTTCTTTTTCTTCTTCTTCTTCATTGTAGGCCGTCGGCCTGTTCAGATCTCAGAATTTATCTTCCCATCGTCTTCTAGAACGTCCCACATCTCTGTAGGTTTTGTTAGCCTAGAAGAGTCCTTTTACTTGTTTTGTTAGCCTAGAAGAGTCCATTCTTAAAATATGCTCATGTCATTTTTGTTTATAGTTTTCTATTTTTTTCATTTAGATTAAAACTTTTGAGTTCTTTCCTAATTGTTTCACTAGGAATGTGGTCTCATAGAGTAGGCCTATATCCTGCATCGTATCTAGAACTTCATCTCTGATGTTTCTAGTAATCTTCTGTCTGATCTATTCATGGATATACTATATGTTAAATATATTTATTATGCAGGTAGCTTTTTCATTATGTATTGTATTGTAAGCCTATGTTTTCCCTTTACAGATATTTAGGCACTCTCCCCGACAGGGAAGAATTTGAACCATACTAATTTAGTTACACTTGTTTTCGTATAGATGCCATTTTTGAGTGGTCCGTGGTCAGCGTTCCGCCTCATACTGACATCTAGGAAACCAAGGTAGTACTAGGACGGGAAAATTCGGTAAATTTTGCTTAGAGGCCTTTTCATTCAGGCTTAAGGATTTTTTACGAGCCTGAAAATCTTGAGACTCGGGACCCACTGCTTAAAGTCCCTCCCGGAGGACTTGCTCTTTGGATTTTTCCGTCCTAAAAAATCCATCGACCACGGCCGGGTTTGAACCCGCGACCCTCGGGAGCAGAGGCAAGGAGCATAACCACTAGTCCACCTTGATTTAGATTTAAACGATAATAGGCTACAGACTGATAATTATATCAGGTATATTTAACCTTGTTTAATCCATAGGTGGGATAGAAAGAATAAATTTCCTATAGTCTTTAATGCAGTGTCACAAATTACCAAACTTTACCCTATATAGCTCACCAAACACAATGTATTTAACGTACAATAGAGAGTTCGGCTAATAAAATATGACCCTATCCTGAGAAAAAAACTCTGGATGAAACAAAGCTTGAAAATTGAGTATCCAAAAGCGTTAAGTAGAAATTGAATAGAACCGGGTGCAGAGTTGATAGAGAATTGACTGAAAGGAGAATGGGTTGCAGCAATTCATTTTGAATTCTTGTGAATTTAATAGTGAGCTGTGAGATTGAGAGGAGGTTTATAGATAACCACATACAAACTATTTTACTGACTTCCAATGAATTCTCTTCAATAGTATCTAAAATGTAATTCCCATCTCTTTGTTACAGAGGTGTCATTCAAAATAATTTCGGCCATTTTTATCCTCCAGGCTACGTTCTTCGTTTTGTTCAATTGGGCGTGTCAATAATTGGTAGTTTAGTAACAACCATACAGCAATAATTACATACTCTGATTTCAAAAAGACTCTTTCTTAATACGTTAAGTGTTGGTTGTTGTACCGTCTTACCACTTTGACAAGTGTGGTTTAAAAAGTAGTTGGACTTCAATCTGATTGGTTGAAGCCACGAGGATAATATTAATTATAGATATGACGATAGAAGCGGAAGACACTTTTTGAAAATAATTATATACAATGTTGTTGTACCCACTATAGTTCGTTTGGCGAGATAGGAAAATCTTCCCGCGAAAATATTTGAAGGAATTAAAGGGGTGAGGGAGAGTTGGACGACTCATGTCAGATACAGCTGTCAAAAATGAAAGTGGCCGCTCTCTTCAACACAGAATATTGTGTCGCAATTTTGATCCGTTTCTCCTTTTAAATTTCCCGGGCGGCGGCAAAATCAAATCTCGCCTTATAAGGTAAAAACAGATTCGGATTCATTAACTATGAGTCGAGTGCACAACTCGCATCGATCCCTCAAGATGTATTTTCTCGAAAGATCGCGTCTTCTCAACTTACATAAGACCGGACAGAATCGGCAACAGAAGCGGAGAAGCGGATAGCTACAAGCAACGCACACCATAGGTCTACCCAAACACAAAAAAATGTGGAAGTGTGATATAAAGTGAAGAAAAAAATGAACATTTCAAAATTGTAAAAAATGCATTTTCTTTCCTTTCACACACTGTAAAACACATTGTAAATGTAGTTTTTTTTTAAATAAAGAGTAGTCGCCGCGTGTCTTCTTATGGCCACCTCTTGGCAGACAAAGTTAAATTTGACTAGGTCCCAGGAACGACTATTTCGGACAGTTTTTTTTTCTCTCCGGTTTCCTCTAGTACATGACCAAATGCTAAAATAGCCCCAAAAGACAGCCGCAGCGGCATTAGTATTAAAAATAACTCACCCCCATAAGCAATCCGAAAGAACAAAATTAGAAGATGAACCATGGTTCTTCATGCTTTTTTTCCTATCCTAACATCCTCAGGAACAGAACCACAGCACTTGTTGTACATAGTCACACAAGCCATGTTCATTCATGAATTAAGCTCACAGCTCAAAATTCAATCCAAAATTATTCGGGGCAAATGGACTCCATGTCTTGGAACCCAGGGTCCATTTTCAATGAGCCGAAGAGCTGCTCGCCACCTGCTCATGTAGGTCGCAGCAGGGCAGTTCACCTTTGACTTCGACCGCAGCCATTCAGTAGGAACCTTGAATGTGACAAGTGCGTTATGATCTGAAGGTGACGATAGTGTTGAGAAGTTAGTGCTTCAGCGTTTGTAAAGAAGTAAACTAAAAGAAACAATGTGTTTGTGAAAGAATCAAAGCAGAATAATCATATATGCTTGTACAGTGAATTATTGTGAATGAAATAAAGAAGATTGGGGATTTATGTATAAACCGGTTCGAGGTGAAATTAAAGAAAATCTACCTGTTCCAATGTCACTGCAATTAGTGATAAAGTTCCATTTCCGATCACGGTGCTATTGCTCAGTGCATGCTCTTGTTGATGTATAGTTGATGTTTCTGAAGTGCGACTTTTAATTAGGAATCGTTCTACATCTACTTTACATGGGACAGCAGTAAAGAGCTCGCTTAATGGTTAGATGCTTTCTTGAAGAAGTTTTTATTTTGTTGTCAATGTCTAGTGATATAAATAATAAAATCACTGGGTACAATGCAGATACTTAAAACTTGTGTTAGTTTTTTCTCCTTATATTACTACATTATACTATCATCATCTTCTTCGTCTCCAAGGATTAGACCTGTTGGCCTATTCTGACTCAAAATTGCTCACGCCATCTCTTTAAAGGTCTTCCTATATTTCTTATCCTCCTCGGATTATAATATTAAACTGTTCTTGCCGTCGTAATGTTTGGCATTCATAGGACATGATCTCTCCAATTTATTCTATATTTTACATTGTGCTATCTGTTCTGTAATGAAAAAAAGTGTAAAGTAATAACGAAGATTTTAACCTAGACGTTGGCATTTAAACGACGAAGTTGTTCCACTGAGCTATACGGCATTTATTTGGCACTAATGCATTTATTGCATCACTGGGCTACATTTACGTATATACATATACATTTACGTCATATTATGATTATTTAATATCGATATGAAATATTTTTTGTTATGAATCTAGTGTTAATGACTAAAACAATCATGAAGGAAACAAGAGGAATTATATATTTTTTATTTCTAAAAAACGCACAATCTTATATATATATATATATGTGTGTGTGTGTGTGTGTGTGTGTGTCCACCGCTGTGATCTCGATGTAGCGTGCTGCCTTTTCACGCAGCGGGCCCGGGTTCGATTCCCGGTCGGGGCATTTTTTCTGGGTGAGGTTTTTATCGGGGTTTTTCCTCACCTGTAAGACAAATGTCAGGAAAACTTTAAGGCCCAAACGGTCCCCGAAATCATATGGCCATCATCATCATTATCATCCTTATCATTACCATCTTCATCATCATCCTTCACCGGTGTGGAAAGCAACGGGAAGCTACCACACCAACATCTCCCTAGTAAAGCTGCAAGCATAGCATGAAAATGCTATGGTTGCAGTGAAGGACCTGCCTTCGGGCAGAATTACTATTGATGGATATATATATATATATATATATATATATATACACCAGTCCACAGTGTTACAACTGCGCTATAACATTGAGATGCAGAGTATCTATTTTAGAAATTGTACAGTTTAGATATTTTTGTAAACTGCACATTATTTCTATATCCGGGTGTTCCCACTTTAGCAGTTAAAAGGGTTTTCTTTCTTTTACTTCTGAAGATGGAATATTTCAAAAAGCCTACAAAGTTTTTTAACCGACTTTTAATTAGTTGAAAACGACTGAGATTCCAGATACATATTTTACTTTTTTAGCTTTTTATATACCAAACTCAAGGTTGGTTTACAATGACTTTTAGGAGTTTTGTTATTTAATAAAATACTATTTTTTGCAGTCGGCCGCAGTGGATTAGTGGTTACGTTTTTTGCCTTTAGTTCCGAGGGGCGCGGGTTCAAATCCGCACGGGGTCGATGGATTTTTAGGATGGAAAAATCAGAGGAACAAGCCCTCCGGGAAGGATTTTAAGCCGTGGGTCCCGAGTCTGGGGATTTTTTAGGTTCGTTATAGGACCGCAAGCCTGAATAATGAGGCATCTGTGTAAAATTTACCGACCGTTTTCCTCGTCCGTTAGCTGTCTCACTGAGGCGATCCCATATATCTCGTTGGCATCTATGGGTAAATAAACGTAACTAAATAAGCTTAATTAAAACGCTCCCACCAGGGAACGCCCTAATCCCCATATGGAGAATTACTGGGGTATATAGATAGATAGTATATATTTTTTTGTAAAATACATTTTACATTGGATTTTACGATTGTAGCTCTTGTAGATATGATCCAGTATGCAGTGTCTACATTAATTCCCAAAGGTTCTAATCTAATGGATATGAATTAATTATAACTTAGATTCCCGGTGGACATTATAAAAAGTGCATAGGTATAATAAGCATTGAGAGTTTGCAAGTGGAAGGCAGTAAGATAAAGTGATTCTAGAGTCGGACTGCAAAGGAAACAAATTGTATTAGACACAAAGAGATGGTTGTGGAATTTAATGCACTTAAAATAGACACCTGCATGGAAAATTCTTGCAGACATACGGGCATAACATTATCCTACTTTTTCCTAAGATAAAATATGAAAACGCCTGCATACACCTTCTAAAATAGAACAAAGTAAGATTTCCGATCATTCTATCTCTAAACTATTTTATATATTTCGTGGAATATAAAAGGAAAATGTATAGATACTTACAGGAAATCAATCCAAGTGGATATACGGTAATATTAACACTTAATTCAATTATTTCACTTCTATATTGAGGAAATACAACGACACTATTCCTGGTCTGTGGTTTACAACTAGACTAGATTAGATTAGATTAGATTTATTTATTTAGCCTGGTGGAGTTAAGGCCATGTGGCCTTCTCTTCCACTCACCAGGACAAACATATATTACATCAGAATGTAACAATCTCAGTTAACCCTAATATTAAATACTAAATAAAAATTTGATCAAAAAGATAATATCTATTATATTACGATCTATAATGCAACCAGTTAATGTTAGTTAAAATTAAGACTAAAACTAATAATAAATTGTATACAAGCAAGACATATTAAATTGCCCCTGTCTAATGTATATAAAAATAAAGAAAAATAATGAGATATAGAAAACTAATTTTACGATTATACAATATTTAAAACAGAACAAAAGAAAATATTTGTTAATCTTAATATTATTTTCATAAATAATTAAATTTATTAATTGTTAAAAGAATACTATCAGTGAGGCGTATAAGTTAGTTTGTTATTAAATAATTCTTTAGTTTGTTTTTGAAGTATGTTATAGTTTGACAGTCTCTGACATAGGGCGGAAGGGAATTCCATGTTTTGGTAAGTGAGACCGTAAAAGATAATGAATAATATACAGTATGATGAGGAGGGATATAAAGGACAACTATGCCTCTCCTAGCGTATCATTACCATCATCATCAACTCTCATATCATCGAGGAAGCGCAACCCCGCCTTCCAGGCGCCCCAACCCCAGAAGTGGGTTACAAGTACGTCATGCCAAGAGAGAACACCAGAAATGTCGAAATGACAACCTGGGGCATTTGGGGGGGGGGGAAAGTTCAGAACTTTTAAATATACATAATTACTTATCCATTTGAAATCAGAGGCTGGTGGTCAATAGTCTCTTTCAAGCAACAGTTGACAACAATTCTGAAATTTAAGGTAGAAAAACTCATTGCAGTAAAATACAAGGTGTCCCATTCAAACCCCCCCACATTTTAATTAATCATAACTAACAAAGTATGCAGAATTATGAAATAAGGCCGGTATTAAACGAAACAGAAACGCAAATAATGTTCATTGCCACACACTAAAACACCTTTATATGTGCACCATTAGTAGTACGAACAATATGAAGTCTCTATTCGATTTCGTGCCACATTCTGTTCAATATGTCCATTAGTACTGTTGCAATTGTTTCAAGGATACGGGTTCGTAAATCATGAAGATCTTGTACTGGAGTCGCAAACACATGGTCTTTTACATACCAGAAAACAGTTTGTGCTCGTTGCTGAGGAGTCGCCATTTTGTTTTATGTCATTATTGTCCAACATGCGACAGATGAATTAACTGCAACAATGAAAACAAAAATTCTTTCAGTTTCTCTTCCTTTTAATACCAACCTCATTTCATAATTCCGCATACTTTGAGTTATGATTAATTAAAACGTGGGAGGTTTGAATGGGACACGGTGTACAATGTAAGAGTTACTTTATTATAATTTAAATTAAATAATTATTTGATAATTCACACATTATTGATACAAATAATTGTACCTACTAGAGTATTTAAATTACTCTCTTTATTTTAGCTGCACTTTATATTACTATTTAATATCAGTTTTATTAATATAGCGTATACACAATCAAGTATCTTAGTTTATTCCCAATTTAAATATAAATAACTAACAAAACTAATTCGCTGGCACTATCGAACTCTTAGGTTCATAGCCGCGCGTACATAAACTCTCCATACATCCCTATCCCGAGCTAATGTTTTCCAATCATCCCCTGTATAATCTAATTTATTCAAATCATGGTTAATGTTATTCCCCCACTTCGTTCTTGGTGCAACCCAATTTAAATAATGTATATTATTATTATTTATTATTATTGTTATTATTATTATTATTATTATTATTATTATTATTATTATTATTATTATTATTATTATTATTATTATTACAACTCTGGGTGCACATGTTATAAAGCATTACAGGGACTCTTGTCATTCAGCTTCTGTCAGAAAATGTTAAACTAAAATTACATAAAAACGGTTATTATTTCATTTATATGTACGCAAAACGTGATTTCTTTAAGGGAATAAAGAAGATTGCGAATATCTGAGAATAAAGATCTTAAGAAAAATTTTGGGCCAAAGAGAGACAGAAAGGGGAATGGAAGAAATCACATAAGAGTAAGCTACATGATCTTTATAATAATTCAGGTATAATAAAATTTAAATCTCGTAGACTGCAGTGGACAAGATATGTGTCACGAATAGGGAATGGAAGGGGAGCATGAATTTGTCTAAATAAAAAAAAAATCAGAGGGAAAACGCACAGTAGGTAGGCCAAGAATGAGATGGAAGAATAACATTAATCATGATTTGAGATAGGTGAATTATGCAGTGCTCAGAAGTACTAATTTAGGATTGAGGTTCTTTTAAGAACTCGAAACTCTTCAGACTTGGGATCCGCGGCTTAAATTCCATCCCACAGGACTTGTCCCTTAGATTTTTCCATCTTAAATATGCATCGACTCTCAGGATTAGAGGTAAGGAACATAACCACTAGACCACCGCGGTCGACACTTGGATAAGGGTATCTATAAAACAACAATGAGAGAAAGAAGAATACAGGAAAAACAATGGGGCAGTAGTGATGACTGGAGGGGAAATTCAAGTTCATTATTTAACACACAGAATATTGGGAACCGTTAGTAGTTTTTCCATTGTTAATCTGATTTTACATAGATTACTATTATATAAGTAACTCATTGACGCCAACCAACCCGGAAGTTCATGACCGCACGGACATACGCTCCTCAGACATCCCTATATCATCATCATCAACAATCACGGATTAAGCCCATGTGGCTTGTTCCGGTCTCATAGATTCTCATTCAAAACGTTGAATCCATCCCTTTTTTGCTCTACCAATATTCCTGTCTCCTCTTGGTTTGTAATTAAGTATAATTTTTGGAATCCGATCTCCTTTCATTCTTTGAACATGTTCTTTCCAGTTTTTTTCTAGATTATTTTATTTTATCTAAAAGTTTAAAAATATTTAGCTCATTTCTAATATCTTCACTTCTTCTTTTATCTAGGAGTTTGCAGCCAGCCATACTTCTCAGAAATCACATTTCAGCTGCTTCTATGATCTTCTCTTCTCTTTTAGTTAAAACCCAAAATTCACTACCATACAATAGTAAAGGGGACTGCCACTGCTTTATAAAAATTTAGTTTTGTTTCCATTCTTGTATTTTTAAGTATTCTTTTAATTGTGTCACATAATTAAATTTATTAAGTTTGCTAAACAGATCTTCATTTTTGAAATAGGATATTTCATAACCTAGGTATTTAAAATGGTTCACTTGTTCAATGGGTTTCCCCATCCCTATATTGTGCTAATATTTTCCGATTATTTACTGTATATCATTCACCTTCCACAAATAATGACCAGTGTTATTCTTCTATCTCATTTTTGTCCTATCTACTGAGCCCTTTCCCTCTGATTTTCTTACAAGTTTTCATGTCCCTCTTTTATTCTCCATTAATATACCTCATCTTACCCACCGCAGCCTGAGACTTAGTCTTGCATAAAGATCATATAGCCCACGGTTATGTAGTATTCTCCAATATGTTCGTCTCTCATTAGTTTAAAACGATTTCTAAGCACTTTATACTCAAATACTCGTAATGTTGTCTTCTTCCTTATAGTAAGTCACCGTATTTCGCATCCATATATAACTGGAAGAATAACCGTTTTATACATTTTGGTTTAACATTTTTGACATAATTTGGGGTAACAAGAGTCGATGTTTTTTATTGTTACTACAGTAAAATTTGTTTAATCCGGAACGTGAATAATGCGGAAATCTATCCAATGTGAACACATTTATTGGTCCCGGCAAAATAATAGTAATTTTACGTGTATTTATTTTGCATAAAACGGAATCTGTCCAACGCGGAAACGGAAGGATATTTCTACACAATGCATGAAAAAATGTTTAAAAGGCGGAAAAAGAGAGAGAGAGAGAGAGAGAGAGAGAGAGAGAGAGCGAGAGAGAGAGAGAGAGAGAGAGATAGAGAGAGAGAGAGAAAAAAAATTAGTTTTCAGTTCATTGAATTCCCGTTAGGCGATTAACAATAAGTGATGATTCCTGTCGCCCGCGCCGGATTAAGTACAGTTTCAACCTATATCTGGAATTTTCTTTCGGCCTCCCTGCATACCCGTTATGCCAAATACAGGTTCGTTTAACAAATATTTGGTGTGTGACATCTGTCTTACTGTGAAATCTGAAATTAGTTTAAGATCTGAGACCTATTGTGTACGTATCTTTCACAGGTAGCGTTCTGAATTTAGGGAATAAAGATGGCTAAATCGTATGTATCATTGTCATCAAACGAAAAAGTGAAAGTGATTGAAGATAAAGAAAAACAAACTCTCAGTACGCGAAATAATGACTAAATTAAAATGTGAAAACCCCCAATTTTGTGAGATTAAAAAAAATAAATAAATAACGAATGAATGGATGCAAGCAAATGGTCAAATGAAGAGAGAGAAAAAAATCAACGAGGTGTGTTTTATAAGTCCATGACGATCAAAGAATCTCCAAATTTCCGGACCGATGCTCCAAAGTCAAGCTCTAGCTGTTGCTATATCCCTAGGGAATAACGATTTCAAGGCATCTTCAGGTTGGTTGTGGACAGTTTTAAAAGACGACACAATAGTGTGGAATGAAATTTGCGGGGAATTAAAGGATGATAATGAAAGTATAGTTAGTGAGCGGAAACCGAAACTGCATATTTTAATTTCAGGATACGCGCCTAAGAGACATTTTTTAATGCTGACGAAACGGAACTGTTTTTTTGCGCGTTACGCGTATCGAAGTCGCTTGTACATACTATAGGCCTACTTCACTTTCCAACGGCAGAGGAACTACAATTAACCCAAGGTACATAAAAAAGACATATACGATGCTCTATAATCTAAGATTGGCTAATATTTTCTTTTTATATTGCGGAATGGTGTCTAATGTGGGGAAAAAAAAAAAAAAAAAATCGGTCCCATGCAATTCCGTTTTGAACAACTTTTACTGTATTACTATTGTTATTATTGTCGCCCTTGTTATTATTATTATTATTATTATTATTATTATTATTATTATTATTATTATTATTAGTAAAAGTAAAGTGATCCCACAACAGGCCTCAGGAGGCCCTTGGGGTAGTAGGAGGTCAAGGCTCCCACTTTTTCTAGACAATCGGCACTTTATGTCAGCTGGATTGTCAGCCCTGCGTGACGGCCGCCTTTACTCCCAGAACAAGCGCCCGGTACTCATTTCAGTTAGAGGCTGAGTCGACCCCAGGGCCATAGTGCCGCCAGAAGGTATGTGTCAGTTTAAAAATCCTGATCCTAACGGGACTTGAACCCTTGACCTTCCGGCTTGTAACTCAGTGCCTTAACCACTACGCTACGACGTGCCCCCATTATTATTATTATTATTATTATTATTATTATTGTTGTTGTTGTTTTCGTTGTTATTGTTAATATTGGAATGGTGTCCACCTGAAAGAAGAAAGGAAGACCTGGAAACTCATGGTTGCAATAAATAAGAACTGGAATGAGGACTAGAGGACATGGAATGGATGGATAGTTACGAGTGTAGAAGGAAGAAAAAACTTTAGGCACAGAAATGTGTGTAAACATTGATTATCTGTATATTAATAAATTTTAAAAAATATTATATTTTATTATTCTTTTATTCTTACTTTAAGGGAGGAAAGGAGATTACAAGTATTTGAGAATGAAGTACTTAGGAATTTTTTTGGACCAAAGAGAGATTAACAGACAGGTGAATGGAGAAGACTACATAACAATTAACTACATGGTCTTTATAGGAAGCCAGATATAATAAGAACAGTTAAGTCTCGTAGACTGCGATGGGCAGGAAATGTTGCACGTATGGGGAATAAAAGACTTGCATGGAAGCTTCTTGTAGGAAAGCCAGAGGGAAAACGCCCAGTTGGTAGACCAAGGATGAGGTGGGAGAATAACATTAACTATGATTTGAGGGAAGTAGATTATAGAGGGAATGATTGGAAAGCATTAGCTCAGGATAAGGATGTATGGAGAGCTTATGTCCGCGCGGCCATGAACCTACGGGTTCGATAGTGCCACTGAGTAAGTAAGTATTATTGTTTTATTATTATTATTATTATTATTATTATTATTATTATTATTATTATTATTATTATTACTGTTGTTGAAAGATGAACGTGCGTATAATATGAAATATGTTGAAATAATGTTGTGAAGTTTATTATTAGATTACCTGGTGAAGCATGGTTGCCTTTTAAGTAGTGTTGATTCGGGAAACAGGTTTACAACCGTGAGAGGGAGAGGAAGATATTTTTGCTGCTGTTGAGGATCGAACTGGTTGTGGTGGGTGCAGTTGGATGTCTCGCAGCCATATCGCATTCCTCACGCTCGCTACTTACACTGACCTCTAAAAAATGCTAATAAACCTCTTTGCTACAGTTTTTATACAGCCCTGGATTATAACTGTCACCATTCTGCTTCAAATCTTTCTTTCTTACCTTCTTTCCTTTCCTTTCCTTATTTAAACCTCTCTCCTTCTACAGGACAAGTCAAAATGTTGTGCAGTTTTTCAGAAATTTATTATGTGAAATGTAATGAACATATAATATTGTGAGACATATTGTATGAAAGGTAAACTCTCAAAGTTTTTTTTTAAATATTCACAGATGTTCTATGTGAGCGCCTTTTGTTACACGACAGATGTCAAGCCAATATTCAATCTCCTGCCAAACTTTCTGTAGCAGTCCGCGGTCGATATCAGCAATGGCTGCTGTGATGCGGGCACGCAGTTCATGCAGTGTTGTTGGAAGTGGTGGTACGTAAACATGATCCTTTACAAGACCCCACATGAAGAAATCACACGGGGTTAGATCTGGTGAACGAGGTGGCCAATGAATGAGTTGTTGATCACCCTGAGATGCACGGCCTATCCAGCGTTGTGGTAAAGCCGTATTCAAATGGTCTCGAACACTGCCATGGTAATGTGGAGGGGCACCATCCAACTGCAGAATGAAATCTGGACTATCCGCTTCAAGCTGCGAAAGGAGCCATTGTTGTAGCATATCAAGGAAAACATGTCCGTTCACAGTACGTTCATGAAAGAAAAAGGGCCCATAAACCTTTGCATGGGAAATGGCACAAAAGACATTCACTTTCGGAGAATCGCGTTGATGTTCCAGAGTTGCATGGGGGTTACCAGTTCCCCAAATCCTTACATTGTGTCTATTCACTTTTCCTGAAAGGTGGAAAGTCGCTTCATCACTGTAAACTACCCTCTCATGGAACTCATTCTCTTCCATTAAATGCGAGAAAAATCAACACAGAAGGACGCTCGCAAAGCATAATCGGCGGGTTTTAAGGCTTGAACCAGTTGCAAGTGGTAGGGTTTCATCTGTAAACGTTTCCGGAGAATCCGCCATACAGTTTTTTGTGGTAGTGAAGTTCTGTTGCTCCCCGGTAGGTGGATTTCTGTGGACTCCGCACGAAGCATGTGCGAAGGCGTTCGACTGTCTCTTCACTCGTCGACGGACGGCCAGTCGATTTTCGTTTACAGATACAGCCTGAATCCCTAAATTGTGTGTACCACTTACGAATGGATCTCCCATCCGGCGGGTCTTTATCGTATCTGGTACGGAAATGTCGTTGAACACTAGTCACAGAGTTGTTTACATGGTAATCAAGCACACAGAAAGACTTCTGATCCCCAGTCAACGCCATTTTCCTTTACTGCTCTGCTGTTGACATCTTGCGGGTGAACGCGGAACTTTAGAAGTGGACAACTAAACTTTGAGAGTTTACCTTTCATACAATATGTCTCACGATATTATATGTTCATTACATTTCACATAATAAATTTCTGAAAACCTGCACAACATTTTGACTTGCCCTGTATATACAACCAGGACCTTACAGAGGCACTTTATGTTGAAAAGGGATTTTAAATTATTGTTCACACACATTATTTTCGAAACACAAAAGAACATTCAGGGTCTCCTTGCTTTTCTTATTTTAATGGCTATATGCCGAGTTAGGTTCCGCTGCCGGAAGAGACTTGTATAATTACAAATTTGTATCATAAGTAATACCACGATGATTTCCAATTTATGTAGAAGATTTGGAAATCAAGAGTGGCATTTGCTAGGACTATCTAAAGAAGAAAATTAAGCTGTCCACTCACAAATCATTATTTAAATATCCATCCATAGTAATTCTGCCCGAGGGCAGGTCTTTCACTGCAATCATTGCATTTTCATGCTATGCTTTGCAGCTTTACTAGGGAATTATAAGTGTGGTAGCTTCCAGTTGCTTTCCACACCGGTGAAGGAGGATGAAGATGATAATGATGATGGCTGGATGATTTTCGGGGACCGTTGGGCACTAAGCTTCCTGACATTTGTCTTACGGGTAAGGAAAAACCCCGAAAAACCTCATCCAGGAGCCTGTCCTGCCCGGGAATCGAACCCGGGCCCGCTGCGTGACAAGGCAACACACTACCCCGAGACCACAGCGGTGGACATTTAAATATAGTTATTTTAAAATATTTAATGTAAACGGCGATGTTTGAAAACAAATGAGAAATGTTTGGTTATGTTTAATTTGTTCATCACTGCAAACTTGATCATACTATTTATTGCCAAATAGGATCGCAGTATTGTAAGAATGCACCCTAGTGGAGAAAAAAATGAAAAAGTCGAACTGTATATTATAACTAACATTATAGGTTAATTCATTTTTTTCGGAAACAATTCAGTAAAATCGGGGGCACGCCGTAGCGTAGTGGTTAAGGCACTGGGCTACAAGCCGGAGGGTCGAGGGTTCAAGTCCCGTTGGGGTCAGGATTTTTAAACTGACCCAAACCCTCTGGCGGCACTATGGCCCTGGGGTCGACTCAGCCTCTAACTGAAATGAGTACCAGACGCTTGTTCTGGGGTAAAGGCGGCCGTCACGCAGGGCTGACAACCCGGCTGACATCAAGTGCCGATTGTCTAGAAAAAGTGGGAACCTTAACCTCCTACTACCCCAAAGGCCTCCTGAGGCCTGTTGTGGGATCACTTTACCTTTTTACTCAGTAAAATCAGTATTTAAAAACACAATAATTATTGAACACACAATTGTCAAATGTGAAGGTCGAAGAATTTATTCATTGTTTGCTATATTCAACGTATTTGCTAGAGAGTCAGTTACTGCAAAATAATGCTATGACTTGTTCAGAATATTAAAAAGGAGGAGCTTTCTTTATTTTGGTAGTCAAAATTCGATAATTGTGGAGGTGAAACATGACTGTGTTTAATAATAATAATATAATAATAATAATAATAATAATAATAATAATAATAATAATAATAATAATAATAATAATAATAATACTTTATTTATTCTGGCAGAGTTAAGGCCATAAGGCCCTCTCTTCCACTCAACCAGCACAAATACAAATAAATATTCGACAAATATAGATATACACTGTACTAATTATAAACAGTTAAAGATACAATAAATGTAGCAATGTAAATGTCATGTACAAACAACATTTTATAGGGTAATAACAATAATGATACGATAATAATAATAATAGTAATAATAATAATAATAATAATAATAATAATAATAATATAAATATGATATATTATACGGGAAACACCAATTAATATATATATATCTTACACTGGATAATAATGAAGTCGAGTTTAGTGCAAATATAAATTTAGATTTCTTTTAAAAGATGCCAATGTCTGGTAGTAAAACAAAATTCATTGAAACGTAATTGGTCATTGACTCTCATTTGGGGCATGAGTTAAGTAGTCCTGATAATTATTTTCCAGGCAAGTAAGATCGAAGAAGAATTTTGTAAAAACGGTTTCATGAGAAAAGCCTTCGGAATTTGCCAATTGCAGGCAATTTTATGTAACAAGTATATGTTTAACCGTTAATATATTTCACGTTTCGTTGTGTGGAGGCTGAGATATTGTTGAAGGAAAAAAGATGTGTAGATGAAAATGTGGTCATATTTATTTTGTGTTTCACATTAACACCATACTTGGTGGAGAGAGCACATTACCCGTGTATGTAAAGCAGATTGTGGGCGAGCAAGGACAACTGATAAAACACATTCCGTTCTTATTCTAGAACTAAAACCCACAGCCATAATAGCCAATTGTATTACAAGAGTTTTTCAAATCCGAATCATAATTTTTTTAAAGTTAAAAATTATATTTAATCCCTATTTATTTATTTCTCAATTAGTTTATTATCTGGTGTTATAATTTTAAAATATCAAAAGAAAAAACAAAATAATGGCATTTTGGGGAAGTGAACATATAAGATCAAAAATCGTAATAGACTACAAACCTCTGGAACAAGTAACACTTTTTAATTATTTGGGTTGTAATTTTAATATAAACACAAAGACTGAAAGAGGCATAAATATGAAAAGTGTCGAAATTTCAATTGAAATGCGGAACTATACATAAAACATTGAAGAATAATACAAGAGATACTAGATGGAAGTTTTATAAAACATTGGCACTTCCTACATTACATTATGGAAGCGAAACTTGCGTAATGACCAAAAAGTTACAAAATAGAATACATCTCCAGAATGTTAAAAAGGAGGAGCTCTCTTTAATATGATAAACTTGTTTGATAAATTCGAGGTGAAACACAACTGTGATTGGTTGTAATTAAAAAATCATTGAAATGTAATTGGTCATTGAATCCCATTTGGGGCATGAGTTAAATATTCTCTAAAAAGGCATCCTTAATACTATGAACATGAAAATACACTTAAAACCGAAAAAAAGAGGTTTCAATACTCTAGTAATTTTAAATTAAATGTGCAAGTAATTTTTTATATATTAAATAAATAATGGCATTAAAATATAATAAAGTAATGCTAATGTAAAGTTTTCTGAAATGTAGTCATGAAAGAGACTATGTAGTCATGACCGGCAGCTCCTGATTTAAAATATTAGTGAATTCCAATAGCGGATAAATGGGATTGTGAAAGAAGAATTACAATTATGTTGATTGATACGGTGTGTTTATTATTTCATTGAACTACGTTCTAGTGTTGACGTTATTTTACAGGATATAAAATTAAAGGGAGTGACGAATGTCTGGGATTAGAAGTGCGAATAATTTAGAATAAGAGAATACAATGTTGTTCTGTCATTCAGTTAGAGCAAAAACAGTGATTCAATACGTTTCTAAGTCCTCACCCCATTTAGGGGTGCTACGTATCAAACACGGACTTAACCGGTTCGATATGTCAATATCCATCACAGAAACCCAAAAATGCATGAAGTCGATACTAATATTGGTCTATTTAGATTATTTTTGTGTGTCACTCCTATTTTATGTCACCCCCTTTCACCCCTAGGACAGGGTCTAGATCTTGGTTTATGTATTATAATGTTTCAGGAAGTATTCAGTAAGATTATTTTGAAATTGACCAATTTTTGACAAGAAGGGAGGGAAATTCAGATATTGAATAGCTCAACATAAATATGGTCGCATGCCGTTTGGACCAATGAGCGCTATTAATCGCCTATTGAAACATGAAAGATAACTAACTCATACCTACTTTATCCTAAGCCAACATAACCTAATCAGACTTGACGCCTGTTAATAAATCACTAAACAACTTGTCAAACAGTGTGCTCTGAAATCTATGTACGGTACTGTTACCAGAAATACTGATTCAAAGATACAGTTGATTTTTTAAGAATAAAGATTACATTTTATTGAGAATACATTTTTCTACACAGTTTTGACTCTCGAATGAGCGAGTGCTCGGGCTCGGGAGCAGTTCGGTAACAGATTTGTGAAGGGTTGTGGAATAAGTCCACTTTTTGTAATTTTTCAACAGAGCATCTACCATATGAAACCTAGTAACTTTCTTTCGAAAATTATAATCCAGTGTTTTTTTCAGCTGTAATTAATGGAAAATTGGCATATAACTATATGTAAAGGGAAAGTGATCCCGCTACAAGCCTCAGGAGGCCCTTGGGGTAGTAGGAGGTTAAGGCTCCCACTTTTTCTGAACAATCGGCACTTGATGTCAGCCGAGTTGTCAGCCCTACGTGACGGCTGCCTTTATCCCCATAACAAGCGTCTGGTGCTCATTTCCATTAGAGGCTGAGTCGACCCCAGGGCCTTAGTGCCGCCAGAGGTTGGATCAGTTTAAAAATCCTGATCCAACCTGGACTCGAACCCATTACTATATGTGGGCCTATAAAGAAACAAATTTACGTAAGCATTTCATTCAAATCTTTTAATTTGAAAAAATAACACGAGTGAAAAATATTCTTGTAATTAAGGGGATTAGTCTCGAGGACCCTACGTCCTTCATTTAGCACACTGTAAAACAAAATAATTACTAGTAAAATAATCTACAGTAAAATATGTTTTACCTTACAAAATTATGAAAATTATTTAATATTTTCTTTCAAAATATGTCGTTAGTTTTCTTCTTATATTTAATGTGCTTTACTTGAACGCATCAAAACAAAATTAATACCGGTAACAATTTTTGACAGAATATTTTTCCATGGTGATTTTCCACTTACGTTTGAGATTTTGTCAATAGATCTGTGCGTCCGATCAATAAAACTTCGCCAACAGTTTTAAGTCACCATGCTTTTGCTGCACTTACTGGTAGCGGCCTTAAAATGTTTCAAAATACTTAAAAAGTGAGAAAAATATAATTACATATTCCCATGTTTATAAAGACCTAAATTACCACAGGCGAGGTAAATTCTCCATAGTCAACAGCCTCGTCGTCGCTGTGCGATTCTCACTGTTTCCCATTCACCATTGTACGTACTCGTAGTTCATTCGAAACTTCAAGTCAGTAAAATATTCGTGAAGCATAATCTCTCGGACTGCTTTCACAGGGCAAATTCTCTTGGAATACATAGGTGCCATGTGTAAGTACACTTCAGGAAAATGCGCTTCTACTTTTATTATTATTATTTTTACTCGCTGTGTCGATCATATGCATCCGATCCGATTGAGGGTCTTTCCACTTTTCAGCGGTTGCCCTTTTACCAGCCGACTGCTGGTCCTTCACATCCACATGTGTCAATCACAGAGGTAGATGATCAACAGCCAGTGTAGGGGTGACATGTGGTTAGCACTGTCGAGTCCCCCAGCCGTTATTGGCTGGTTCCTCAACCTGGAGCCGCTACTTATTGTAGCTACCCAATTGCCTCACGATGCTGGGTGGCCACCGGTCCCATACTGGCCGAAATACCATGAGAAAATTTCTTCCCCCATGGAGACTCGAACCAGCGCAAGTTCCGTAGCTCTGCGCCAAGGCTTCCTACCTTAACCGCTCGGTTCAAAGAGTTATTTCCAGGATTCTGGTATTTCTAACCGTGATTTTGGGTTTTGCCTATCACAATCGAGAAGACTATGTCTCCGAATTGGAAACACTACAATTACTTTTGTGAAAAGCTTCTCATAACGAGCAAAATAATATAAGAAACGGAATATGGTACAATATAATTGTATCCCCCCCCACCCGTCAGGAAATATGTTAGTCCTTCAAATTCATTGATAGAAACAATCGTGAATGAGTGAGCATATTTCCTTGCCATTCGATTCTGTGAAATATAACTCAGATGATGACAGAACTGCAATGTTAAAAACATACAGCGACAGCCTACTTCCTATAATAACACATTATGCATCGAAATGTTAGATACAAGAAAATTTCGATCTTAGTCAAAATCGTATTGCCTTTTTGTGTGTGCTTTTCTTACATTCTTCAGCTACCATCTTCCTAGTGCAAAAAGCTTCTGCTTTCTTCTTGTGAAAAAAAAAAAACTTCAAGCGCAAGAGGCCTTCTAGCCGGCTGCTGGTCTCACATGCACTTCTGTTAATCATAGAGATAGACGATCATTTGCCAGTGAAAGGGTGACATGTGGTCAGAATGTCGGGTCCCCCAGCCGTTATAGTTGGTCTATTCAACCTGGAGTCGCTACTTATTGTAGCTACCCAAAAACCTCACGATGCTGGGTGGGTACCGGTCCCATATTGGCCAAAATTCCATAAAAAGTGTCTTTCCTCATGGGGACTCGAATCAGCGCAAGTCCCGTAGCTCTGTGCCAAGGCTTCTGGCCTTAATTCTTCTTGTGAAACTGAACCTATATTCCGGGTTGCGTAATTCCCCACTCAATCTGTTTTCATAAATCTCTGTTTAGTTTATTTAGCTCAGGATTGGATCTAATTAATTCAGCATATAAAATTGATTAAAATAATATAGAACCTGGCACAAACCTCCTGCGCCGCATAAATCTACTTACCATTTCACTCTGTTAGGTATATGATTTCAGAAATAAAATGGTACAATATTAATTGATGAAGAATGTATAAATGAAGAATAGAAGTAAGTTGGTTCGATTTAGAATGGAAGATAAATGAATGTAAAACAATTTCGAATCTAGAGTGATGAATGAAAAATTGCTTGAATGAGAATAATTACTTAATGTTTTACTTAACAACTCGAGTTACTAGCTTCAAAATTCAAATATGGACTCGAAAAAGCCGACAATTTTTTTCAGTCTCTTATTTTAGGCTTGAAGTTCTTCTAGGTGCTGTATTATCTCCGGCATGAGACACGCGAGTTTGTATCGCTTCCGAAGAAATTCATATTCAGAACTTCTGCAGCCATAAAAATATATCAATCTTGACCAGATTGGAACCCGCGAACTTCGGAACCAAAGAATCATGGTAATCCACCAGAAAGACAAAATTAAAATAGAATGCATTGAAATTATATAAAAACTAATTTATCTTTTTCTTTACCTTAGTTTAACATTTCCCTTTATAGGTACTTTTACGTGTTCCACGCCACACGGGCACAACCTATAGGGAAAGGATTTTAAACTGGATCACATACTTATTTCTTATCACGCAAAGACATGAAAGGTCTCCTCGGGTGAGTGATCATCTCAATTCGAGTGCCACCTCTGAGACATCACTATCATTTAAGACAAGACAAACCATTCACTGATACATTTTTATTAATTTAGGCGAATATGATATGATGATTGTGATAGCCAGATGAAGTTCGAGCAACGTTTAGTCCATTGAGTTTGCAGACGTTTGTTTTATAGGTGGGGAAAACCCGGAAAAACCTCAACCAGGAAACTTCTTCCGATCGAAGATCGAATCTGGGTCCCATGCATACATTACCCCGACAACTAATGGACGTCAACTAATTAAAAAAAATATTTGACACGTGATTGAAACATTTTATTTATGAAAAGAAGTGGAACAGAATCGTGTACTGTACGACAGGAGCGCTGGTTATGGAAGAGCATCCTGTGGAACAAACAGAGCAATGTGACAGTGATTTTACGTTTATTTTATCGTTAGTTGTTGAGTTTCTCAATTAACTTTTAAACCTGATTGAAATTGTAATTTTTGTTTACACGCTGTTCTGTATGGGAGATAATGATACCTTGGCAAACTGAACTACACATCTCATCATCTAACCTGGTCCATAGGGAGTGTACTAATAACCTCATGCCCACCACAGACGTGTCAATTAAACTATTTGAAGTAACAACAGTTCAGCGAATTCCCAGGGAATGTGCCTTTTGAGGCTGATCTATGAAAATATTTTTGAAATTTGTTTACAAACCTTCATCACTCCTATATTACCATGAAACATGATATATATATATATATATATATATAATATATATATATATATAGCGTTTTGCCTTGTCACGCAGCGGGCCCGGGTTCGATTCCCGGTCAGGATAGACTCTTGGGTGAGGTTTTTTCGGGGTTTTTCCTCACCTGTTAAACAAATGTCAGGAAGTTTAGGGCCCAACCGTCCCCGAAAATCATCCGGCCATCATTTTCATCCTTCACCGGTGCGGGAAGCTATGATTGCAGTGAAAGACCTGCCCTCGGGCAGAAATACTATGGATATATATATTTAACGTTCTAGCGGCCGTAATTTTTTTGGAACTAAACTCGGCAAACATCAATCAAATAAGGAATGTAAAGCCGAATTCGTTAACAAACATAATTGGACCATTTGGAGTGGGGCTTCACCTGAACAAATATTAATAAATCGCTCTAACGGCCACAATTTTCTACTTTTAGCAACGCAAGTCGATATGTGTGACTGAAATGAAACGAGAAAGGCAGTCGCCGTAATATAAAAGTCGCTCTAGCGGCCGCACGTTTGTTTTCTCACAATGTGATTGGATACGTACGATATAGTTAATGAATGAAAGATGTATTCAGTAATCATGCAAATTATGACTATGAATTAAACTGGCTGAGGAATTCGCTAACAGTTTAAGTAGTTCTTGCGTGACGGACTTTTTTAAGTGGTCTTTGTTTACTTAGTAAACGATTTGAAATAAATTCCGAGTTTTTGTTCTTTAAAAGCCGTTGCAAGTATGTAATGTTTTGGTTTAGTATTTAGAATTCAGGTCAAAGTCTACCACTTCGGCAGATCACTTTACATAGTTGATGTGTACTTGTATTGTGTATAAAAATCAGTGTAAGGGCAGTGTATATTTGAGTGGTTTGTGTTTATTGGTTTGTGTTGTATGAGGGATGATGATAAAGAAAAGGGATAAGATGAAGCCCCAAAATCCGTGCTGGCTTTTAGCCTACGTCTACCGAAAAAATCTAGCTCAACGTTCCGATCTGACGGTGCAAATCGCTTCAACAATACAACATGCCTTCTCAACATTTGTATTACTTAGTAACTTCAGGGAACCCATGCCAAAGGCTCAAACACAGGGACATGTTCCTAGGAACATGGAATGTTAGGACTTTATACAATAGCGGGGCACTAGAGATATTAACGCGGGAACTAGATAAATCGCCCTTGGATATAGTCGCTTTACAGGAAGTTAGGTGAACGTATGGGGAATGAAAGACGTGCACGGAAGCTTCTTGTAGGAAAGCCAAAGGGAAAACGTCCAGTTGGTAGACCAAGAATGAGGTGGGAGAATAACATTAACTACGATTTGAGGGAAGTATATTATACAGGGAAGTATATGCTTTTCAATCATTAACTCAGGATAGGGATGTATGGAGAGCTTATGTCCGCGCGGCCATGAATCTACGGGTTCGATAGTGCCAGTGAGTAAGTAAGTAAGTATCCAAGCACCCCAGAACGTACGTCTAGTACTTATTTCCGTTAGTGGCTGAGTCTGTACCAGCGCCATGGATCCGCCAGAAGACGTGAATCGAGCCGATTACCTTTCGGCTTGTACGCTGTCGTACCGACAATATGGGATGGTATCCATTGGAAATTACCAATGTTTTTCTGATTTTTGACTTTTTTAACCGTGTTCTACATTCCCTTAAAATGTTTCATGCTAGGACTTTATTTCATCTTCTTCTTCTTAACTTCGCCTCCTCAATGAGCTTCCTGTAGGCATCCCTCGTAACAGAAAGCCTTTCCCAATGGTTTATTTGATTTTTTTAAAGATCATGGCGCACACAATCCCACCATCAATTCTTAGGCCTTCCTTTTAATCTGGTTTCTTGAGGTTGTGAACGGAATATTTGTTTGACCTTTTTATTATTCGGCCGTCAACTCTTCTACTGTCATCATCTTCAGCGTTGCCATCTATGGTTAAATTTATGAACTTCAAAATCAAATTTTGTTTGTTAGGAATATTAATATATAGGTCAATGAATTTTGATATTCCTAACTAACAAAATTTTTATTTCAAAGTTAATAAAATCAACCATAGGTGGGGCAGCGCTGAAGATGATGACAATAGAAGAGTTGATGGCCGAAGAATTTCATCAGTCGGAGTTATGGCTGATGATGGACATGATAACGTTTGAAACTGCAGTATCGTGAAAAACATTAAATTTATGAGGTGAGTTGTCAAAACATGTTCTCTGAGGAATTAAAAAAAAATATTTTGTTTTTCACGAACAGCAGTCATTATACAGCCTTCTTAATGCTAAATTATCAAACAATTTTGTCTGTTTTAGATCCTCACCAAGTGCACAGAGGTTCCTAAGTACATTAATGGTTCATCACAATTAATGCTTTGGTTTATATTATCCACTGTGCTAACTGTGGTGTGTTAATACGTCCAGTCCATCTCAAACTGCCAAGCCTTATGTGTGAGACAATATCAAGATCTAATATCATCATCATCATCTTCATTCATGGACTAGGTCTGTTGACCCGTTCCGACTTCAGCCCATCTCTTTCTAGGTCTGCCCACATCTCGGGTGCCTTTAGGTTTGTATTTTGTTATTTGTTTTGGATATCTATCTTCATTTCATTCTGTCTATGTGTTGCTTCCATTTTTGTCTATATGTATCCATTTTATCAGTTATTGCAAATATTTCAAGTTCCTGTCTTATTTCTGTGTTCTTGATTCTGTCTTCCTTAGTGCACCCTTTAACAGATCTCAAAAATTTCATTTCTGCCGCCGTTATCCTACTTAGGTCTTGTTTTTTATGTATCCAGGCTTCTGAACCATAGAGCAGTACCGGTACTGCCAACATTTTATAAAATTTCAGTTGGGTCTCTCTTGTTGTTTTGTTATTTAGTGTTCGTTTTATCGTACCACATATTCCCTGGAATTTTGCTATTTTATTATTTATATCATTATCATAATTAAAGGAAATGTCACATCCTAGATAATTGAGATGGTTCACCTGTTCTATGATTTTGTTTCCTATTACTATTTACGATCTGATTTGATTTTTCCCTTGGAATGCCATTTACCTTAGTTTTTTCTATGGATATTTTGAGATTATATTGTTCACATATATTATGTAGTTTAAAAATATTCCTCTGAAGTTCGTCTTCTGTATTTGCTATTTTTACCTGGTCATCAGCGTATAATAATGTTTTCAAGTAGTGTGTTTTATCTAATTTTATTCCTTTATTTGTTTCTTCGTTCCATTTTTTTATTATATCATTGATGTATAGGTTAAATAAAACTGGAGAGATACTGCATCCTATCAGATCTAATAATTCTATTAATTCTTTATTATATCTTCTTCCCCACATGTTATCTATACAAACTGCTCCCAAAATTCTTCTCAGTACCCTTCTTTCAAAAATATTTAAATTATTAGAGGTATATGAGTCAAGTACCCAAGTTTCAGAACTATAACGATTGGTCTAATTAATGTTTTATATATCTTGATTTTGGCACATCTAAGAACAGAATGACTCTTTAATATGGGAAGAACTTTATTGTATACCAGCTGATTACACTGAGCAACAAAAAATAAACTTTATTTTTTCTCAGAAAGAAAAATATGTGATTCTGATAGCATTTTTTCCTTCTGAATTCAAATATGATATCGGTTTTTCTCCATCACGCAAGGTTTCCGAGAGACAGGAATTTATATTTTCAAACACTTTAATATTTACTACATTCGTAACTACACAATATTCGAACATTCGGACTCACCTAGAAAGTAAGAAATGACGATTTTCTGCTATATTGCGCCTGTGGAGCATCCCTCTTGACGGTCCAACAATAATCGGCCAGCATATTAGGATTCCATTTGCTTTATATCTCTATTCCATAGCTGAAATCTCCTGAGTTAGCTCATTTGGTTTTATTTTACAATGGACGAAAAAACGTTTATTAAAAATAATTATTTAAATCCATTAATTGAAATTGAAATAAAAAAACTGTGGGTAATGGAGACATTCCGAATACCTATTTGAAAACACGATAAAAACTGCATTAAGTACAAGTATTGGTACTCGTGAGACTAAAATCATGTTGACCAGTGTTACCCAGTATTGTCCGAGTATGTATCTCAGTTTATATATATATATATATATATATATTTTAAATAAGCTTAGGAGATATTAAGCTATAGATCGGACACTAATGTCGGTCCACATAGTTTATTTTTACGTGTGTCCCCCACTCCCCCTCCAATGTGTGCTCTGGGCCTTCTACTCCCCAAAGTATATTAGCTAGATTGTAAGTCAGGCCTATATGTGTACAGAATTTGGTTAAAATTTCTCCAGGCATATCAGATGAGTAGTGTGGAAACATTGCCTGATCAGTACCAGGTTCTCTAACTTCATTTTTTTCTTAATTTTTTGGACAGTTCAATTAAATTGTGACTAATACCCTATTCACAATATCACAGTTTTGAGGAAAGGGTTTCAAACTTTCCGAACACAAAATGTACAATTTTATGTGTGAAGCGTAGAAGAGGGGTTAGATACAAGGGTTACAAAAAAATATTTTAATGGAATATAATATTGTTCTAAGTAAGCGATATATGTATATATTTATTATTTATTTCACCCCTGTCAACCCCTAGGATTGCTGAGGATATCGTACCCTTTACCATCATTTTTCCACATTTAAATTCATGGGTAGCATGTTTGGTTGAAATTGCAGTATGAGAGGTATGCCTTCACATAAACACACAAACACACACACACACACATTAATACACACATTCATTCATTCATCCATTCATTTATATTTAAACTTATCTAAGGTCTATAGTAAATCATTTATTCGTGTCCGGCGTAATACCAGGTTGATGATGAGATGAGATGAAGCCCATGCTCTTAAAGATCAGTGATATTGGCCTTACAATTGTGATGGCTGATCAGGCCTGTCGTACCATAACAGGGGCTGAAAAAATGAAACTAAATTAATGACATGAGTATCTAGAAGTGGTTAAATTAAGTTTTTGGCAGGAAAAACAGGAGAAACGCCGAAAAATCTCCCTTTTCGGGGGGCACTCCCTTTAAGACAATTCGCTATAAGCCGGAAGGTCCCGATCGGATCAGGATTTTTGAACTGGCCTAAACCTTCTGGCCGATTATAGTCCTAGGAACGAATCAACCTCTAACTGAAATTAGTAACGAATGTTTGTTCTGGGGGTAAAACGGCCGTCAAGCAGGGCAGACATCCCGGCTGACAGCAAATGCCGATTGTCTAGAAATGTGGGAGCTTCAACCTCTTACAACTTCCTAAGGCCTATAGTGGGATCACTTTATTGTACTAACTCCGATTCGTGTATGTATAGTTTAGGTATTGGATTTTAGTTTTTTGTAAATTAACTATATAGAATGAATAGAATGAATAGTATTAATTTAGTTGGTATGTTAAATATTTTATTTGAAGCTTTTTTAAGCAACTTTTTTTTTTGTTTTTTGTTTCGAAAAAAATGTTTTGAAACATTGAGATTAAGTAATAGATCTATACATTATGGTAATTCTGATTGTATTTTATGGCTAGTTCATAAGACCTTAATCGGTGGGATCAGGATTTTTAAACTGACCCAAACCCTCTGGCGGTACTATGGCCCTGGGTCGACTCAGCCTCTGACAGAAATGAGTATCAGACGCTTGTTCTGGGGGCGGCCGTCACGCAGGACTGACAACCCGGCTGACATCAAGTGCCGATTGTTCAGAACAAGTGGGAGCCTTATGGGGGTGATGGGTGAAATTTCTGTTTTCTACATTTTTTTAAGCTACATACTTGATGTTTTGTACACGCATTCATGCCATAATAGGTAATATTATACTGAAGTTTCATCCTTCTAGGCTTAAAAGTTTTTGATTCAAGGTTTCTCAAAAGAGCACTGTCAATTTCAAAATATACAAGAAATAGTTATGCCTATACAATAGCCCAGGAATCCTTCTTCATCGAAGATATCAGACACTGTTTCAGACTACAGGAAACGCAAGCATACAGAATCGTCATCGAGGAGAGACAGAACAAAGCCGCCCAGATACCGACAGAAATTATGGAAACAGACGCAATGAAAACAGAAACCTGGAAGCAACCGAATTTCGAACTTCGACACCTGTACACACGTTTCGCAGCCCATGGATTTCGTGGGAATATATGCCTGAACAACATGTACCATGAACCCAAGGAGGACTGCATCTGTAAATTATGCAACTATCCATGTCCAAAATATCATCTAGCGAAGTGTAAAAACAGGACTCTGCCTCTAAACAATTTAATTAAAGACTGGTAAAAAGCTAAATTTAATTTGATGTACACATTGTGTTTAATAAATATATTAATAAAAGTTTTTGATTTATTGAAGAAAATCCATTCAAAAATTTGCATATTAAAATTTTTAATTAATACCATAATTTTTAGTAATTTTTTTAAATTTTTTTCTACACGACCACTGACTTATTTAGAACAACACTATGCATTAACTTTTCTGTATCGTTATAATAAAGGAAGAAAAAAATATATATCCTCTGCAAATGAATTTTTTTTTAATTACTACACATATTTTATTTTTTATTAAAAACTATCAACGTTGTTTCAAAATCCATGCACAGAATTGTTAGCCATAATGTGTGGGACATGCAGTGAAAATTTCGTGCTTCTATCATCAAATTTTTCAATGCTATTTTGATTTGAATGTTGAAGCGCAATGAAAATAAAAGTGTGGAAAAGCCAATTTGAAAGTTTGCATTCAGTTAAATTGAAAATGTAGCATACATGCCCTCCTACGGTCATTAGGGAGACTTACAAGCGCCATACGACACTGAAACTTCACCAACTTATACTTTAACGTAGATAGTATTTTTTAATACAAAAAACAAACAAAAAAAGCTAAATTTGACCGAAAATGTCGAAAATTTCACCCATCATCTCCCTTAACCTCCTACTAAACCAAGGGCCTCCTGAGGTCTGTAGTGGGATCGCTATACTTTTACTTAAGGCCGTAAAGTGCAAAAGACTGTATCTTCATCTTAAGAAATCATTCATAGGTCTCCAAATCCTACTTGATTTTCCCTTTCATTCTGAATTACCCTTTCGCCTACACGCTAGTTCCACTTTGTTCTATGCCTACTGTACAAAATAAAATAAAACAATGTATTGTCTCTAGGTTATCTATTTATTATTGTCAAGTTCAGTTTGTTACTTTTAGCTGAACGTATTTGGGTAAGTCCATTAAAATGATGATAAAACATAGTGTATTTAAACTAATGGAATAGTTAAGATATGCATGATATGGGCCAATTGTATGGCGGTCAAGTTGGTCGGAATGCGTAGCGTGCATCGGTACATTACCTAAGAACCTGTTCTGACGAGTGTTGAATGCTGCAGTGCAGTTTCCAATTGGGCGGGAGGGAGGGTGGATGACCTTGACGCCACTAAACGTGTGCCAAGACCTTTTGTCAAGTTTTGTCTGCCTACCTGTCTACCACATCAGCTGCGTCCGGTCAATCCGCTCAAATCCCAAAGTCCCATTCTTATGGGAGACCTAACATTCGCGGATTCCAAGATCTGAAGAGTAAATTACTTTTTAGAGAATTCCAAAGGAGAGATTGTTCTCATTAAAGTTTTTTTTTAAACTTCCTTAGTTACACCGAACAAAACCATATATATATATATATATATATATATATGTTAATCTCTCTAGCGGCATATATATGTTAATCTTCTAGCGACCGCAATTTGTTTTCCAGAACCAAACTTGACATATACAATAAGTTAATCATCATCATAGTCCATTCACGAATTTAGGTCATTTGTTGATTATTAGGCCTCAATAGAAACACCAAAAGTCTCATGAGTAGACGTCCTGGTCTTCTTCTTCCTGCAGGTTGATAGCATAACATTTGTTTGGGTATCCTGTGATCTTCCATTCGATGAACACGTTGCAACCTTCTTGACTTATAATCAGAAATTTTGTTTTCTAAAGGTTCCATGTGCGATTCTTCTAAGGTCTTCATTTTTGTATGATCTAGTAGTGTGTATCCTGCAGTCCTACTTAAGGAATTTCTTACTAATAGAGATGATATGTTCATTTGTTGTGATGTTTAAGTTTTCTAATTATGGGGGGGAAATATATATATAATAAACAAAAAAGAGATAAAAAACTAATTAAATAAATAAGAAAATAATTAAAAATTCGGCAACCAAATAACGTATCTGAAAGGTCTAATCAAAGATGTAGACCTATTGTATGTTTAAAAAATCTTAAATTCTCTATAAAATATTCATGATAATTTTCAGTATCATCATCAAGCAGCATGATATAGGCCTCTTAACCTGTTCCGACCTCGAATTGATCTATCCATTGTTTAATCTTTTATATGTAGATTTGTAAGATAAAACCTTTTTGGGAAGTCGCTGTCTTCCATTCTTTAGTACGTTTCCATAATTTCATTTCTGATATGGTGCTATGTAAAGTTGCATATGTATGATCATTTTTCTAGTAAAAATATTAGACCAAGAATTTCCTGACGAAATGTACTAGTTAACATAAAATATTGTTAGGTACAGTACATTAGGGGGCACGCCGTGGCGTAGTGGTTAAGGCACTGCGCTACAAGTCGGAAGGTCGAGGGTTCAAGTCCCGGTGGGGTCAGGATTTTTAAACTGACCAAAACCTTCTGGCGGCACTATGGCCCTGGGGTCGACTCAACCTCTAACTGAAATGAGTACCAGGCGCTTGTTCTGGGGTAAAGGCGGCCGTCACGCAGGACTGACAACCCGGCTGACATCAAGTGCCGATTGTCTAGAAAAAAGTAGGAGCCTTAACCTCCTACTACCCCAAGGGCCTCCTGAGGCCTGTTGTGGGATTACTTTACTTTACTTTTTACAGTACATTAGTGTTAACATGAAAGTGAATTCAATGTAGGTCAAGCCTTTTTATCATATATACCCATCCATAGTAATTCTGCCGAGGGCAGGTCTTTCACTGCAATCATAGCATTTTCATGCTATGCTTTGCAGGTTTACTAGGGAATTATAGGTGTGGTAGCTTCCCGTTGCTTTCCACACCAGTGAAGGATGAGGATGATGATGGTCGGATGATTTTCGGGGGCCGTTGGGCCCTAAGCTTCCTGGCATTTGTCTTACAGGTGAGGAAAAAACCCGAGAAAAACCTCACCCAGGAGTCTATCCCGACCTGGAAGCGAACCCGGGCCAGCTGCGTGACAAGGAGCACGCTACCTCGAGACCACAGCTGTGGACAATCATATATATATAAGTAAAGTAAAGTAAAGTGATGCCACAACAGACCCGGAGGCCCTTGGGGTAGTAGGTAGTAGGAGGTTAAGGCTCCCACTTTTTCTAGACAATCGGCACTTTATGTCAGCCGGGTTGTCAGCCCTGCGTGACGGCCGCCTTTACCCCAGAACAAGCGTCTGGTACTCATTTCCGTTAGAGGCTGAGTCGACCCCAGGGCCATAGTGCCGCCAGAGGGTTTGGGTCAGTTTAAAAATCCTGACCCCCAACGGGACTTGAACCCTCGACCCTCCGGCTTGTAGCTCAGTGCCTTAAGCACTACGCTACGGCGTGCCCCATATATATATATATATATATATATATACATGGAAGCACGTAATTGGTTCTTGACATCGTCAACAGATATCAACGAGAAGTATAAACATTTGTATTGTGAATGTCGTTGTATGCTAGCGCTTCGCAAAATCAGCCGAATTTTTAGGTCTGGAATTTATTTTTTCGTGAGGTATGCACAATGTATAATGGAGGCATGGACTTTTATTTGTTGTAACTTTTAATTTACAGATTCTTCAGCTCCTGTATCTTCAATTTATTTGATTGTAATATTCAAATTGTTACCTGGGAAACGAGTAGAACATATACGCTGATATTGATATCCTGGAACATGAGGGAAATAAGAATGCGATCATTAGTTACAAACTGCATGGAAAGTGAAGTCGAAGATTATGACAAAGTATAACCGGGAGAGGCCAACTTCCGTTTAACATGTTTTAAAATGAGGCACACCTATGTCATCTGACATCATTCCACAGACTTAGACATGTGTTCATGCAAAATTTTCTGTTCCAGACTCGTTCCACCAGGTATTTAAGGACAACATAAATGAAAACCAACCTGATATGATAATGTTGTCAGGCAGTTTTTCTACTAATAGTTTAACAAAATAAATCTTTATTAAATATAATTACATTATTTGCAAACCGTTCTAAGACTAGGTATTCCTAAAATTAAAATCCGTCACGCTTAAATTGCTTAAACTAAGCGAATTCATTGACAAGTCGAATTTATGGTTCGATTTTGCTTGTGTATGAAATATAGAGTACCATTATTTTGTCAATTAAATCTTATTTAACCAGTTACATTGGGAGAAAACTAACATCGCGACCGTAACGATTTTTAAATTTTGGCTTTCAGGTTAACTGTTCCTCCTAATGGTAGGATTTTGTGATATTTTAATAGTACCTTTCTCGCTTCATTTCAGTGTCATACACCGAGTTTCGTTGTAGAGAAAAATTCAGGCTGTTAGATCTTTTTTTTTTTTCTTTTTTCGCTTCAGGTGAACTCCCACTTATAACGCTTTCATTTTGTTGGTTAAAGAAATCAATCAAATTTACATTTCTTAATTGAATGCAATATAACGAGTTTGGTTTCATTATGTCTTTAAAAGTCTCATATATATATATATATATATATATATATATATATATAATATATTATATATATGTATGTGTGTGTGTGTGTGTGTGTGTGGCATGGCCATTTTCTCTTTCTATTAAGTAGAATAGAAGGCTTCAAAATTTAAAAAAAAAAAAAAGCTGTCATAAAATCAGCCTCATTTCTTCGGCATTCGCTAGAAACATACATTAATGTTATATCACCAATGACAGTGACCAAGTTACTCAATCATTTAACAGCGTAATTAATGTTTTAATTGTTCTTTATCTCTCCTCCATAGTTTAATTTATTCCTTTATACTCTTACGTGTCCCACGCTACCCGTACCTTATAGGAACACGACCTGTCTGTCAAGAGAGGATTTTTTAACTCTCGATCACATACATACTATTTTTTCACGCAAATAACTGAAAGGTTTCTAGATAAGTGATGTGTGACTAAACCAATTTCATTGGCACGACAGGCCTAGAAGACCCTTGGTCTACCAGCCAACTGCTGGTCCAAATATGTTAATCGCAGAGATGGACTTATCATAGAATCAGTATAGCGTTGACTCGTGGTCAGCGTGACGGATCCTCAGCCGTTATAGCTGGTTTTCTTAACCTGGAGTAGCTACTTAGTGTAGCTACACAAATTCTCAGGATACTGGAAGAGTACCGGTCTCATACTGACCGAAATTCCATGATAATTTATTTTAACCATTGCAAATAGCTCTGCGCCATGACATCATACCTTAAACCACTGGATTACGTACGGCGTGGGACAGATTTATTCCTACTGCACCTCCCTTTTTAAACGAGCTTGGGACTGTCTTTGGCGGAATAATTCTTCCTACATAAACGGATGCGAAAAGTGGTATCTTACATCAAGAGAGGAGAAAATATTACGAGTATTTGAGAATTGCCATTTTAGGAAAATTGTTGGTAGAAAGAGAGACGAACAGACAGGTGTAAGGAGAAAACTACTTGACCATAATCTACATGATCTTTATGGGAAAAATTAAGCAATAAGAACAGTTTTTCAGGGATGTCATTTCTATCGGTTGTTGAATAGGTATTTGCAGTACTTGTTAATATGATTTTATTAAAAATGTTTAAATTGAAGAAAATTTTTTTCCCTCTAACTTTTGGCTTTATAAGGTACTATTTCATTCCTCGGCACATGGACATTTACATAAACATGGCCTGCCGGGAGAGGATTTTAAATACAGGATCACATAATTTTCTTTGACCACACAAGAACATATAGGGCCTCCCGGTTGAGTGATCAGTTTAAGGCCAGGGCCACCTCTGAGACAACACATGACAAAACGTACCATTCACTCATACATTCATATTAAACAAGGCGATATGATATTGTTAATTATTATGGCCAGGTGGTGTTAAGGGACTATTTGGGCCTTAAAATTTCATGGCATGTATCTTCTTGATGGAAAAAAACCCATGAAAGACTCATCCAGAAAATTTGTCCCGACCGGAGATCGAACTCGGGATCGCTGCGTGTGAGGCAACAAATTCGATATATCGTTATAGGCCTGTATAGATATTCATCCTGCATATGTTTGTGGCTTATAGACTTCTAAATCCCTCAACCGATCTCCATGAAAATTTGTGCGTCGAGTGTTTAGCCGCTATATATTATGCTCTAAAACCATTAGGCGTGAGAGTTCAACTGAAACGAAAATTAAAAAGTCGCTCTAGCGGTCGCAATTTTCGATTTTTCGCAGCGAAACTCAGTACATGCTACAAAAATAAACCGAGATAGATATTATCAAAAAAATACTAACTCCTGGCGTGACAGGCCTAGAGGGCCCTTAGCCTACCATCCGGCTGCTCGCCTCACATCCACATGTGTCAATCACAGAGGTAGATGATCATCAGCCAGTGTTGGGGTGACATGTGGTCAGCATGTCGAGTCCCCCAGCCGTTATAGTTGGCTTTCTCAACCTGGAGCCGCTACTTATTGTAGCTACCCAAATGCCTCACGATGCTGGGTGGGCACCGGTCCCATACTGGCCGAAATACCATGAGAAAATGTCTTCCCCCATGGAGACTCGAACCAGCGCAAGTCCCGTAGCTCTGCGCCAAGGCTTCCTGCCTTAACCACTCGGCTACGGCGCGGGACGATATTATCCAAAACTCGCCGAAATCAGACTGTTAGAAGTCGGGGTTTATCTGAAATCTGAAAATAATTGGCTCTAGAAAACAGTCAGGTTCGGTTCGCCGCAATGCTTAACTTTGTGTACACACATTTTCAAGTACGGCGAGTGTTTAGCTGTTATTATGCTCTAAAATATTAGGTGCAGGAGTTGTGTACCTGAAACGAAAATTTAAAAATCATATTGTATTTATTTAGGCGTGGCAGCGTATCCCGGGCATTTTTTTTTTTTTTTTCCAAGCACGACAGACCTAGAAGACCCTTAGCCTACTAGCCGGCTGCTGACCTCACATTCACATGTGCTAATCACAGAGGTAGACGATCATCTAGCCAGTGTAGGGGTGACATATGATCAGTATGTCGGGTTCCCCAGCCGTTATAGCTGGTCTTCTCATCCTGGAGTCGCTACTTATTGTAGCTACCCAAATGCCTCAAGATGCTGGGTGGGTACCTGTCCCATACTAGAAAATTTCTTCTCCCATAGAGACTCAGACCAGCGCAAGTCCCGTAGCTCTGCGCCAAGGCGTATTGCCTTAACCACTCGGCTATGGAGGCATCCCGGACATTAGCTAGTTCGAAATAATAATAATAATATATAAATTGTAAAGATTGAAAATGTTTTAAAGTATTTGTTTCTCAAATCATACGTACAACTTCACTGTCAATTCTTGTAAATAAAATATATTTGATTGTCCTTTGTTCTGGAACGAAAGATTCGAATTCTCATGTCTACTAAATTACACCGTCTGTTTAAGTAAACCACTCATTACAGAAGTGCTTATGACAGGAAAGGAATATAGACTTTTTAATGTTTTTATAAACGAAGTCCTTTGGAAAGAAATGAAGGTCACCACCAGTTGTTAAGAGGATTGAAAATCAAACGCTTAAATGGTATGGCCATGTACAAAGAATGGAAAATGAAAAATGGCCAAAAAATATATACCAATGGTCACCCCCTGGAAGAAATAAACGTGGCAGACCAAGATGGAAATGGAAAATCTACGTCAGAACAATAATGGAGGATAGGAATTTGGAAGAGGGAGATTGGAATGATAGAGATAAATGGAAACTGAAGACGGCAAACCTATAAGTGGGGGAAAGCCGAAGAAGAAGAAGATAAACGAAGTCCATAAAAACTTTAATTTTAGATAAAATTATATAGGGACTCACTTTGTAACAAACTATAACCCTAATGTACCTTAGGTGAAATAGGGTTTATAAATTGCAGATATTAAATAATAACAATACTCGTAAATAACTACTTTCCTTGGCATCTCGTAAGAACAGTGCAAGTTTTTCGTTATTTTTTTTTCTGAAAAGTAGCGACCACAGTTATAATCGCTGTATAAATAACTTTTTTTTTTCGGTTTTAACATCTCGAAAGCAGAGGCCTAATTTTGCAAATGTAGTGTGATTAGTGTGTTATTTAAATTAGGTTTGCATGTTACAGCGGTGACTTAATGGCCATAAAAGTTTGTAGCTCATACATGTTAATGTTTCTTGATGACATTGGTCACGTGTTGAAATGTCTTCAACATTTTATGTCCCTATTCCATCATTTTATAGGAAATCGATATTTGTAGCCGTGACCAACATTACTTCTACTGTTGACCTACTACTTGTGCACGATAACAAGGTGTTGCAGATTCACTTGGATCTTCACATTATTATTACAGGAGGCTCCGTAGTCACTCATCCTCCGCCTCTGGGTCCGAGTTCTTCTCTCGGTCATTATACGTTGGGATCTCGATGGATAATTGAGGTTTTCTGCCATTTTTTCCAGCCAAAAATTTAATTCAATTAGTTCTCCTTACCATGCCATCCATTCCTTTCCATTTCATTTCATCTACCCCTGTAATGGTGTGACAGGCCTGGTCATTATGCATCCTGTATCATATATCTTCAATAATAGGAGTTTCATGTCATCCCTCTACCTGGCATTATGAGAGAGAGAGAGAGAGAGAGAGAGAGAGAGAGAGAGAGAGAGAGAGTAATTTCGTAACGTTACTAAACAAAATCTTTAGATATACTTACTTACTTACTTACTCACTGGCACTATCGAACCTGTAGGTTCATGGCCGCACGGACATAAGCTCTCCACACATCCCTATCCTGAGCTAAAGCTTTCCAGTCATTCCCTGTATTATTTACTTCCCTCAAATTATAGTTAATGTAATTCTCCCACCTCATTCTTGGTCTACCAACTGGGCGTTTTCCCTCTGGCTTTCCTACAAGAAGCTTCCATGCAAGTCTTTCATTCCCCATACGTGCAACATGCCCTGCCCATCGCAGTCTACGAGACTTAACTGTTCTTATTATATCTGGCTTCCTATAAAGACCATGTAGTTCATTGTTATGTAGTCTTCTCTATTCACCTGTCTGTTCATCTCTCTTTGGTCCAAAAATTTTCCTAAGTACTTTATTCTCAAATACTTGTAATCTCCTTTCCTCCCTTAAAGTAAGAGTCCATGTTTCGCACCCATATAATATAACTGGTAGAATAATAGTTTTATATATTTTCAGTTTAACGTTTTTTGAAAGGAGTTGGGACATCAAGAGTTTGCAATGCATAACAGCACGCACCTATAGATATAAAGAATCTGTTTGATCGCGATATGACTTTAGATGTTAAAGCACATGTAAATCATCACCATCATTGTCTTCCTGTCATGTATTAGGTATTTTTCTTAGCCGGTGGTCTCTTCTATCGTCACTTTTTTTTACCCATGCTTCTTACTATGATTTCGTTTCTTACATTCTTCGTATCTCACTTTCCATTCTTTTCCATACAGACTATAGACCGACATTTTATATTACCTCCAGTCTTTTCTTCCACAATGCATCTTAGTTCCCAGTTTTCTGCTCCATACACTTTTAGAAAAGCACTTCGGAATTTGTTATTTTTCTTTCTGTTTCATTTTTCCGTTCTGGGGATCGAAATTTGGACAAAATCCTTCATCTAGCTCGGTTATTCCATTACTCCTCTTTCATCATTTCCATCCATTCAATTCCACTTTTCTCGATATTCTTCTTAACTTGTTCTTCCTATTTACAGATAGGCCGTAATCTTTGTCTCTTCTCTCCTGATCTCAATTTTAGTGGTTGTTTAGGTTTTCTTCCAGTATCCATTCACTTCACTAGTCTCTTCTTTACTTCTCATTTTATATGTTCACAAAAAGATAAGCTATATTTGGTTTATTACCAACCGAAATAACTTTTAAATGGAGATTTGGTTATTTCCAAGTCTATCAGCATTGTGTTAACTTACAAAAGTTTCTTCTTGAATGTGGGAGGTAGAGTTAAGGTCATGATCATAAAATGGCGGTAGCTCTTCCTCTCATTCACTAACCGAAAAAAAAAATACTACTAATAAAATAAGTTAACGGCGGCGTTTGGTCAGATACGACTTAAGACAGGCAGTACTTAATAGAGTTGAAGAATGGATCATATACTGTGAGCTTTGTGGTAGGCTATATGGTTGTTGTTTTCTGGCTTCAAAATGTAATAAAATGGAAATCTTGAACCCCTATTGCTTTTACGCATTTTAAGAAATGTTTCTTTTTATACACATTCTTCAATTTTGTAAACTGATATTTCTGCTGCACTGCACGTTATTATCTCTCAATAAGTTATACTTTAGAATTGAATTAATGTTTTTATTACCTCACCTCATATCCTTTTTCTTTTATGAGGTGAGGTAATAAAAACATTAATTTAATTCTTAAATTAAACCTCGTAGTGTTCTTTCCCTGTGAAAGTTAAATAAGTTATACTTTTTGAAGAGAAAAATTATACGCTCAGACCGGGACTTGAACCCGGGACCCTTGGTTCTCTAGACCAAGTGCTCTACCAACTGAGCTACCTGAGCAAGTACCGATCTAAACGCAAATCTTTCTCTATATACATTGTAATTCCCATCCACCAAATGCTGTGAAGCCATGCTTCTATCTTGCAAATGGCGGCTCCTTTATTAAGAAGACATATTTGGGAATTATACATTACAGCCAGTACGGCTTTTTCCAAGTTTTTATTATTGATTTCGTACATCTCAATGATGGATAAATCATATTTGAAGAGAAAAATTATACGCTCAGACCGGGACTTGAACCCGGGACCCTTGGTTCTCTAGACCAAGTGCTCTACCAACTGAGCTACCTGAGCAAGTACCGATCTAAACGCAAATCTTTCTCTATATGTCTTCTTAATAAAGGAGCCGCCATTTGCAAGATAGAAGCATGGCTTCACAGCATTTGGTGGATGGGAATTACAATGTATATAGAGAAAGTTTTGCGTTTAGATCGGTACTTGCTCAGGTAGCTCAGTTGGTAGAGCACTTGGTCTAGAGAACCAAGGGTCCCGGGTTCAAGTCCCGGTCTGAGCGTATAATTTTTCTCTTCAAATATGATTTATCCATCATTGAGATGTACGAAATCAATAATAAAAACTTGGAAAAAGCCGTACTGGCTGTAATGTATAATTCCCAAATATGTCTTCTTAATAAAGGAGCCGCCATTTGCAAGATAGAAGCATGGCTTCACAGCATTTGGTGGATGGGAATTACAATGTATATAGAGAAAGATTTGCGTTTAGATCGGTACTTGCTCAGGTAGCTCAGTTGGTAGAGCACTTGGTCTAGAGAACCAAGGGTCCCGGGTTGAAGTCCCGGTCTGAGCGTATAATTTTTCTCTTCAAATATGATTTATCCATCATTGAGATGTACGAAATCAGTAATAAAAAAAGTTATACTTTGTTAATACAGTATAGTTTGCACTCGCAGAAAACACATTTTTAACAATTGTTTTCTTTAGAAACCCTCAAATTATCACCATCGTCATTATTATGAGTGGGACCATGCCCCTAGGTGGGTTATGGCCTTCTCCAAATGGTTACGCTAGTCTTTTCTATGTAATGTAATGCATCCAATTACGCCATAATTAACTTCATCCATATTTTAGAAACATACAACTTAAAATTAGCATCTTGTAAATGAAGATCTTAAGCACGTAATTCCTGAAAATGTTTCTCCAAAATTTACAAATGATACATAAAAAAAGATATGTCAAGTGGCGAAATTGCCATACATTGATATACAATTTCGCCAGTTAAGTTCATAATGATTTTGAAGGCCAAACAATTATAACAAAGTGAAATTTACCCAAAATAAATAATGGTATTTAATATTATCTTCCGGAAAATCCTTATCACTCCAAACTTTATTTTGGATTTTGAAACGGGGTGGAACTGCTATCTGTCGGTGTGATTGTCAATTCCATCAATAGACCGTGGCGAATTTGCATGCTATGCCAAAATTGTGTGCTAGTACCTTACATACAGTTCCCCAGTTTGTAACTACTGATGCTATTCAAGACACAGTCATGATAATTTTAGCGAATTACGAAGGATTGTAAGCTTTACGGTTGATCCCATGAAATACTTCTTCTTCTTATTCATAATTTGTAGGATTATCGTCCTGTTTATTTCCAAAATCACTCCTGCCATGAAAGTATTTTTAAATGATTTTACGGTTCTTCATCCATTGTACTAAGGATACTAGACACCGAAAATGACTGATAATTTTTGGTATATGCCACTGAAACAAAGCAAGGAAGGTATTCTAAAAAAAAAAGTGAAATCCGATCATTAGAAGTGAGGATTTACCTGAAAACAGAAATTTAAAAATTGCTCTAGCGGTCACCATTTTCTTGGGACTGTATACATAGGATTTAATCAACAGAATAAATACATATTCCATAATCCAGCAAAAACAAACCATAAATTTGACTTACTGAGAAATTTGCTTGGTTTTAGCTGTTTGTACGTTTCTTTTTTCTTCTGCCCCTGATTATAAAATTGTATTTTACAATCCTAATATTGCACATTCTCAGTAAATATCCAGCCCATTCCAAACAACTTAATTTTATACATGTAACATTGTATGTTCCAGTATGTAATTTATAATCTATAGTTCAAAACATGAAAATGTTGCTCCTCTCGTGCTAATCCGCATAATTACAGTTCGTGAGATTTAAGTGTGTGATTGACATTTCTAAATCTTACTAGCTATCACTTAGTTTCAACGTCCAAAATTATTTCTCACTACAAAATTTGATACAAGGCTGATGCCAACATTCAGTTGTAAGTTCATGGAATCAGATAACAAAAACGTTATTATTCAGGAGTCAAATATGTACATCTGTCAATCGCATACTTAATTCTCACATACTATAGTTTTTTTTTTTTCGATCCCAGCACAACACATATACAATGTCTCGTAAAAGTGTCCGTTTTTTACTTAAATCCTGAATTAAATGATTTTGTAATGGGCTACGTTTAATTAATTATCAGTACTATTTGCAAGAAATTAAAAATGCTGGATCCTTGTCATCCATAATTTTCTAGTTTTGACCAAACAAGAAAGACACTCTTCCCCAGCCCTTACGGTACTGGCGAACAACTCAATCTTGTGTCTGAAATACGATAAAAAATAAAATGTAAAATTATTTTTTACCAGTAGCCTACGACAGTACTTTGAATTCTTCAACATTTTAAATTTCATAGTTTTACCGTAAAACAATAAAATGTACAGTTTTAGAAAAAATATAACTAACCTGAGGTCTAATAACAATATGGTATGTGCTTTTGTAATTTTCCAGTTTACAGATTGTTCCTTCAAAAGTTCAACTGGGTTTTACTGTACCAATAAATTACAAATGAGAGCTTATTTTTAATTATAATATTTTCTTTTTCCTCCTCTACAACGCCATATGTCAGATATTTGTCCAATATATATATATATATATATATATATATATATATACATACATAAGAAATTAGGACTGGAAGTAAATATCAGTAAAACTAAATATATGGTCACACGTAGAAATACATTATATAATGGAAATGGACAGCTAATGACAAATGAGAGAAATTTTGAGGAAGTGGCTGAATTCAAATACCTAGGAACAATAATCACAAATAGGAATGAGATGCAAAAAGAAATTAAACATAGACTCAATTCTGGAAATGCATGCTATTATGCATTGCAAAGACTTTTGATGTCCCAACTCCTTTCAAAAAACGTTAAGCTGAAAATATATAAAACTATTATTCTACCAGTTATATTATATGGGTGCGAAACATGGACTCTTACTTTAAGGGAGGAAAGGAGATTACGAGTATTTGAGAATAAAGTTCTTAGGAAAATTTTTGGACCAAAGAGAGATGAACAGACAGGTGAATGGAGAAGACTACATAACAATGAACTGCATGGTCTTTATAGGAAGCCAGATATAATAAGAACAGTTAAGTCTCGTAGACTGCGTTGGGCAGGACATGTTGCACGTATGGGGAATGAAAGACGTGCATGGAAGCTTCTTGTAGGAAAGCCAGAGGGAAAACGCCCAGTTGGTAGACCAAGAATGAGGTGGGAGAACAACATTAACTATGATTTGAGGGAAGTAGATTATACAGGGAATGATTGGAAAGCATTAGCTCAGGATAGGGATGTATGGAGAGCTTATGTCCGCGCGGCCATGAACCTACGGGTTCGATAGTGCCAGTGAGTAAGTAAGTAAGTATATACATACATACATACATACATGTCTCAATATTTTATGAGATTTTGTGCAGATATTAATAGAATAATCCTTGGGCCCTGTTGCTAATTATTTTTGCAACTTCCACTTGTGCAGTAGATCTTTTATTTATGAAAGTAAGGTTGGAATACTAACACAGAGGTTCAAGACCGCAAGGAGATAAGTTTTCCATATATCCTTATCCTGAAAAATAATTTATAATCATTCCCTGTATAATTCACCTTCCTCAAATCATGTTTAATGTTATTCTCCAGCCTCATTCCTATCTACTGACGCTTTTCCTCTGGTTTATTAATGCTCCTCTTTGAATCCCTATTCGTACCATATGCCCTGCGCATCGGAATCTTCTAGACAACTGTTCTTATTAAATTTAATTTACCTTAAAGATTATGTAGCTCAGTGTTATGTAATTTTCTCAATTCGCCTATTTACTCATCTGTCTTTGTTCCAAAAATTTTCCTAAGCTCTTTATATTCAAATACTCTTTACTCCTCTCTTAAAGTTAGATACCTTGTATGTAGTTAACTGGAAGAATAACTCTCCTCCTGGCGCGACAGGCCTAGAAGGCCTTTAGCCTACCATCCGGCTGCTGGCCTCACATCCACATGTGTCAATCACAGAGGTAGATGATCACCCAGCCAGTGTAGGGGTGACATGTGGTCAGCATGTCGAGTCCCTCAGCCGTTATGGCTGGTTTTCTCAACCTGGAGCCGCTTATTATTGTAGCTACCCAAATGCCTCATGATGCTGGGTGAGCACCGGTCCCATACTGGCCGAAATACTATGAGAAAATTTCCTCCCCCATGGAGACTCCAATCAGCGCATTTCCCGTAGCTTTGCGTCAAGGCTTTCTGCCTTAACAACTCGGCTACGGCGCGGGATTGAAGAATAATAGTTTTATATATTTTTAGTTTAACTTTTTTTTTAGAGAAGTTGGGATTGTCTAGCGCCGTAGCCGAGCGGTTAAGGTAGAAAGCCTTGGCGCAGAGCTACGGGACTTGCGCTGGTTCGAGTCTCCATGGGGGAAGAAATTTTCTCATGGTATTTCGGCCAGTATGGGACCGGTGCCCACCCAGCATCGTGAGGCAATTGGGTAGCTACAATAAGTAGCGGCTCCAGGTTGAGGAACCAGCTATAACGGCTGTGGGACTCGACATGCTAACCACATGTCACCCCTACACTGGCTGTTGATCATCTACCTCTGTGATTGGCACATGTGGATGCGAAGGGCCAGCAGCCGGCTGGTAAAAGGGCAACCGCTGAAAAGTAAAGACCCTCAATCGGATCGGGATTGTCAAGAGTTCAGATTGCTTACACGTTTATCCTATGTTCAATACTTACAGTTTTTAATAAAATAATCCTTGTACACTGTTACTACTTGTCTTTACAGTTTTAGATCTTTGTTTCTGAGAGTGAGATTGGAATACAGATGATATTCTAAACACAATGTTATATGTAAATGCGCCACACCTTATCCCATGCGACCTCAGGAAAGCAACAATATTCTAACAACCACACGAGTTATTAGGAGAATCTTTTGTTACTCAGCACATCTTTTCATTCACTACAAATCATATTGACAGTTTAAATTCAGAAAATGATTAACAGCGCGCTTGGTTATATATTGGCAGGTACATTGGTGATGACAGCTTATAAACTTCCCCCACCATCACAATCTTGTTAGGTTAAAAATCCCTTTTTAAAGCTTGTCGGGATTAACTAAATTATTAGGCTAACCGCCTACAAATCATTGTGTTGGTAGGCGTGGACAGCTATTCCGAGAGCATGGAAGGGGAAAGTGGGAGGTTGGCAACACTGTATTAAGACTGGTTTTCTTCAAGATATGAAGAACATGGCATGTAGTATATGAAGTTCATGAATTCTTTTGAGGTTAGAGATTTCTTGTTTGGCTGATTGGTCAACACACAGGATTGTCATGCAGATCCTGTTGTGTCAAACTGATAAAGTAAATCGAATACGGCGCCTTTTTCAATCTCTCATTCAAATAGATTTCACGACGGAAAAACATCCATAATAACTAGAATGATTAAAAATTTGAAGACATTTTTACGGAAATTTGTAAAATATATTGCCAGCACAAAGAAAATATGAAATTGTCTTCTTCTTTCTTCTTCCTTCCAAGTATTAGGCCAAGTCCTGTTACGATCCTATAGAAAATTTTCCCTCCAGCGTTTCATAGGACGGTCCAGTGATCTTCGTCCTCTTGGTATATAATTATAAACAGCTTTGGGGATCCGATTTGAACTCATTATTTCAAGATGGTGTTTCCAATTTAGTTGGTACTGTTTAATATATTCCAAAATTGGCGTAGTCTTCAATTCTTTTAAGATATCGGTGTTCTTTTTCCGATCCCATCTGGTGTAACCCGCTGTTCTGCGCATGAATTTTATTTCACAAGCCGTTATTCTGCTTTCATGTTGTCTTTTTAGTGTCCATGCTTCACTACCATAGGTCAACATTGGTCTAGCCAAAGTGTTATATAAACGTAATCTGGGATGGTTTCATAATAACTAGTAATTTTTTTCAGGGATATCCTTTTCATCCCAGATAGAGAGATAATATCCAAGGTATTTAAATTGATTAGATCTCTCTAAAATTTTATTCTGGAGACAGATTTTACTTTGTATGGGGTCCTTCCCATGAAATGCCATAATTTTAGTTTTGTTAATTGATATTTCCATATTAAATTTGGCACCTATTTTTTGTAAATTTAAACTGATCGTTGCAAATCATTTTCGGAAAGTGCCAGAAGAGCTAAATCGTCTGCATCGAGTTTGAGGTTCCTATTGATGGGTATACATCCTCGTTGTTTTTTCCTCCATTCGTTTATTAATTTATGCATATATATAATGAAAAGCACCGCTGAAAGTCCACATCCCTGTCTTGCTCCAGTGTTGATCTTTTCCCAAGAAGATAATTTGCCATCTTGTTTAACAGAGATTTCATTATCTTTATAGATGTTAAATTGTAATGCCAAATAATATTTACAATTCTTTTCTAGCATTAAGTTGTTATACTGGAAGATGGATAATGAGCTTCTGTATGAAAAGATAATTAATTAATGATCATCATCAGCAGCAGCACCATCAAGGATTATACCTGCTGGTCTGTTCCGATCTCATGTTAGAATTGGGTCTTCCAACATTTCTTCGACCTAGTGGTTTGTAATGAAGAATCTGTTTCGGAATTGATTATTTATTTATTTATTACTATAAATATAAAACTGTCATCTAGTAAAATGTTTAATTATAATTAGGTTAATTACCTTTCAAGAATTTAAACCAAGAAGTAATCAGTCATCAATTAATCACTAATCATTCACGTAAAAATTAATTCAATATTATAGTACAGACTGAAACTGTAACTAAGAATAACTAACTGATTGGCACTATGGAACAAAATATGTTGAAGATTGGGATTGGAAATACCCACCCTCCCATTCTTTTATTAACTTCTTCCGTTCTACCTTGTCATACCTTCTTCAAAAAATTTGTTTTGTTTTCTATTCATAAACTTGTTTCTAATGTTGGGAAGTCCAGAAAAACAAATACAATCAGTCGCAAATATCTGTAAACCCATCCCTAAATGTTTAAATTTGCAGAAATGTTAAAATTTTCTGGAATAATGAAGATATTGTTAAATATTATGAAATATATTTTTTTGTTACGTGCTTTAGACTCGCCATTATCTATAACGTAAATATTTCTACTTTCCGCTTCATTATACTACATAGTTTGGAATACCTAATTTAATATTCACTCTAATAATAACCTCCATCTATACCAGAACCCATATTATGAGCATACTTTAAAAATGGAAGACCACTGACTCCACAAACCTATAAATAAGACATTAAGAAGACGCCCTTAGAATAGATGAATAGATTAATTCGATATACTTTGCAGTCGGTACAGACCAACAGGAGTATCAATAGGTAAATGGTTAATGATGACCTTCATCCTTGAATCTTCCAGTTCAATATTACAAGTTATTCTTATTCGCATAAGTTGATGATTGAAACCCCTCTCATTTAGGTTATCTTGAAGACAAAATAAGTCACAAAGCTACATCACATTTTATTATATAAAAACTAGAGAGAAAGTACCCAGTAGCTAGGCTAGGAATGAAATAGAAGTATAACATTAACCAAGATTTGAGTGGAGGAATTATTGCAAAATGTTAGCTCAGGATAGGGATGTATGGACAGCAAGCGTACACGTGGCCATGAACCTCCTGTTCGGTAGAACCAACATGTTAGTTAGTTCGTTATTCTTGTAGACTATCTGTGAATGTCTATATCAGTATATTCCCAAGTGGGTCAAAGGTATAGCTAATTTATTTACATTTTCTTCTCTACAGATGTTAACAAATAATGAGTGGTTAGCTCATCGCCCCGAATAGAGACCTGGTAGGCAAATAAGTATAGTTTGGATGGGAAAATCCAACTATATTTTGCCCAGAGGCTCTAATTTGGCTTGAGATTATTTTACGAGCCCGAAAATCTTGAAACTCGGGATCCATGGCATATAGTCCCTCATGGAGGATCAGACCCTTGGGTTTTTGCATCTTAAAAAAATCATCGACTCCAGCCGGATTTTAACCCGCGACCCCTTGACCGCGAAGCTGCATTTACATATAGTACCGCGTATAAAACAAATTTGTATTCCGAAATTAATGACATTAATTAATTGTAATTGCATTTGGATAAGAAAAAAAGAGTTAGTGCCTCAATTACTGTGCATATTCTTTATGCAGTTGCTTTGTTTGATTACACTGGTCAACAGTGGTTTTGTTGCCCTTGATATAAGATTAATTTCGGATATATTTATGCTCACAATTCACGAAACTATCATTGATTTTGGAAGATTTGCTCTGGTTTTTTAAAAATCTTTATTTTCACTTTTCACTACAAAAATCGGAAAATATGAAAAGAAATAACAGATATGATGATCTTGAAGAAGATTTTCGGGCTGTAGGCCGTGGTCGTGAGGCTTGTAGTTCCCCGACGTTTCGACAGAGACTGCGTCTGGCATCCTCAAGGGTTGTCTTGAGACTGGTAATTCTGTCCGCTGTCAGTCTCAAGACAACCCTTGAGGATGCCAGACGCAGTCTCTGGCGAAACGTCGGGGAACTACAAGACTCACGACCACGGCCTACAGCCTGAAAACCTTCTTCAAGATCATCATAGCAACTCCGGCCGTGAAAGTCTACGTGAATACATTAAAATAACAGATATATTTATAATGTCAATTTTTTTAAATTAGTATACACCGACGTAAATAGAAAGAAAAAATGTCGAAAACCCATGTTATACTTAAGTGAAACGCCCTTTTATAAGATTTTCTTCTATAATTTTTTAGGGGACAGTCTCTTTTTAAAAAACTAGCAGTAATCTGCCATCATGTGACGGATCCATCTATCCTGATACCTTTTCTCCATTACTTTTAGATCCTGCTGAAAGTGCTCACCCTCTTCGTCACTATAATTTCCTAAATTATCCGGATATCTATCCATGTGACTGCGGAAAAAGTGTTAACTTTATACTCATATTTGCTCCTAGAATCTTGAAGCTTGTCAACATGTTTTGCACAATTTCTTTATAATTTGGTTCTTTATAGTTATCTAGGAAATTTTCTACTACCAATACAAAACCCTTCCAAGCTTCACTTTCCGGAACAGTCATAACTTTGATAAAATTTGCATCTTTCATCAATTGCCGAATTTGACGACCATCAAATATTCCGCCTTTTAACTTTTCCATACTGAGCTTAGGAAATTTTCTACAAATGTATTTTAAGCATTCTCCTTCCTTGTCCAACGCTCTGACGAATTGTTTTATCACATTCAGATGCACGTCGTGAGTACTTTAATTTTATCAAATAACTGTGATCACGGCCGATGTGCTGAGTGAAGGGTGTGAGAGTGGGGATTACGTGATGTTTGTATGCGCGAAAAAATGCCCAGAAATCAAATTATGACTGGAAACAAATTTTATTAGTAACAACCCGTTTACTGTTTAAAATATGAGATACGCAAAAATTATAAAAACTAGAGCACATTCAGCACTTTCATGAATATATCCGTAAACTGTGCACTTGAAAGCATAGAAATTCGCTGAGATATCAAGGGCAACAAAAACATTTTTTTTTGTAGAGCTGTGTTATTTATATTCATTACAAAAAAGTGAAAACTAACCACCTAACTCACCCACTAAATAACTCACATTCATACTCGCAGAATCATTATTTCACTGACACACCCACTCTCTCTCTCTCTCTCTCTCTCTCTCTCTCTCTCTCTCTCTCTCTCTCTCTCTCTCTCTCTCTCTCTCTCTCTAAATCACGCACTCATTCACTAGGATATATGGCTTATGGTCTTCTCGAATACTTGGGGCCAATGTTGGATTCATTAAGACAACTGAATCCAGTTCATGTCTCAGATATCTAGATCCATAGATCCATCCTAATATTATCCACTCACCCACGTCCTTTTTTCCTTATGATCTATTTTCTTAAGGATTTTCCAATAAACATTCTGAATTACTTTCTGTTGCCGCCCATTAGCTACAATAGCTATGTCAACTCAATCATTTAGATTTAATAACGCATTTATTTATTAGAGGGGCACGCCGTAGCGTAGTAATTAAGGCACTACACTACAAGCCGGAAGGTCGAGGGTTCGAGTCCCGGTGGATCAGGATTTTTAAACTGACCCAAATCTTCTGGCGACACTATGGCCCTGGGGTCGACTCAGCCTTTAACGGAAATGAGTACCAGACACTTGTTCTGGGGTAAAGGCGGCCGTCACGCAGGGCTGACAACCCGGCTGACATCAAGTGCCGATTGTTCAGAAAAAGTGGGAGCCTTAACCTCCTACTACCCCAAGGGCCTCCTGAGGCCTGTAGTGGGATCACTTTACACTTTTTATATTTATTAGATACATAGGCAATTATTATTATAATTAATATTAAATATCACAAAACAGCCAATAGTTTAAATAGTAGTTAAATGTATGCTTTGGAATTTCCGCAATTTTTGAAAACATTTATTACCTATTTATTGAATGAATTGCATTCAGAAACTTGGTATGTGCATTTATTGAATATATACTTCTTATTTTATTATATATACTTAATTGTTTTATTATATCAGTTTAAATTCTTGTTTTTTTTCTCAGTGTTATTATTTTATCACTCAACAGCCTTTTCAGATGATTTTCCAAAAAAAAAAATTGTTACGGTATCATGAAACGGGTAAAGGTCGGTCGCTTACTGTCCTCCTCCGATGAGTTTAGCGCTGGGAAGTAAGGTATTCTTATCATTCGGTTTACCACTCTTGCAGTCTTTCGTTCCTACAGCCGAGTCGAAGGGAAGTATTATTCATTCATAAATATGCAGTTTTCCCATTGTGATATATGGATCAGAAAATTGGGCCATGAATAGATCAGACAGAAGATTACTAGAAACATCAGAGATGAAGTTCCTCAGATACGTTGCAGGATATACTCTTCAGAGACCACATTCCTAGTGAAACAATTAGGCAAGAACTCAAAATGTTTAATCTAAATGAAAAAATACAAAACTATAAACAAAAATGGCATGAACATATTTTAAGAATTGACTCTTCTAGGCTACCAAAACTGTTATACACTGTTGTACCAACTCAAGGCTATAGAGATGTGGGACGTCCTAGAAGACGATGGGAAAATGAATTCTGAGAGCGGAACAGGCCGACGGCCTACCAATAAGATGATGAAATATGCAGTTTTTAGTTTGCTGTTTTCTGTGACTGTGTCTTTCGTAAATAGGGCGAATGTTTTCAGTATGATTGTACTTCCTTCCTGACTGATGTCATCCAGTATCCATCCCCACACCACATTCCTTTGAGCGCTAAACTCGTCTTGGAAAAAAAAAACCAATAGTAACTACGTAAACTAAGCGAATCCCCAAGCAAATCGTCCTTTTGGTCCAATTTTGCTAGTTTAGCTTGCTCCTATCGGTCCGATTTTTCAGATTAACGAACTCAATATTATTTTTTTTATTCAAATGTTATATCCTGAGTAAAATAAAATGGGGTCCTTACAGCAATTTTTAAATTTCCGCTTTCAGGTAAATCACTGGTGAGATTTAGATTATTTTCCTAGTGCACTTTTCTCTTTTTCTTTCAGTGGCATATATCGAGGTTCGTTGTAAAACAGTGGAAATTGCGACTGCTGAACCAATTTTCTAATTTTTTCAGGTTATTTCCCATTCCTAATGGTACGATTTTCTAGTTAACGAATTTGGTGTTGCGTTTCTTAGCTGATTAAATATCGAGTATAGTTGCAAAAAAATAAGGCAAGAAAGTGTTACGCGCGCGCGCACACACACACACACACACACACATATATATATATATATACACCTTAGTAGGCATAGATGCACTTATAGAGTAATTAAAAAATATGGCTATACGTTTGATCGCATTTTGTGACGAAAATAGTATTATTGAAGGAAATATGATGTTATCATTGGAAAGGGAAATCCTTCAAATTACAACAATAGAACAAAACAAAACAAATAACTGCTCACATGCAGCTTAGCGGGTTGATTTTTGTTGACTAGCGTCGAACGCCTCCACAATTCTCTTCGTTGTTTTCGCATCTGTGCTAATGCGAGGCCTTCCAGGAGGTTTGATTTTCTGCATCCTTCCCGTTTCCAGCAGTCGTTTTCTCCACTTCCCCACAGTCGACGGCTGCAATGCTACGTTAAACCCACGTTTTGCCCGTCTTGCGGCCTTATGATCATTAGCATACGTTATTGCCCATGCAGCAATTGTAATTTGCTGTTGCATATTCAACGCCATTTTGACTAATGACGTAAGTTCTATACTGTTTTGTTTTATTTTTGTAATTTGAATAATTGCCTTTCCAACGGCAATTTCATATTTCTTGTAATCGTAATATTTTCATCACACAACGCGATCAAACGTATAGCCATATTTATGATTCACCCCGTACATTGCTTATAAATATTTGACATGGTCATTTTGGGTTCTTAGTAACCAGGATCAATAAAATTTAAAATGATAAAAAAGAAAAAAACCTTACCATGAGTAGGTTTTCTTCTTCTTCGTCAGGCTCTACGACTTCCAGTGGAATGTCTTGGCCTTCTCAACCAGTTTACGCCACTTCTTCCTATCTTGTGCAGTGGATTTCAAATCAAAAATCCCCATCTCTCTCAAATCTTCAATTACGTCATCTTCCCATCGATCCTTGGGTCTTCCCCTTGGTCTTGTTCCTTGTGGCTTCCAATTCAAAATATCATTCGGCAATCTTCCCTTTGGCATTCTTAGTGTATGTCCAAACCATTGTAATCTTTTGGATTTGATGAAACTAACTATATTTTCTTTATTATTCTTGAGGTATAATTCGTCATTCCTTCTCAACCTCCAATTTCCATTTTCCTTTACTGGACCTAGCACTCTTCTAAATATTTTCCTCTCAAACGTTAATAGTCTTAGTTTATCTGCTTCTTTTAGTACCCAGGTTTCAGCTCCATAACATATGATTGGTCTTATATTGCTGTTTAAATTGAATTTAACATTTTTTTATATTAATTTGCTTTTGAATATATCGAAATTAGCAAAATATGCTTTATTCCCTTGCGATATTCTTGTTTTGATCTCTTCTTCAACAGTATTATTATCGTTTAGTATTGTACCTAAGTACTTAAAGGAGTTAATTTGATCAATACAGTCACTATTTATAGTTAGTTCAGTCAAATTTGTTTTATTTCTCATACATCTTAAATATTTTGTTTTATTTAGATTGATTACAAGCCCATATTTTATACTTTCATTTTTCAATTTGTCAAAGGTTTCCAGTAGGGAATTTTTTGTTCTTGCTGTTATTATTACATCATCAGCATATGCAAGACACTGTTTTAGTCTTGTTGAAATATTTCCTCTTAGATCAAGTTGTTTTAAGACCATATCCATTACTATACAGAATAATGTCGTAGATAAAGGATCTCCCTGTTTGACCCCAGAGTTTACTTCAATTGCATCCCTGAGTGCGTTGCTACATTTTAATCGTACTTTGGTATCTATCAAAGTTAAAGCTATTAATTTTATTAGTTTTTGAGGTATCTCATATTCATTTAGACTTTCAATTATTTTGTTTCGATGTACAGTATCAAAAGCTTGGGAGTAATCAACAAATATATTATATAAGTTAATATTGTATTCGTGACATTTCTCAAAGATTTGTTTCATTACAAAGATATTGTCTATTGTTGATCTGTTTGGTCTGACATGAGTAGGTCTATTATCACAATAACTAGATTCATTCGTAATTCGCTAAAACGGTCGAAAGGGTATACAAATCTACCGGAAATCAGTATTTCATAGAGAGACAATTATAATAATATAAATCGACATTTTAATCCGAGGAATAATTTATTATAGTAGAAGCAACCTTTACTATGTGGATTGGAAACATGATCTTTCACTTGAAGAGAGGAGAAAATATTACATTTGAAAATGAAATGGTTAGGAACATTTATGAACCATAGAGACAGAGGAGGCGTGAACCATAGAAACAATTGGAAAATGTTTGGTCCAAAGAGAGATGAACAGACTACATAAGTGATCTACATGATCTTTATAGGAAGACAGATATAATAAGGACAGTTAAGTCTTGTAGACTGCGATGGGCAGGACATGTGGCACGAAGGGGAATGAAAGACGTGCATGGAAACTTCTTGTAGGAAAAGCAGAGGGAAAACGCCTAGTTGGAAAACATTAACTCAGGATAGGGATGTATGGTGAACTTTTGTCCATGCGATCATGAACCTACGGGTTCAATAGTGCCACTGAGTAGTTAGAAGAGCATGCAATTATATTAGCTGCCAGTCGAACTGCTAAAGTTCCAGGCCGAATTATATTTCTAATTGTCTCAATGCAAACTATGAATGGGTATAACGGTGAGGTATACTTTTCGCAAAAACTTAAGAACTTCCCCTCACACTACTAACTCAAGTCGGCTATTAGTAACAATTTCAAACTCCTTGCTATAAGCATTTCGGCATCTTATTTAAAGACAGTCCACCGATGTGGTCTCGAGGTAGCATTCTGTCTTGTCACGCAACGGCCCGGGTTCGATCCTCGGTCAGGGTAGTTTTTCTGGGTGAGGTTTTTATCGGGGTTTTTCCTTACCTGTAAGACAAATGTCAGGAAAGCTTTAAGGCCCCATACGGTCTCCGAAATCATATGGCCATCATCATCATCCTTATCATTATCATCATCATCCTTCACCGGTGTGGAAAGCAACGGGAAGCTACAACACCTACAATTCCCTAGTAAAGCTGCAAGCATAGCATGAAAATGCTATGATTGCAGTGAAGGACCTGCCTTCGGGCAGAATTACTATGGATGGATTTAAAGTGTCGCATTTTCTTCTCTGGTACTTGAAAGCAGGACAAGAAGGTTCGCCTTCGTTCACTCCAATTTTTTTAGTGGAAATCGAAGGAGTGAAGTAACTCCTGGCGCGACAGGCCTAGAAGGCCCTTAGCCTACCAGCCGGCTGCTGGCCTCACATCCACATGTGTCAATCAGATAGGTAGATAATCATCAGCCAATGTAGGGGGCGACATGAGGTCAACATGTCGAGTCCCCCAGCCGTTATAGCAGGTTTTCTCAACCTGGAGCCGCTACTTATTTTCTTCCCCCATGGAGACTCGAACCAGCGCAAGTCCCATAGCTCTGCCTTAACCACTCGGCTACGGCGCGGGACATGGAAGGAGTGAATCGAAGCTATTTTTAGAATTGAGATTCTTAAATTTTGTGGGTAAACTATAAATGTTCTTTATGGGAAACTAGATACAATATCAGTTTCATAGTAGCACGAATGGCATTAAGATGAGCATGGATACTTATTATATGAAAACCTAAAGAAAATATAGGCAAGATGAGATGAGAGAATAATATTAACATTAATATACAAGGAATTAATGGAAAGCATTACCCCTATCTCAAGATGGGGTTGAGTGGAGAGCTTATATCCGCGCGGCCATGATCTTCCGGGTTCGACAGTGCCAGTGAGTTAATTTCAGTTAAAAGCTTGATTTAATTTAAAATCGATGAACTATTATATAAAACGCTAAAAATACTATACAGTATAGAACAGAGAAAATGAAAACGCATGTGTTAAAGGCAATGTTTTGATTTGATGTTTTAGTACCTTAGATCGGATTGCACAATCCCAATGAATAGATTAAAGCACACTGGAAACCTCGGGTTGGATGGAAACCTATTAATATGAAATAAACAAGCATCGCGAAGTGGCAGACATGTTGTCTTCTTGCCTCAGAATATTCAAGAGCTGTGAAAACAATACCGGATCCACTTCGCCGCGGATGAATACAAAACATTCCGATATACTCCAAATTCTACGAAATGCTTACTTGTTAGTCTTGTCTGTCGGTTAGCATTACACGATTTAAACTCAGGGGTAGCATCTCATCCCTTCTTGAATATATGAAAGGTTAAATGAATGCATTCCCCTACTGCGAAGGGGTGATCCGAGAGAGATGCCATAATATGGAACCGTAATCACTGAGAGATATGTTGGAAGTTGAATTAAGTAGGGATGCAGGGAGAGGCAAAGGGGACCTTATAGCTTCCGTTTTTCAGTATCGCTCCCTTAGCATTAGCGAACTGCATTGCAGTGGGAGTAAACTCGCTGTAAACCCAGAACTGTAATCCTCAATACAAGATCTAGAGACATCACCACCATCTATTCTAACCAAACTCTATTAATTTCGTCTCCTTCTTTTCACGTGACAGTCACAGTGTCAAATTGGGTTCCTTTCTCTGTTTCCGTTCATGCCATGAGTAGACTAATTTTAGACTAAATTATCTTTTAGCGAATTCCGAAGGAAAGTATCTATTGAGATTGTTCTCATGAAAATATGTTTGAATTTTTTTTTACAAATCTTCATTGAACCTACTTTTAACTCTTGGCGCGACAGGCCTAGAAAGTCCTTAGCCTACCAGCCGACTGCTCGCCTCACATCCACATGTGTCAATCTCAGAGGTAGATCATCATCAGCCAGAGTAAGGGTGACATGTGTTCAGCATGTCCAGTCCCCCAGCCGTTACAGCTGGTTTTCTCAACCTGGAGCCGCTACTTATTGTAGTTACCCAAATGTCTCATGATGTCGGGTGGGCACCGGTCTTATACTGGCCGAAATACCATGAGAAGATTTCTTCCGCCATGGGGACTCGAACCAGCGCAAGTCCCATAGCTCTGCGCCAAGGCTTCCTGCCTTAACCACTCGGCTACGGTACGGGACCATTGAACCTACTTAAATGCCAAAAATGTTTCTATTATTTACATACAGTAGGTACCCTCAACCAAAATATACATTTTTTTTTTCTTCCACACTTCTCGATTTTGTGTTTCTGCTTCTGTCATATTTCTCTTCTTTATGTTGTCTTGAATTCCCTTTATCCACGTTCGCTTTGGTCTACCGCGCTTCCCTTTTCCAGGCGGTATTCATTTTAATACTTCTTTGTTTGTTTCTGTGTCCCTTCTTCGCATTATATGTCCATCTTAGTTGGATTTCTTCAATCTCTTGTACAATATCCTTTTCTACATTCATAATTTCTCTTATTGTATTATTTTTTTATTTTGTTTATATTCTTGTTGATCTTCTTAAAAAGTCCATTTCTGTGACTAATAATTTATTTCTGTGTTTTTGCTTCAACGTCCATGTTTCCGCACCATGGAAATATATACACACAGCGAATACACAAAAGGAAATATTATCAAATGCTTTATATTAACCAATTAGGGAAGCAATTTTTTTGCGCAGGAAAATTTTATTGAAAAAAATAATAAAGTTTACTCCACAAGATTCAAGCACATTACATCAGTGAAACTAAACGGAGACCAGAATAATTCTGGCAAATTATTTGTCATCTTATCCATTAAAACACACAGTCAAGCAAATATCACCACCTTTAGATGCATAATACAATAAACAGATAACCCCTATTCACGAAATTAATATAATTTGGAATTTTTCATAACATTAAATTTTAAGGGAATAAGGTAGTGTGGGCGTATGAAAGAAGTGCATGGAGGCTTCTTGTAGGAAAACCAGCGGGAAAACGCCCAGTTCATAGACCAAAAATGAGGTGAGAGAATAACTTTAACCATGATTTGAGGGAAGTAAGTAGATTATACAAGGAATGATTGGAAAACTTTAGCTTATGATAGGGATATATGGAGAGTTTACGTCCGTGCGTCATGAACATACGGGTTCTATAGTGCCGCTGGGTGAGTTAGATATGATTCAGAAATGTTAACTCAGGATAGGGATGTATGGAGAGCTATGACAGCGCGGTCATTAGTGCCAATGAGGAAAACATTAGAAGGTTATTGCGGAACTGGAGTGAATGAGACATGCCATGTAATTGCACCAAGGTCTTGATGATGATGGCGTGTAATTTGAAAACACTGGTCATTGGCCACAGAAAGTAAACTCGATTATCGTAAGGTCATCCTTGCTCCGTCATCTCTCGGTTGGAAGTCGCGGTTTTATTCACAGATACCAACCTGTTACCAAGTCCACAGAGGAGAAGAATCTCACGCAGGAGTGGGGAAGAAGACATTGCGAAGAATTCGTAAAGAGCTTGTTCAGTGGCGTGCCTATCTAATTAATTCAAAACTTTTAGCGAATTCCGAGGGAATGTACCTATTGAGGTTGTTCACATGAAACTATTGTTGGACATTTTTACAAATATTCATCGATCCTAATTAGACGACACCTAAAATTACGGTGACAAAAATTTGCGTGTATGTTTGTTTTAAATATCTAATGACCGAATATTTTTTCAATACCAAACTTGGAGTATGTCAATCAATAAAATGTAAGGTTAAGATCGTTGTTCAGTAAAATCAACCATTAATAAGTGGGGGTTTTCTTGAAGCGAAAATTTTAAGATAGCTCTAATTGCAGCGATTTTCAATTTTTTGAAATGGTACTCGGTATATACAATTGGAATAGAATGAAAAAAAAATCTCCAAAAAATTAGTAAAATCCGACTGTTTTAAGTGGGGGATTATCTGAAATCCGAAATTTAAATACCACTATAGCGGACACCATGTTATTTTACTAACTATGTAACTGGATACATACAATTTAATTATCATAAATATTGTCAAGAGTGGCATTTGTTACGACTATTTAACGAATAAGCTGTTTACTCAAATATCATTATTTAATTATAGTTACTCGGTATTTTAAAATATTTATGCATTTAATGTAAATGGTGATGTTTGTAAACAAATCAGAAATGTTTGGTTATGTTTCACTTCTTTATTCACTGCAACTTGATCATATTATTTATTGCCAAATAGGATGCAATCAGTGATAAACTACTGGATCGCAATATTGTAAGAAGGTACCCTAATGGACAAAAAAAATGGAACACATCAAACTGTATATTATAACCAACATTATAGGTTAATTATTTTTTTTACTAAACAGTTCAGTAAAATCATTGTTTAAAAACACAATTATTGAACCCGCAATTATCAAATGTATAGTTCGAATGAATCTGTTCATTATTTGTTATACTCAATGTATTTGTTGGAGAGTCAATCACTGTAAAATAATGTTCAAAATATTAAAAAGGAGGAGCTTTCTTTATTACAAAAGCAGGAGCTGGTAAAGAGATCGATAAAGAGCGACGTGAAACACGACTGTTATTGGTTGTAAAACAAAATTCATTGAAACGTGATTGGTCATTGACTCGCATTTGGGGCATGAGTTAAATAGTTAACAGAAAGTTACATGTCATAAACTAACAAAATCGGAAATAAATTTGACTTGTTTAGGAATTCGCATAGTTTACTATTTCTTGGTTGACGGATTTTTTATATTAGTAACGAATTTGTAAGTTGAAATTTTGGTATTCCACTTCATGGCTGAGGCATATGAAGGAACTGTATATCTGAAGGTATATTGCCATTTAACACGAAATGAATTGTAGAATGTTCATCAGATATAAAATGTATCTGCTACTCACAAGGAAACTATACATATTATCATTTTAAAAAAATCATTATAGGCAAATCCTTTCTGTTTTGAACCAAGAGACAAAAAAAAAATAGCTAACAGTTTTAACTATAAGTAACCGAAATCTGGATACCAATTTCTTGGGGGGGGGGAAGTGAAAATGTGAACACTATTTTTGAGCAAATACTTGCTCAGGTAGGAATGGGTGGCGGGAGATAAATAACAGCATGAGCTACTGCCGAGATGCTGTGCCTCAAATTATTCCGCTCTTGATCTCAGGGACTTGAAGCAATAATCCGAAGCTTAATTTTGGCACATCGGATCCTTACTAGATTATCACTTCGTCAACCAAATTTGAAGCTATGTTTCGAACATTGTTCGTTCCCTCGTCACTAACGCATTTTCGCCGAGTGTTCCCTCCCTCCTTTTTCTTTATTTTCCTCTACTCCCTTATAGTCATCAGTCATCATCATCCGGCACGAATTAGGCCTTTGTACACCTGATTCGGCCCCTTCTACCAGTCTTTTAAGAGGTCTTTAGTCGTCATATAATAATAGTAATAATAAGGATGATGATGTTAGAAATAAAAAGGTAAAGTTATCTCGCTACAGACCTTAGAAGACCCTTGAGTAGTGGTGGGATAAGGCTACCAACTTTCTATACACTCTGCACGAATTGTCAGGTCTGAGTGACGGCCGCCTTTACCCTCAGAATAAGTATCTGTAACTCGTTTCTATAAGAGACTGAGTCGACACCAGGGCCATGATGGCGCCAGAGGGTTTGGACCAGATTAAAAATCCTGGCCCCCATCGGGGCTCGCACCGCGGACCTTCTGGTTTGTAGTGTATTGCCTTAATACATTGCATGCATCTAATAATAATAATCTATCTCTATCTTCGGGTTTTTTACAGCTGCTGCCGTCTTCCCGTGCCAAACCTCCAAAGCCTACGGTCTTGGGCATCTTCGATGCTTAGCCCTCTAGCTTGCATTACTGTCTTCATGTTTTCCTTCCATGTTAACCTTGGTCTTCCTCTTTTCTTCTTTCTGTTAGGATGCCATTCATATAGTTGCTTCGGCCATCGCTCATCTTCCATTCTTAAAACATGTCCTAACCACTTTAATTCCTTTTCCTCAATTCTTTCAATTATGCTTTCTTCTGCTTCCATTTTGTTTCTAATTTCCTTATTTGTGACACGTTCTAATTTAGACTTTCTGGCACTTCTTCGTAAATAATCCATTTCTAGAGCTATTAGTCTATTCTTGTAGTACTTATTGATTGTCCATACCTCACTTCCGTACATTGCAACAGATTCCACCAATGTTTTACCAATATATTTTTTTGTGTCTTTCCAAATATGTTTATCCCACCATATGGAATTTAATGATGATATTATTTTGCTACTCAATTCAATTCTATGTTTTATGTTCTCTTTGCCTATACCTTCGATGTTATCCATAATCATTCCCAAATATTTAGTTTGTTTCACTTGCTTTATTTGGATTCCATCTTCCAATACTAAGTTTTCTCTTTCATTGCTATTTATTGCCAGATATTCTGTTTTTTGTAAATTTACTGTGAGACCCCATGATTCATATGTGCTTTTCAACCTTTTTATCATGAATTCCATATCAAAATTGTCATAATCATAATAATCTACGGCACGACAAGCTTAGATGACATTTGACCTACCAGTCTGCTGCTCGTTTCACATCCACACGTAGCACTTAAATATGTGGACGATCGTCTAACCAGTATAGGAGTGACATGTATTCAGCATTTTGAAAATAAATATGTATCGATTGCAGAGAAAACTGGAGAATTAGATCTAATAATAAATTGTATAGAGAACCATTATTATTAAAATGAAATGTTACAGTGGGCTGGACAAGTATAGACATATCATTCCCAAGATGGTCATGGAAGGAAAATGTTTGATAAGAGACCTGCTGGAAAACCTAATATAGTTGCATGCCGTAAAATAGGATAGTCGAGAGTTTTTGAAGTTAAGGGATTGGCATGAAAAACTACGCACAGAGAAGAATGAAGGAGTATTTTGAGGAACGTCAGAGACAGTCTTGGGCTTTAACGTCATTGCTGATGATGACGATGTTGTCAGTACGTCAGGTCCTGCGCCTGTCATGTCTAGTTTTCTGCATCTGGAGCTGCTAATTATCGTATTTATCCAAATTCCTTACGATGGTGTTCGGACACCGGTCCTATATAGGCCGAAATTCCTAGACACAATTTCTTCTCTCATAGGGACTCAAACCAGCGCTATCGCGTAGCTTTGCATCAAGGCATAATGCCATCAACCACCCTATAGGATAATTCGATTCTTATCCACCTTGAAACCTTGCTTTTTGATGTCTAGGCTTGTGATGTCTACTTATGAGCAATATGATTAATCGAACTATATCTTAATATATAAAAATTACGTGTCACGTTGTTTGTACGCGATGGAATCCTAAACTACTGAACCGATTTTAATAAAATTTTGCACACTGTGTGCTGTTTGATCCAACTTGAGACCTACGGTTGTTTATAACTAAATTTATAGTTGCATTATTTTTATTGCAAATTAATTGTTTATTATTTAACAAAGAGTTATAATTATCTGTGAGTTCCATACGATTCTAACAGATGACGGTATGAGGTAATTGGTTTATTATTTAACCAGGTAGCTGTGCTTTTTGTTGCAACCGCGAATTTCAATTGAATTACAAATAATGATTATTTCATAATTTAAGTGTGTTCAGTGTTTATTTTATTTTCAATATGTTGATAATAATATTAATTTCGTGTGTAAGTATTAGTTTTAAGTAATCTGGCTGAAAGACAGCAACTTAATTTAAATTTAACTGGATCGAGAAGGGACATTGAACAACATGGCGAATCAGTTCTAGAGACCATAAATGATAAGATATCAAGTGAATTTCCGCAAATTGGTATAGGCCTATGTGACATAAATCTTACATTTAAGAAGAATGTCAATTTAAAAACATATGAAGGTCCTAAGCAACTAATTTAAATGAGTACCGGACGTTTGTTCTGGGTAAAGGCGGCCGTCGCGCAGGGCTGACAACCCGGCTGACATCAAGTGCCGATTATCTAGAAAAAGTGGGAGCCTTAACCTCCTACTACCCCAAGGACCTCCTGATGCCTGTAGTGGGATCTCATTACTTTATATATAATTCTGTTACGTTGGATCTGTTAAACTAAGCGATTTCTTCGACAAGTCGAATTTATAAACCGATTTCTCCGTGTTTTAGAATATATATTTATTTTGTTAATTAAATCGTATTTATATAGTTTCATTGCGAGAAAAGAAACATGGCTGCTGATAAAGTTATTTTAAATGTCGGCTTTCAAATGTACCCCACATCCATTGGTCGGATTTTGCTAATTTTTTTGAGAGTACATTTCTCCCTTTATTTCAATTACATATACCTCATATATATATATATATATATGTGAGGTACCGTGCTGCCTTGTCACCCAGCGGGCCCGGGTTCGATTCCCGGTCGGGATAGACTTCTGGGTGGAGTTTTTTCGGGATTTTTCCTCGCCTGTAAGACATGTCAGGAAGCTTTATGGCCCAACGGTCTCCGAAAATCATCCGGCCATCATCATCCCTCACCGGTGTGGAAAGCAACGGGAAACTACCACACTTATAATTCCCCAGTAAAGCTGCAAAACATTGCATGAAAATGCTATGAGTGCAGTGAAAGACCTGCCCTCGGGCAGAATTACTATTGATGGATACATATATACTGCAGATTTTCGCGGATATAAGTATGAATAAAAAAGTTTTCTTGGGTTTTCCACATCTTGGATTCAAGTTCGGCCTCTGGCCACTGATTCCGACGTTTCGGCACGACCTCACATGTCATTATCAAGGAATGATAAGTTCGAGTCACAGGTTTAGGTCTTATATAATTAGACACATACAACTTTGTGTGTCTGCATGTGGGATCATGCCGAAGCGTCGGAATCAGTGGCCAGAGGCCGAACTTGAATCCAAGATGCGGAAAACCCAAGAAAACTTTCTTATTCATATATATATATATAAATAATTTGTTACATTTTCATGAGAACATTCTCAATAGCTACATTCTCAATTCGCTAAAATTTGTGTTGCTCATTTTGGGGAAAATACTACTCCACATTTATATATAGTAATAAATGCGAAGGTATAATAGAAAACAATTCTGATATATTTTCATTTTACCTCAAGAGGTCAAAGGTGAAGTGGCAGTAGAGGAAAACTCCTAGCCTCCCAAGACTCTCCAATACTAATGATGTGCCCTAAAAATGTCTTGTTAAGAAAGGTCGAAGGTTGTGTAAGGATATGATATTCTTGATAGATCCTTATAATGATCTTTGAAAAGGAACTTCTATAACCATAGGTAAGGGAATCGCTGTTTCCATAGGAACAAAGGTTATGCGTCTTCGGGTGGAAAATAAAGTTCAAATGTTTGACTATTAAATAAATAGTAATTTAAAACATACAAAACATGACCACAGGTGTTAAAATTAATATTCTAAGGACACATATTTTATAGTTTATTTATATTTATAGGGAAAGTCCGTCACGCAACGAATTCCTCAATAAATCGAATTTATAGAGTGATTTTGTTGATCTTTTGTAAAATATAGTCCACCGATGTGGTCTCGAGGTAGCGTGCTGCCTTGTCACGCAGCGGGCAGTTTTTCTGGGTGAGGTTTTAAATCGGGGTTTTTCCTCACCTGTAAGACAAATGTCAGGAAAACCTTAAGGCCCAAATGGTCCCCGAAATCATATGGCCATCATCATCATCACCCTTCACCGGTGTGGAAAGCAACGGGAAGCTACCACACCTACAATTCCCTAGTAAAGCTGCAAGCATAGCATGAAAATGCTATGATTCCAGTGAAGGACCTGCCTTCGGGCAGAATTGCTATGGTTGGATGCTAATTAAATATTTTGTTAATTTATTTATGTGCGAGAAAACAAATATTGCGGCCGCTACAGCGATTTTTAAACAAGGATTTGCTCCTATACTATTTGGATTTCGCTATTATGTTTTGGAGAGTACATTTATCATTTTATTTCAATGACATATATTGAGTTTCGTTCCGACAAATCGATAATTGGAACCGCTATAACGATTTTTTTTTTAATTTCCCTTCTGATTAAACTCCATTCCTAATGATCCAATTTGCTGGTTAAAGAACTCGATCGTAAGTTTTATAATTCACCCAGTGTGTGTGTGTGTGTGTGTGTGTGTGTGTGTGTGTGTGTGTGTGTGTGTGTGTGTACACACCGAAGAAGGATGATGATGGCTGAATGTTTTTCGGGAATTGTTGGGCTCTAAGCTTCCTGACATTTGTTTTACAGGTGATGTAGTTCTCTGGTGTTCCAATTTTTCATATTTATTTCAAGAGCATCCATCAATCTTCTCTCTCGAATATTCCCTCTTTTTACTATTTAATAGGAACCTAATGGTTTCTCAATTGCTCTAAATTTACTTAATTTTCGCTAACTTTCATTCCTTTACGATATCGGCATGGTACTCATCATACCATTTCTTGATTTGCCCTTTTTTAATATAAAACTTAGACTTTCTGATGCTTAAATGTAATAGTATATTTTATAGTCTCCCGTTCTTATATATATATATATATATATATATATATATTTGCCTCGGCAAATCATTTCCCTCCCTGCATTCCTCTCTCTCTCTCTCTCTCTCTCTCTCTCTCTCTCTCTCTCTCTCTCTCTCTCTCTCTCTTTTGCATTTGCGCTGCAGTGTTGTCAACACAACTCCAACCTTGCATTATTCAATATTCAAGAACCATGACAATGGGGGAAGTTTGGCAACATCCCTACTCGATATGTTACCGTAGCTGTCGTTTGACGAGGGGGGAGGGGAATGCGGTGAAATTGTGTGAGTAAACACGTGTATTTTTCTAACACAGCGCTATAGGGGCACAGATCCGATGGTCCGAGTATATATATATATATATATATATATATATATATATGCGTCTAGGCTGTGGTCTCGAGGTAGCACGCTGCCTTGTCACGCAGCGGGCCCGGGTTCGATTCCCGAACGAGACAGACTCCTGGGAGAGGTTTTTTCGGGGTTTTTCCTCACCTGTAAGACAAATGTCAGGAAGCTTAGGGCCCAACGCTCTCCGAAAATCATCCGGCCATCATCGTCGTCCTTATCATTATCATCATCATCCTTCACCGGTGTGGAAAGCAACGGGAAGCTACCACACCTATAATTCCCTAGTAAAGCTGCAAAGCATAGCATGGAAATGCTATGATCGCAGTGAAAGACCTGCCCTCGGGCAGAATTACTATGAATGGATATATATATATATATATATATATATTCATTCATAGTGTTCTGCCCAATAGCAGGTCTTTCACTGCAAATTCAGAATTCTCCACTATTTCCTTAACTCAGCCTTCTTTTTTCTATCCGCATACAAACCATTTAGTTTAATATTGTCTAACATCTGATGTATTTTTCTGCCTCTAATTTCTTTCCCTTGACCACTCCTAGATCTAGGGCATCCGTCAGCAGGCAGTTTCTTCTTAGTCAGTGGCCAATCCAATTTCTTTTCCTGTACTTTATGAGTTCCAGCATTGTTCTTCCTTCGCCCACTCTGTCTAGCATATCTTTATTTTTTTATTTTGTCTGTCCATTTTATACGTTCCACCCTTCTCCATATCCACATCTCTAAAACTTCCAGTCGCTTTTCCTCATTTCTTCGTAATGTCACTTCACTAGCCTCTTCCGTAATTCTTTTGCCATTGCTATCCTCTGTTTTACTTCTTGACCGCAGTCCATGTTACTACTGATAGTACAACCCAAGTATTTGAAGCTCTCCACTTGCTCAATGGCCTCATCTTTAATCCTCATGTTTATCTTCCTTGGTTTCTTTCCTATAATCATGTCCTTCGTCTTATTTATATTTATCTTCATCCCATTCTCCTCGCACTTATCATTTAGCTCCATCAGCATGCTCCTCAGCAGCATTGCATCTTCTGCTTTGACTTTTCATATCATCAGCAAATCTTATGCATTTTATTCTTCTTCCTCCCGAGTTAATGCCTCCCGTATTGCTGAAGAAGTTCTTCATTAGGTCTTCCACGTAGATGTTGAAAAGAGTAGGTGATAGAGGACATCCTTGCCTTACCCCCCTTCCAATTTCTCTTCCCTCTGACATTTCTACTCCTATCTTCCACTTTTATTATATATAAAATTTCTTCTTCGGTTGCCACATTTTCTTCTGAAGATTTCAATACGAGTATTTCAAAATTTTTAGCAATTTTGATCTGGTATTCTTATCGCAATTCATCATTTCTCAAAAGTTTAAACATTGGACACTGCCCGAAAAAAATACTATGTTGTGTATATACAACAATGAGATTGGCAATTTTGTTGTTGATTTAAAGAATACATAATTAGTAAGTCCGTTACGCCACTGGTCTCGTTGAACGTCCATAAAAATAAATGCTTAAGAAAGCAGCAGTACTGAGCGGCTGCTGTAGCTTGCTTGGATGCCTAGCAAAGCGTGACGACTGCTTACACTCAATAATTTAGCATGTTTTCTTTCTCTCTCTCTCTCTCTCTCTCTCTCTCTCTCTCTCTCACACACACACACACACACACACATACAGAACTTAGTCTCGATTTCCGCCAATTGTTGTTCCACAAATAAATCTTTGTAACCTTGACCGTGGCGCATTTTTACAACTTATCTTATGATCTCATAATCTTATCAATCACACGTGTTACAATGCTGATGTAGGCCTAACATTCTTTGTTACTGTTTTGCACTTTGTCGTTTATAATTGTTTATTAAGTGCTAGAATAATCTTTGAAGTAACTGTTATTTTTCACTTATCACCTTAACTTCGTTTTAATTAATTAATTTATTTAAATCAATAAGTACTTGATTTACGTCGTTGATCTAAGAAAGTAACATGGCATAGAAAAGAAAAAATTAAGTCCGTCATTCAGGATCTGCAAAATCTAAGGGAATTCCTGAGCAAGTCGAATTTATGGCCGATTGTGATGGTTTATGCAATATGTATTTATTTTCACTATTTAACTCGTGCCCCAAATGGGAGTCAATGACCAATCACGTTACAATGATTTTTGATTTACAACCAATCACAGTCGTGTTTCGTCTAGAATTTACCAACTAAAGTTTATCATAATAAAGAAAGAACCTCCTTTTTAACATTCTGAATAGGTCATAGCATTATTTTGCAATGACTGACTCACTAAGAAATACGGCTACCAGATTGTAGGCCTATATATAGTGCATGAATGTCAATACATACCGCATGCGGGAGTTATATAAAACATTTCTTAAATGTATTTTTTTCCAGAAAAATAAATTGTCATATTTACATCATAGGACATCAGAAATGAATTAATATACAGTTTGATGTGTTTCATTTTTTCTCCACTAGAGTGCATTCTTACAATATTGCGTTCCTTTGGCAATAAATAATATGATATGGTTGCAGTGATGAACAAAAGAAACAAATGAAGCGTACCGATCGTTTCTCATTTGTTTTCAAACATCGCCGTTTACATTAAATATATAAATATTTTAAAATAACTATATTTAAATAATGATTTGTGAGTAAACAGCTTAATTTTATTCATTAAATAGTCCTAACAAATGCCACTCTTGATTTCCAAATTCTCTATATAAATTGGAAATCACTCATGGCATTACTTATGATAATTAAATTGTGTGGTATACAATTACATTGCCATATACAAAATTATCAGATTAAATGGTTCCAACACGTCCAGAGAATGTCAAATTCCCGTTTACCAAAGTTGATTTACCACCTCAACCCTAAAGGCAAAAGAGACCTCGGAAGACCCTTCAACCGATGGAAAGATCAGTTTTTGTAGTCGCAGAACGGGCATCATCACCCAATACTGCATTCGGAAGAAGAAGAAGAAGAAGAAGAAGAAGAAGACAATTATATTGCGCGAAAGCTAACATTGAGGCTGATAGAGCGATATTTTAATTTCGGGTTTCAGGTTAATTCCCGTTTCTAATGGTTGGATATCACTGATTTTTGAGAATAGATTCCTCGTTTTATTTCAGTAGCATATACTAAGTTTCTTTGCTGAAAATCGAAAAATTGCGAATGCTAGAGCAATTTTAAAATTTTTGTTTCAAGTGAAATCATATTCTTAAATAGTCCAATTTTTCTGATTATTGAACTCGACCTTTTTTTTTTAATTCACCACTATATGCCGAGTTTGGTTCCGAAAACTTATCAAATTGCAGCTTCTGGAGCGTTAGAAGATGTACACGCGTGCACATACACACATATATACACACAAACAAACACTGTGTCCCGTTGAATTACCACACAAAGAATATAAATATATTGTCACTCAGTGAATTTATAAATATGTTTCTCATCATGTCTTACATGGGAACTCTCCAAGTTTGGTAACAATGAAAATTATGACTCTAGTGCGCATGACATAGGTATGATAACGTAGAATTAAAATGTCAGAATACACGATACAGCAGTAAGTGAAATGTTATTGTTTAGCCGAGTTAAAGTTTCCAATTGCAGTGGAAAGAAGATTTAGGCAGGAATATGGTCAAAATGCTCCAAAGCGTCATACGATTGTGAAATGGTATAATTAGCTGTTGGAAGCAGGCTCTTTGTTAAGGAAGAAGGGACTAAAAAACGTCGTAGTGTCTGTAGCTAAAGTTGAAGATATTAGACAAGCATTTCAGGGAAGCCCAAGGAAATCAAATAAACGGGTCAATTTTGAATTCGGTATTACGAAATATGAGTATCAACTGTTCACAATAGATTGAGACTTAGAGCATAGAAAATCTACTTGTGCATATTCTGGGGTGAAAATATAAACTCAAACGGACCGAGTTCCTACTGCAATGTTTGCTTGCATTGATGATGGCAATGGATCCCCCAACCACTTCGCTTTCTCAGACGAAGCAAACTTTCACACATTTGGAAAGGTGCATCGCCATAACTGTAGAATATAGGGAGAAGAAATCCCGCGTTTTGCAATGGAATATGAAAGTAATACCCCCAAAGTTAACGTATAGTATGCTTTAACTTTTGTTACTGTGATCAGACCTTTCTTCTTGCTGAAAGTGCAATGAAAGGGACACCATATCTAGATATGCTGGTCAAATATACAAATACCGGATGAGGTCTTCTTACAGCAAGATGGAGCCCCTCCACATTACGCCAATGAAGTTCAAGACTACCTCAACACGGAATTTCAAACAAATGGATCAGAAGATCAGGTCCCATTGAATGCCCTCCAAGGTCACTAGATTTGACTCCCTTAGATTTCTTTCTTTTGGGATACATAAAAGGAATTGTTTATCGAACTCCTGTACTGTACCTGGTTGACCTCTGAAGGCGGATAAGACGCTTGTGCTTCCGTCTCGCCTATAATGATGTGCAACACATGGAACGCCGTATTGAAATTACTCGGGTCACCATAGGCAGGCATGTGGAGATATTCTGAAACTTGGAGAATGTCTGCGTAAGACAAGATGAGAAACAGGTTTCTAAATTCACTTATTGATGACATATTTATTATATTTATGTTTCTTTATGGTAGTGATTTAATGCGACTCACTATATATATATATATATATATATATATATATATGTGTGTGTGTGTGTGTGTGTGTGTGTGTGTGTGTGTGTGTGTATAGTCGCCTGGATTTTAAGTTTCTAAAGATTAACAGGGATATCCTTTGTAATCAACACTGTTTAAAATTTATATTTCAAAATATTAAAACTTTAGAAAATAAAATGTAAATTTTTGGGTATTACATTAATTGGTTTAAGGAAAGAGTGGAGAATGATGAGTTGCAGTGAAAGACATGCTCTGGAGCAGAACACTATGTATGCACATTTGGGAAGATACAATATATTCATTACACTTTGTTGACGATCAGTTAATACTTGCAAAGATGTTGAATATTTGGAATACATGTCAAGAAAAACTTTTAGGAGAATACAAAAATTGGGGTTTGACCTTAATGTAGAAAAGTTAATTTCATGTTTGTAGAGAATAAAGCTCAATACTTAACATTTGGGAGAGAGAATGGGAATTTTTAAATATTGTTAAAATTATAAGTATTTATGAGTTATAATAACCAAAAAATGGTGAACAAGATTATGAAATAAAAGGAGAATAGGATTAGGGAAACTCAGCAATATCGACTTTAAATTACATTATTTGATACAAAATCGCTTACGCCAGAATGCCGCCCGGCCAGCAGAGCGTGAATTGATGAGGTGTGCTAGAATACCGGTACAAATGACCTTGTTTCTATCGTTAGTGTTGTCTTGAAACTGGTCGCCTGTTGTAGGTGGGTGTCGTATCTTGTTGACTTGGCGAACATCTAATTCACTCAAGTCGCATATGGGTTGTGGGCTTGATCTTCTTGGCCCTTTTCAGAAGTCTTGAAGTGATGAACAGCGTAGATGGTTTACGGGAGGGAGGAACTTGTCAAGGTTGAAAGGAAATCGATGACCTTTTGTAAGATCGTGGGGTCTTGTAGGATTTTGGTGAGGAATGAAAGCAGTAGTTGAATAATGGTGCATTGGGTTTCTGTGGTGGTGGGGGTTGGGAGAGCAGGGAAGTCATTTGGATCTAGGTTTGTTGGCGGCTGGATGTTGTGTTCTAGAGGTTTCTCTGGAGCTGGTGTTACCTTTGGTGGTTCTGCTTTGGCCTTTGGTTTCAGGTACCTCTGGTAAGCTGGGCATTTCCGGTAGCTGGCAGCAAGATCTTGGTTGCAGTTGTAGCATGGGCCGTGGTCTGAGTGCATTCAGTCACTCGGTGATTCCCGGCGCAGCGGACGCATCTGTTAGCTCGGAAGCAGAATTCGGCTATGTGGCCAAAACCTTGGCATTTATAGCACTGAGTGCCCCCAGGAGGTTTCTTGTAGGCTTCGAGTCGTATACGTATGTTGAATAGCTCCGAGAGGTTTTCCAGGTCGGTCTTGAGTTCCTCTTCTGTCTTCGTGAAATACGATCCAGACTGGGAAGGGTCGGCGTGTTCTTTCTCCTGGGTTGAATTGTTTCGGGACGCTTTTGGTGAGTTGTCGAACTTGCTTGATGGGGAATTCTCGGTGTTCTAATTCCTTGTAGATATCAGAGTCAGTTAAGTTCGTAGGAAGTCCTTCTAGTGTGACTTTATGCTCCGTTGGTCGTCCATATCCATGAGTATGGAACGACAATTCGTAGGTCTTCAGTATAGATCGGGCCCGATTGTATGCCATTTTATTCTTGGAATAGATTGTCAGTTTCTTGTTGGAGTATTTCATGGGCATGGCTTCTTTGTTTCCGTAACATAGCGTTTCCAACTTGTACGGCGTTGTATCAGGGTTGTCCACCACAATAGGCGGTGGAGGCGGTGACTCTTCCGGTAGCAGGCTGAAACTGATGCTGGTCTTGAGGGGCGGGGCTGATTGCCCGGCAATGGGGCTTCGAATCGTTCTCTTCGCAGGCGGTCGGATAAATCCTTCTGCCATCGCTAGACCTGCGATGCGTGCGCTGGATCAGCCGCCAGGCGATAAAAATATTTCCTTAAATATTAAGTGATTCATTATCGTGATTGGTTGAAAGACAAAGTTATATCAAACATGATTGGTCGCTAACTACAATTTGGGGGTATGAGTGAAATAGTCGTCGTAAAGTGATTGACTGATCAAGTGCAAACAGTGTCAAACTGAAATTGGAGAATAACGCATTTACATTATAAAGCATTATAAGCTTTACGTCTGCATGGCCATATACCTCTGGAATCAATAGTGCCAGTGAGTTAGTTAGTTAGCTGGTATGTTAGTTGTTACCTCCACTTAGTCTCCTCGCAAATCAAAAGATTAACCCGTTACATTTCCCCGCAACAATGTAATCAAATGTTCAAACAAAGAAGTGAAGTAACATTTTTTTTTGCGCGCGATAGTGCGTTTTGCCGTACGTACCAGCATTGGCGACTATTATTGAAAGTTCAACTTCCTAAATTTCGGGGTTGCCAACCTAAATAACTATACTGTAATATTACATTTACACCCACGTGCGGGAAGTAAAACCACTGCCCTCTATGTATACTACGTACAATGTGTATACAGAAAATTTCCAAAAGGTAATATTAATATACATTATACGAAACAAATTACTGCATTTTAATTGAACTGAACTTTATTTGAAACAATATAAAACAATAAATACGTACTTGCAGCCATGTTATCAATAATTGTTCTCACGACCTCCTGTTGTTTCAACATTGCCCACACTGTTAACGTTAGTCGGTTGTTTATAGTGAACGCAAATATTTCCAACAAATATGTTATTATTTAACTGTTATTTATTAGCCTATTTTGAAAACACCATCGCGCAAAAAATAATGTACAAACGCACGTACGTGAAGTGTTTTACAGAATTTCCTCAATTCTGTAAAAACCACTGCCAAACCTCGCATCGTAATATACTATGATTTCAGTTGTTTCCTTAATATATATAAATTTATTTTCTTTTGTCGAATGCCACCAGGTTGTCTTTATGACATTTCGGTTTTCTCCTCTGGCATTGGCGGAATTGTAATAAATTTCTTAGGTTGAGGTACATGGAAGGCGGAGTTACTGTACGTTACCCCGATGATAAATGATTATGAAGTGCCAGGAGAGTTCTTAACCTAAACGTAACCTAAATCTCAGACCATGCGCAACCACAATAATAATTTCCTTTAAGAAAATATTCTTGTGGTCTAACCGAAATCGAACTCGGGACCTCATGAACTGTAGTCAGAAACGCTGACCATAAGTTCACGAGACTGATCTTTTGCCTTATTATTAAAAGTTGATAAATAATAATTATTGCATTTGTACGTTTTCACTTTGTGTTTTTTAAGGGTATCTTGAGTGCAATAAGGGACGACTGTGATTGTTTGCAGTGATCATTTAACTGAGACCAAATTGAAGTACTTTATGTAACAAGATTTTGGTTTACTTAGCCCTTATTGTGACTTGTAACAAGAGAAAGGGCAGGATGCGGTGTTGTTTATTTGAAGCACGGATATAGGAGGTGTTGATGCCACCCGGAATTGGATAGCCACTTATCACTTATCTATTGCCGATTCATCATCCAGTGGCACTTGCTAGGAGGTGTACAAGAAGAGCGGGGAGTGGCCGCCGCCGTGAAGGTCACCAGCTCGGGCACCAAATAAAGTGAGTGGCCGCGCTGACGTTCCAGGGAGGAATCTCGGACTGTCCGTGAGAAAAACTCGCTTTCACAATCTTCATAACGTATTCAATTGCAACAGAAGAATAACTGTCTATATGCCTCTTCATTCATCCTTGTGCCAAATAAAGACTCTAGTTTTCTAATATCAGCTCTATAAATTTTGCTTGAGATCGTAATAAGATTTTCATTTGTAGATATCATCTTCCTTCGATATAATAGCTATACCATATCCGCTCCTTTAACAAGCTTGGGTCATCATTATTTAGAGCAGTCCTTTTACATCTTCTTTGAGACTTTTTAGTATGATTAGTCCTCACACCAGGTTACTGGCCTGAAGTGAGCAAGTCCAGTGGTGGGGTTGCCACCTTAGTCCTCTGGACAGGCGCGATTATGATACAGCATTTACTCTGTATCTTGATGGAACGGTTATACCGCCGTGACTCGGTCCCCAGAGCCCCGCTTGTTGTAGGCAGGTTGCACCACGAGCAGGTGAGGTTGGGATTTAGATAGGAGAGGTTATATAGAATGCACTTCACTATCAAGGACAGACCATAAAAGGAATTCTGACATTCTCAAAGAATTACAAACAGAATCAGTCATGGAATATGTACAAAAATACAGAAACAACTGGAAATCTCACGTACGAAGAATGAGCAGAACAAGAATACCACGTCAGATCTTAAATTACCAGCCACCAGGCAAGAGATCTTTGGGCAGACCCTTCAAACGTTGGATTGAGACCGTAACAGACCACTAGGTCTATCACATGAAAGTAACAAGAAGAAGAAGACCTTATCCGCTCTTAGTGATCCTAACATCAACAAACGCCAATTGTATCCTTCCGTCATTCGCGCCACAATTACTGTCAATTTTGACAAGGAGATGTCGACAGCGCAACAGAAGACTCGACACTTTCAGCCATTTTGTTTCATGGGAATCGACTATATAATGTATCACTTAAATGCATCACATATATGTAATAAACTATTTTAGGTTGTAATTGTTAATCAGGTATATTTTAGAATATTTTCTCTGTTTTGTATATTATCATTTTCATTCACAAAGAATAACAAGTATATTTAGAGGACATATTTTTTACTTTAATAAAGGGAGCTATTTTTTGCGAACTTATTGCTTCTTCAACGTAAGTCTGTGTCCATAACCAATGAAAAGCGAGCAGGTCACATGGTTTTGTTTTGATGAGGATCACTTTAAGAGCGGACAGTAATGGCCTGTTGTGATCTCAAGGCTGTACTTTCAATCCTTCTCTTCTTTCGACGGTTCAAAGATCTTCTTTCTTGTGGACTGTGATAAACCTTGGCCTTCGGGATTCTATCCATGAACATACGTTATAAATGAGTTTTTCATTTCTACTAGTAGACTAATTACTTATATAATTGATAACTGATTCTAACTAAAGTTCTTGAGGGACATAGTTTACTTTGTGATCGCATCAGGAATAACCTACTGTTCATCTTATATGAAAAAAATACAAGGAAAGAGCCAGGTAAGTAACTTTTTTGTCGAAATGCAGTTTGAGGTGTCATTAAATTCTCCATGGAAAGCACTATCATTTAGAAGTGTGAAATAATAAACGATACCCTAGTCATGAGTTTATTTACATTCAAAGCTTGGCATATATGTAAAATAATATGGATGTTTTACAACTAAAATAACGTTTTCTAGGTTTCAAGAAAAAATTATACTTATATTCTTCTTCTTCCTATACTCTAAAACACTAAACTCCACGGCGCGACAGGCCGAGAAGGCCCTTCTCCTACCAGCCGGCTGCAAGCCTCGCATCCACACGTGTTAATCACAGAGGTAGACTACTATCCAGCCAGTAGGGATGACATGTGGTCAGCATGTCGGGTCCCCCAGCCGTTATAGCTGGTTATCTCAACTTGGAGCTGATACTTATTGTAGCTACCCAAATGCCTCACGGTGATGCTTGAGCACCGGCCTCATACTGGCTGAAATTCCATGCTCATTCAGCATTGTGATTAATTTAGGAGGCTACAATTGGTCGCGGCTGTAGCTTGAAAAAAAACAGATATAAAGGCTGCGGGACTCGACATGCTGATCATATGTCATTCCGCTAGATGATCGACCACTTCTATAAATGACAAGTGGATGTGAAGCCAGTAGCCGGCTGGTAGGCCAATGGCATTCTAGGGCTGTCGCGCCATAGAGTTAGTTACAATAATAAAAAATACCAAAGCAAAATTTGGCCCATGAAAATTGGAATATTCAAGGCTGCAGAAATAAAATGGAGGAAGTAATTAAAGGCAAGCAGCTATGAATATCAGAGGAGTGGAGGAAGATCAATTGATAGACAGAGAGGAATGGCGTTTGGTTTCCGGAAGACGGCGGTAGCTATCATGATACCGGATGATGATGATGATGATGAAAATCAGACCAGTATTCGCTATTATTATAAAATAATGCACCAATGAATTCTGTAGAAAAACAATATTTTTTCTGAGAAAACAATAGGGTTATGATAAAAAATGTATAAGACATTTTATTGCATTTCTGATAAGGAATTGATAATTAAAATATGCGCACTTATATTACTTCCGTGCTCTAGATGAAAGAGAAACAAACATAAAGAGAGAATTTATGATATTTTATATTTGAATTTCAAATTCATATTAAGATACCGTATTCTGAAATTGACTTTTAATAGATCAAGGCCTTTTTTAATTCAATTTTTCTTATTGTATATCGCTGTGGAGAATAACATTAACCATGATTTGAGGGATGTAGATTATACAGGGAATGATTGGGAAATATTAGCTCAGGGTAGGGATGTATGGAGAGGTTATGTCCGCGCAGCCTTAAATCCATGGGTTCGATAGTGCCAGTGAATGAGTTAGTTATTGTATATCGCTGTGATCTCGGGGTATGGTCGCTGCCTCGTACGCAGTTGGACGAATTCGATCCTCGATCATGACAATGTTCTAGGGGATGATTTTTTCGGGATTTTTCCTAGCTTTTAAGACAAATGTCAGGAAGCCTTTAACTCATTCGCCTCGGAAGACGAGGTAGACTCACCGACTGTTAAATTGCCTTCAACTCAGAAGACGAAGTACACTCGCTTAACTCTGCCTGTTATATTTCGCAATATTTTAACATTTGTGAATAGTAGAGTAATGTGTTTGACGTTCACCCTTATTGAGATTTCATGTACCGTTATATTTTGTTGGTTTTGAATGTGTGAAATCAGAAAATATAATTTAAGGTGATTTAAATTCAGTTTCTAGGGAAATGCATTGAGCATTAATACTTGAAGCGAATGGGTTAATGTCCAAATGTCCCCGATGGATCATCTAGCCTCGAATATTATAATCATTATTATCAAACCGCTGTGGTCTCGAGGTAGCGTGCTGCCTTGTCACGCAGCGGGCCCGGGTTCGATCCCCGGTCGGGGCAGTTTTTCTGGGTGAGGTTTTTATCGGGGTTTTTCCTCACCTGTAAGACAAATGTCAGGAAAACTTTAAGGCCCAAACGGTCTCCGAAATCATATAGCCACCATCCTTATCATTACCATCATAATCCTTCTCCGGTGTGGAAAGCAATGGGAAGCTACCACACCTACACAATTCCCTAGTAAAGCTGCAAGCATAGCATGAAAATGCTATGATTGCAGTGAAGGACCTGCCTTCGGGCAGAATTACTATGGATGGATTATCAAATTCGCCATATTTAGAATCAACGTGTGAATGAATACTGTGTTTCGTCTTAATTTTTCGTGTTGTCTCGTAGGAGGCTCTGGATTGAGCTATTCACTCATTCGGGCTTAAACTGACCCAAACCCTCTGGCGGCACTATGGCCCTGGGGTCGACTCAGCCTCTAACGGAAATGAGTACCAGACGCATGTTCTGGGGGTAAAGGCGGCCGTCACGCAGGGCTGACAACCCGGCTGACATAAAGTGCCGATTGTCTAGAAAAAGTAGGAGCCTTAACCTCCTACTACCCCAAGGGCCTCCGGGCCTGTTGTGGGATCACTTTACTTTACTCATTCGGGCAGTCCCTCCACGTCCTCGTGTGATCAAGAAGGTATGTGTGTGAATCATAGTTTAAAATCCGTCTCACTCTCGTGTCACTATGAGGCCTGGATGGCGTGGACCATGTAGATGTTAATCCTCGGTGGAGAAGAATAAGACATTTTCTTATATACTTTCTTCATCATCTTGCCCATGTTCTTCTTCTCCTCTTCTTTATTCCGTACACTTCCACTTACACCTTTTAACGTCAATGCATTTTTCCTCTTCTGTAGCGCAAAAGCCCAAATCGGACCTTGTTTTCTGTTTCATGTTGTTCCATTATTTGTAGCTCCTTTTCGAATTTCCTGCTATCCAGTATACTTCTCCCATTTTTTAACCTCATTGAACGTTTATCGAATAGCCTATATTTCCATTTTTTCTTCTTCTTTTTAATGATTTTATAAGATATACTTCGGACCTTTTCTTTGCAATCTTTTCAATTTAACTATCTTTATTTCAGCCGGCTCTTTTTTATCTCCTTATTAGGTCTATGTGTATATATAATTTTCCATAACCCGATATCATTCAATAAATCCAATATAGGCTATTTCACTCAATGCATTTAACATTGTTCGGTTTTCTTTATTATTTATTATACATGTTTCTAAACCATATATTAAACTGCTCTCTTTATTATTTTATGCAATCATATATTTCCTTGTCCATCTATATTCCTACACTTGGATATGGGTAATAATGCAAAATATGCTTAAGAAAGTGTATTTTCTCTCTTCATGCCATTGTTATTATCATTGTTGTATCTAAATATATATAAACTTGAATTATATTTACTTCTTTTTGTGTATTATTCTTCACGTTTTTTAATTATTATATTATTATTATTATTATTATTATTATTATTATTATTATTATTATTATTATTGTTGTTGTTGTTGTTGTGAAGAGTATTTTATTATATGATGCGGAAACATGGACGTTTAAGCAAAAACTCAGAAATAAATTATTAGTCACAGAAATTGACTTTCTAAGAAGATCGACAAGAATATCAAAATTAGATTAAATAAAAAATAATACAATAAGAGAAATAACGAATGTGGAAAAGGGATTGGAGAAATCAAACTAAGATGGTATGGACATATAATGAGAAGAAGGGATTCAGAAACAAACAAAGACGTATTGAAATGGATACCTCCAGGAAAAGGGGAACGTGGTAGACCAAAGCCAACGTGGATAAAGGGAATTCAAGACAACATGAAGAAGAGAAATATGACAGAAGCAGACACGCAAGACCGGGAAGTGTGGAATATATATATATATATATATATATATTGGTTGAGGATACCTGTGTAAATAACAGAAACAATCCTGAAATAAAAAAATATTATTATTATCATTATTATTATTATTGTTGTTGTTGTACCTAAATATGTAGAACATTATATTAATTTCTTGTTGTGTATTATTATTCAGGTTCTTACTATGTGTTAGTAATTTGTAAATTAGATTGCAGTCTGCATTATGTCAATTCTTTAGATTTGTGCCAGATTTTAGATAAGTAGACTAAATAACCGTATATTCTTTTCTTTATCTTAGTTTAATCTTTCCCTTTTATAGAAACGTTTACTTGCCCCACGGCAAAGAGTTGTTATACGACATGACCTTTCGGGAGAGGATTTTAAACATTAGATCACAATAATAGTTTTTTAACTACACCAGGAGATGGAGGTCCTCTCTGGATGAGTGAAGAGCTCAACACCAGGGCCACTTCCGAAATAACACAAACATTTAAGACAATTCACTATTCACTCAACGTTCGTATAAAACAAGGCGAATATGATATGGATGATTGTGGTGATCAGATAGTGTTCGGGAACTATTTGGACCTTAAAGTTCCTAGACATTTTTTGAATAGGTTAGGAAAGAAACCGAAAAAAAACCTCACCCAAGAAACTTGTCCCAACCAGTGACTGAATCCGGGCGCGGTGCATCTGAGACAATGATGTTACCACTAGACTCCAGCAGTGGACGCAAATAATTCTACAATTATTAAATACAATAATTGAAAAAAATAAATATGTAGTTTCATAATTACTATGAGGTTCGTATAGTTATTAAAATACATGGAATGAACACGTCAAAACTTTTATACAAATTAATTTTACAGCTGCACTGTTAGAAAATATACATATATAGAAAGTTGAGGTATTGAGATATTTAAAAAAAATTATGTGATTGGCTAAATAATATAGTGACTAAACTAAAAGATTGGTGTAACTATAAAGAGATTTATGATAAAATCAATGGCTGCAACAATTACATAAATTTGATCATCTCGAGTAAGGGATTCTGATTGGTTTAACTCTGGCTGAATTGATATTCTTGGCGAGTACCTACCATTCATGATCAGTGGCACATTCCTAAATAGATTTTTAAAAACATTTCCATAAGTTTTGTTAATATTATCAAAAGAGAGTTGTGGAGTATGGCGATAATTTTAAATCAAATTTCTATTTTATTTATTTTCTGATATAATTTATCAAATATATACTATTTTTTTCCATAATTAAATTATATTTTTATTTGCTTTATTTATTTTTACCTAGCACTTTCTCATGTGTTCTCAGAGTTTTATATATTTTTTATTAATACGCCTACTTTTCTTTGTAAATTGAAGTGTCTGAATTCAAATATCCAGGAACAATAATTACAAACTGGAATGAAATGCAGAAAGAAATTAAATATAGGTTCAATCTGAAATAGTTAAGTCACCTAGACTGCGAGAGGCAGGGTAGGTAACATAAATGGAGACTGGAAGAGGGGCACGGAAACTCGTTGTAGGGAAACCGTCGGGAAAGCGCCCAATTCGTAAGCCAAAAATGAGGTGCGTTAATAACATTAACTATGATGGTTAAGCTGGCATTATCGATTGCATAGATTCATGGCCGCGAAGACATAAGTTCTTGATACATCCCTATCCTGAGCTATTGCTTTCCAATCATTCCTTGATTATTAATTTCCCTTACTTTTTTTTTGTAATCCCTTACTTACTTACTTACTTACTTACTTACTTACTTACTCACTGGCACTATCGAACCCGTAGGTTCATCGCCGCGCGGACATAAGCTCTCCATACATCCCTATCCTGAACTAATGCTTTCCAATCATTCCCTGTATAATCTACTTCCCTCACATCATAGTTAATGTTGTTCTCCCACCTCATTCTTGGTCTACCCACTGGGCGTTTTCCCTCTGGCTTTCCTACAAGAAGCTTCCATGCACGTCTTTCATTCCCCATACGCGCAACCTGTCCTGCCCATCGCAGTCTACGAGACTTAATTGTTCTTATTATATCTGGCTTCCTATAAAGACCATGTAGTTCATTGTTATGTAGTCTTCTCCATTCACCTGTCTGTTCATCTCTCTTTGGTCCAAAAATGTTCCTAAGAACTTTATTCTCAAAAATCCGTAATCTCATTTCCTCCCTTAAAGTAAGAATCCATGTTTCGCACCCATATAATATAACTGGTAGAATAATAGATTTATATATTTTCAGTTTAACGTTTTTTGAAAGGAGTTGGGACATCAAGAGTCTCTGCAATGCATAATAGCACGCATTTCCAGAATTGAGCCTATGTTTAATTTCTTTGTGCATCTCGTTCCTATTTGTGATTATTGTTCCTAGGTATTTGAATTCAGTCACTTCCTCAAAATTTCCCTCATTTGTCATTAGCTGTCCATTTCCATTGTATAATGAATTTCTACGTGTGACCATATATTTAGTTTTACTGATATTTACTTCCAGTCCTAACTTGTAATCCCCTTGAACAATGATATTAATTTGTGCTTATTTATTACAATTAATGAGTCACTCAATTTTGGGTTACTTCAAACCGAAGTCGGATCTTGTCTCATTCATAAACCTCCACATCTACCCCTTATCCGCTTTTCCAAGTGGCTTTTTACTCGTGTCAGATTTAAACAGGCCTTTCCAATGTAGTTTTGGTCTGTTGTTTTAACTCGTATGTAGTTTTCCATAGCTATTTTTGCTTATCTTGTGTTGACGTAATAAGTGACCTAGCTACCGTAGTTTTCTACTCACTTTTACTACTGGGCATTAGATAAAAACAATTGTAAAGAATATATTTGATTAAAAGTCATGTTCTGATAGTTTACAATGTGTGTTCAAAGATTCGACTCTATACCTGATTATTTGCTTGATACCATTACAGAAACTACAGCCCAACTTTATCTTGGATACCAGGAGGTGGTGAAATGCGTCATTGATTTAGGAAATTAGCTAAGCTCCAGTGGCAACTCGAGTTTCATTCATCATATTTTTTACGTGCCCAAAGAAAGAACTAGGACTTGGTTACGCGCACTTGACCAATTCGCAAAAATAAACGACGTGTGTGAAGTAATGAACCGCTTGACTTTAAAGGGGAGTTCCAAAAATAAATTTTACAGGAGAAAAAAAAAAGTATAAACAGCATTCAAAGTCAGGATCCAAGTTACCTCTAATAGTTACACATAGAAATACATTATATAATGGAAATGGACAGCTAATGACAAATGAGGGAAATTTTGAGGAAGTGGCTGAATTCAAATACCTAGGAACAATAACTACAAACAGGAATCAGATGTACAAGGAAAATAAATAAAGGCTCAATTCTGGAAATGCGTGTCATTATGCATTACAGAGACTTTTGACTTCCTAACTCCTTTCTAACAAAAAATGTTAAACTGAAAATATATAAAATTATTATTCTACCATTTATATTATATGGATGCGAAGCTTGGACTCTTAGTTTAAGGGAGGAAAGGAGATTACGAGTATTTGAGAATAAAGTTCTTAGGAAAATTTTTAACCAAAGAGAGATGAACAGACAGGTGAATGGAGAATACTGCATAACAGTGAATTACATGGTCTTTATAGGAAGCCAGATATAATGAGAACGGTTAAGTCTCGTAGACTGCGATGGGCAGGACATGTGGCACGAATGGAGAGTGAAAGATTTGCATGGAAGCTTCTTGTAGGAAAACCAGAGGGAAAACGCCCAGTTGGTAGACCAAGAATGAGGTGGGAGAATAACATTAACTATGATTTGGGGGAAGTAGATTATACAAGGATGATTGAAAAACATTGACTCAGAATAGAAATGTATGGAAAGCTTATGTCTGCGCGGCCATGAACCTACGGGTTCGATAGTGCCAGCGAGTTAGTTAGTTACCTCTAACATTCATGACAAGATTGAATCTATGAACGAGGATCTAAACAATTGCAGTTACCTCCTTTGGAAAGTTTTCAAATTTTAATTATGTAGTGTTTCCCTATAACCTAGAAAAATATGAACCTTGTGGAATTTTACGAAAAAAAATTATAAAGCCAGGAATGTCTATAAAACTTAAATGTGTTTATTTTCAAGTAGATTTAAATTTAAAAACTTGGAACTAACTCACTGGCACTATTGAACTGCGCGGATCTATCCTTTCCATATATCCCTATATTGAGTTAATGTTTTCCACAGCATCCCCTGTGTTATTTACCTCCCTCAATTCATGGTTAATGTTATTATCCCACTTAACTTTTGACCTACCTACTGGACACTTTGGCTATATTTTCCTACGAGGAGTTTCCAAGCCCCTCTTAAAAACTCGAATAAATTAAAATTAATATCAAGAGTGATACCCTGTGTGTTCCTTTTCATATATTTATAACCGACATGAAAAATGCTAGGCATATTTATATAAATTTAAAATATCATCAAATGCAACTTGTAAATGTGGAGAAGATATTCAAATAGTCAAACATGTTTTATTTAATCGTCCACTGTTGCGGTTTGAACGTTAAAATATTGAAACATATTTGAATTTTAATGAAAAAGATTATTCCAGTCCTCTTTATCATATTCTAATCAACGAAAAAGTTATAATTACTTTCATTTACTTCATAATATTACGTAAGGTAAAAAAAGGGTTTTCATATATATTGGAAATAGGGGCACGCCGTAGTGTAGTGGTTAAGGCACTGCGCTACAAGCCGGAATGTCGAGGGTTCAAGTCCCCGGTGGGGTCAGGATTTTTAAACTGACCCAAACCTTCTGGCGGCACTATGGCCCTGGGGTCGACTCAGCCTCTAACGGAAACGAGTACCAGACGCTTGTTCTGGGGGTAAAGGCGGCCGTCACGCAGGACTGACAACCCGGCTGACATCAAGTGCCGATTGTCCAGAAAAAGTGGGAGCCTTAACCTCCCACTACCCCAAGGGCCTCCTGAGGCCTGTAGTGGGAATACTTTACTTTTATATATTGGAAATAAATATATACATTTATTAACAAATTGTAATAATTACATATAATGATATAGCCCTATTAATAAAATACATGATAAAATTCCTTTGAGGAAACCGTCAAAATATAAAATTATCAAATTACTACCTGTAAGGTGCAGTCTTCCAAACTTGGTTAAAGGATACAGTTTTCATTATGTAATGCAGAAAATATTATCATGCGCAATGTAAGTGGATACGCGGATGCCCCAAAAGGATATAAATGTAGAATCACGCGATACAGCTAAGATAGCCTATATCCATTATGTAACGTATCTTTTTTTAAAGTCCGAAGTATAGGCTATACCATGCGTGATATAAGTGTAAATGCGCATGCGCTTAGTGGACATAATTTAGAATCACGCAATGTAGCCAACATATACAGCACTTGTTGCCAACCACAGAAGAAACGCTCCAACTGTTGAAGTCTTAAACTTAAAAAGCTAATTAAAGTACATATACTCACTCTAACCTTAGTTTTGTTCTAGGTAGGAGTTTGATCACATTTAGGAGAGAAAATAGGAACTTGAAATCCTATAGTTTATGTTGGTTATATAACCATATAACTTTATATTATATAATATAAAGTAAAAAATTATGTTGGTTCCAATTGAAGTTATTATAGAAAATTTGGAAGTATATTTTGGCTGCATTTGGACAAGGCTACTACATCATAGAGGTAAGAACAAATTGTAAAAGAAAGATATTTGAAAAGTCATTAGAAAACATTTGAAATTCGGTTAAAATGGTAGTACATATATTGACTTAGGCTTTCCTTTCACAGCCAGAGTTACTATGATGATCTTGTAGAAGATTTCCGGGCTGTTGGCCGTGGTCTTGAGGCTTGTAGTTCCCCAACGTTTCGCCAGAGACTGAGTCTCAAGGCAACCCTTGAGGATGCCGGACGCAGTCTCAACGTTTCGCCAGAGACTGAGTCTCAAGACAACCCTTGAGGATGCCGGACGCAGTCTCTGGCGAAACGTTGGGGAACTACAAGCCTCAAGACCACGGTCAACAGCCCGGAAATCTTCTGCAAGATCATGGTAGTAAATGTTTTTAAAACGAAAGAGTAAGAGTAAAATTTGACAGAAGTTTGTGGGATATTTTAAAAATGTTGTTACATAATGTAAACGTGAGCCAAAACTTTTGTAAAATCTATAAAATCTATTGTAGGCCTCTTGAATAGTACACCTTCTTTTGATGATGGACAGATTCCGAAAGTACTACAATGCATTTTAAAACTGTTTTAATCAAGTTGAGGACGATCGTGCCTTATAAATAATAATTGTATCATCTAATAACGTATAATTGTATTATATCTTAAAAGCGAAACGTATGTTATACCGTTATGTTTATGTGAATAAAACCACGTGTTATTGATTGTACTTCACTAGAGCATGAAATAACTGCCACTCCGTTGCATCTTCCATGGCGAAGAACTGTTGCGGGTGATGGAGGATCTGGATGGACGGCCTGCGAAGAAGAACTGAAGGTCCTAACAATGAAGAGCCTGAGGAGTGGTGGGGATTTAAACACCCACATGCTCTGTCCTACACACCTCGTTCTCAAAATCGACCCGTCCATCCCCGGATGCGTCCCCCCTCCCCAAAAAAAGAAAAATAGGTAAAAAAAAAAAGGGAATAGAGTGAGAACAGGACAGATATGGGCATGAGAGGGGAGAAAAAGAATCCGATCAGATGGGAAAGGGAGCATACAACAGAATGGAATAAATAAAATGCAGCAGCAAGTAAACACATATCCAGAATCAATAGCACTGATAAACTGGAGCCAAAGATTCTCAAAGTGTGGTTCACGGGATCACTTCATTCTCTTTTTATTTACATATTATGTAGCTCCGTGTTGTACATCTAATAGCTGAAAATTGCAAATGTTCAAATGATGGACATTTTTATTTTTTTAATGCAGTATAGAGGGATGCATAAATCCAGTATTTATATCATCCACAAGAAAATTTACACTCTCTTCATTAAATTTTAATATAATAATAAAATAATTTATTTAAACTATTATTAGAAACTCAGTTATAAGGGAGAAAATTAAGATCGAAGACACAATTTTAGATTATATTCAAACTCAGCAATTAAAATGGTACGAACATGTCCAGCGAATGGAAAAGGATCCGCTACCAAAATCTGTTTTGGAATGGAAACCTGAGAGATGAGGCAGAGAACGACCTAAAACCCCCTGGAGTCAGAAAATATATTTATACATGAAGAAGAAACATATACAACCAGGAGATTGGATGAACCGACAAAATTGGCTATTGGGAATCGGACGATGTCAAAGACATTACTCAACCGATTTATTTAAACTTTCGGACTTAAGGCCACAAGGCTTCTCTTCCACTCAGACAGTGAAAAATTACAGGAGCGAAAAATTGCAATTTTTAGAAAAAAATGCACTTATCTCTGAATTGAACTGTAATTTCTTAATAAGATGTTGAAAAGACAGAGAGGAATGAGTTGTAAGATACAGAATTTTTAGAAAATAACTTTTTTTTCGAGTGATAAGATATATATATAGTCCAAAATAATAATGATAATGTATTAATTTAAACTGGCAGAGTTAAGGCCATAATGGTTCTCTTCCACTCAGAGAGTCAAAAATACCACATGAGTCACCAAAAAAAGACATTTAGGCCTAAGGTATTGCAGTTTAAAAAAAGCCATGGCACTTATCACTGACTTGAATTGTAAAACCGTAAAATCCTTAAGAATTAAGACGTTGGAAAGACAGCGAGGAATGAGTTGTAAAATATTATTTTTTCGGCGAGTGATTCATATAGCCCCAAAAATGTATATGTTTTATAATTTAGTACAGTATAAAGAAAGAAATTGATATATAATGTAAATGCATCTAAATTTTAAATATTTAGCATCATAGTACTGCAGTTTTGTAATGGAGTATTGCTTGTTAATAAACTCGTTAAAAATAAAAAATAAATAAAAACATTCAGCATACCGAGTTCCGGCTGGGTTTTCTAGGACTTATTTCAATTCTCGCACGAATATCAGCGAGATTTTCTTGAATGAGAACTTTCATGGGTCCCAATGTCTCTTTAATTAACGCTGAAGCAGTTTGTGCTTGCTTTTTAAACTATCTCTCAACGCACGATCGTGACGGCACTTTACTTGCAGTGTAACGTTGTTAAAATTAAAGAATGCGTCTTTCGTACATGTTCTTTAAAAGATAACTTTAGACAATAAAAATGCGCTGATGAATGCTATACTCGACCATGGTAAGTGAATCAACTGCTGTACAGATCTCGGGAAGTCGACTGGAAACATCAATGCGTGGTAAGGAGAAAAAAATGTGTCAATGCAGTCTACTCGTCTACATATAAGATCTAAGCTTCACATTTGCTTGCGTGTGTGTGAACTAAATACCATGGCGCGACAGACTCTTAGCCTACCAGCCGGCAACTGGCCTCACATCCATAGAGGTGACCAATCATTCAATCAGTATAAGGGTGACATGTGATCAGCATGTCGAGTTCCTCGGACGTTCTTAATCTGGAGCCACTATCCAAATTCCTCACGGGATGGCAACCGATTTCATAGTGGCCGAAATTCGACGAGAACATTTCTTTTCCCCCAAGAGACTCGAACCAGCTCATGTCCCATAGCTCTGCACCAAAGTATGGCGGTTCAGACCATTCGGCTTCTGCGCGGAGCGACTAGATACACAGTGGCATTGAAAGGTATTGGATCTAACGTCATTCATTATACCCTTTTTAACATGAGGGAAACAAGGGAGTTTTGTTTAAATAGGACTGTGTGATTACTTATCAAGTCTATGTTATTTAACTTCTTTTTTATTAAAGCTTAATATTCAGATACGGTTTTGGTCTTACAGGTATCTGGCATTTGTCTTACAAATAAAAGAAAACCTCGAAAAAACGTATCTAGAAAAATTGTTCAGACCAAGTTTGAACCCTGTCCCATTGCGTTTGAAGCAACAATACTATCTCTAGGCAACAGTGATTTGATCTATGTTTATATAACATTTGTCGGCACTTGTTCCAGTTTTTCACCAAGAAATCAATATAAATCTAGTCCAGCAACTGGATCGAAGAGTAGTTATTTCAGAACTACCAAGGAGCGTATATGTAGATATCACTTTTCCCGATTTACAAATCATCAGTTTCTACTTTTGTTCTCAGTAGTGTATAATTGTCACAGCATTTTAAAGATACAAACCAAAGAATAAGCAAATTAATCTTGGAGACTAGCTGAAACCACCATGTACGTATGTCTCTATGGGGCCATCTTTTATTCTCACAATGTTCTACCCAAATGTTGATAAGATCTTTGAAAATCACTTACACAAGCTACATTGTTTCTAAATTTATCTATCCCGTATATATGTTTGTTTTCTCATATAAAATCTAGAATTCGATTCCACCTTTCCCTATTTCTGTTTTGTTTTAGTGCTTCTTTGCATGCTTATACTTCATTGAGTTTTCCTCCTGCGGACCAAGCTATACAAAGACGATTCAATATATATTTTTAACCTCCATACTTTCAAGCAAATACTAAACATTTATAAAGTGGTAAATTTTATACTAAACGTAATGATGAATATAATATATTATATGCGAAAGCATGAGCTTTTTGCTGCTTTTACGACATAAATAACTAACTCACTGGTTCATGGCTGCGCAGACATAAACTTCCCATACATGCTTATCACGAGCTAATGTTTTCCAGTCATTCTCTGTATAAATTCTTCTTATTATTCTTCCTTTGGCACTACGGTACTCTAAGAACCTTGGTCTCCTTCATAACATCTGCCCATTCTTTCCTATTCCTGGCTTTTTGTCTGCATATTTTAATCTTCAGTTGTCTTAAGTCTTCCTCAACCTTATTTAACCATCTTAGGCCGGCATTCAGAAAACAATCTTTACTCAAACAGCGACTTTTCCCCCCTCCCTATGACGTAGGGAGTATTCATAAAACCGGTTTCTGTCTTCCAACCTTTATTCTTCCTTCCGGTTTCCCTTCTAAAATCTTTCTTGAACCTCTTTCTTGCTCCATCCGCCTTTGTATAATTTACTCCGTCAAATCTTGGTTAATGTTATTCTCCCACCTTGTGCTTGGCCAACCTACAGTTTGGTTTCCCGCTGGTTTTCCTACAAGAATGTTCTATGCTCATTCATTCCCCATTCGTATCACGTGGCTGCCCATTGCAGTCTATGAGTTCATATAACTGTTTTCACATAACGATAATTTAGCTCAATGTATGTAGTCTTCTCCATTCAACTGTTTGTTCGTCTCTTTTTGGTCCAAAAAAAATCCTATGAATTTCATTCACAAATAATCGTAATATTTTCTTCTCTCTTAAAGTAGGAGACCCTGTTTCACATCCATACAATATATTAGAGTCCCTGTAATCCATAATGGGTTGCGGTTGAAGAGTTGAGCCTATGTTTAATTTCTTTCTGCATCTCATCCCTGTTTGTAATTATTGTATATATAATATAGTTTCTAAATGTTGTCCTTGACCTGAAATACTATTTATTAACATTTTCAGAAAATTGACTCTAAAAAGATCTTCATATACAGTGGGTTTTCTGATAAAGATTTCAAAATTTACAGAGACGATAATTCGCCATAAGAAGGTCCTATAACTCAAGTTTTAAAATGAATTTATCCTGAGTTGTAGTCCATTATTTGTCACCTCTATTAATTTTTCGGGCCTGGTGGCCTCGTAGTTACAATGCTTTTCTCTAGTTCCAAGGTTCGCGAGTCTGTATCTGGTCAGGGTGTGAAAATCCTGAGTGTGGGTTACTCGGAAGGGAACTAGATTTATGGAACCTAAAAGAACCTGAAGCGGCCACTGAACAATATTTGCCTGTGCGTTCATGCTCAAATTTCAATTAGGACGCCAGTTATCCTAGTTGTCAAGGAGCGTCGTAAAATGAAATAACATTATTATAACAATCACATTTATTATATGGCGCTGAAATTTAGCATTAAAACTATGAAATGAAAAAATCAGTGAACTGAAACGAAGATTAACCATGATTTCAGAGAGGTAAATTATACAGGGGATGATTGTAAAACGATGGCTTAGAATAGGGGTGTATGGAGAGTTTGTCTGCGCGGCCATGGACCTAAGGGTCCGATAGTTTCAGTAAGTTAGTTAGTAGTTAGAGAACAATGACACTAAAGAATCAATCCAGAACTGTGAAATTCCGACTCGCTGGAAATGCTTAAATTAAGCTTAATTTACAGCAAGTCGATTTTATGGACCGATTTTTCTGGTTTACGGAATATACGGTAACTTTCTTTTGTTAAACAAATCGTTTATATCCAGTTTCGTTGTGAGAAAACGAACATGGTCGCTACAGGTATTTTAATTTTGGCTTTCAGGTAAACCCCTACTTGTAATAATATATTTTCGCTGATTTCATGTTCGTTTTATTTAAATTATATAAACGTGATTTCTTTTTGAAAAATCTAAATTTGCAGCGACTAGAGCGATTTTTAACCTTTTCTCCCTCTCCCAACGGTCAGATTTTGTTTTTCTAAATTATTATTAACTTGGCAAAGAGAGAGATGGAGATACGAGGGCGGATCAGAAAGTAACGCACAATAATTTTTTTCTGCCTTGGTATTGCAGCTAGAATGTTGAAATTTCACAGAGATATAGTTTGAAGTTTTCACTACAGATGGTATTCTTTTTCTCAGGTGCACCTCTTGCGAGAGAAGCTTGAACTATGCAACAAAGATGGCGCGCATGCTACAGTCCACCTGTGAGGAACAGAGAAGTGTTGTTCGATTTTTGTGGGCCAAAGGGCATAAACCCAGTGAAATTCACAGGGACATGCGTGGCGTGTATGGGGATGATTGTATGGACCGTAGCAATGTCTCCAGGTGGTGCACATTCTTCCAAGAGGGACGCGTGAACCTTAGTGATTCGCCACGTGATTCGCCTTAGTGATTCCTGGCCGGCGAACGCTTTGAGACAGATGTGGAAGTGAAATCAGCAGTGCGCAGATGGCTACACTCCAACCAAACGGACTTCTACGAACAGGGCATATTGAAACTGGTAACACGATGGGAAAAATGTGTTGAGAAAGTTGGTGACTGTCGAAAAGTAGGTAAAAGATGTAAGTTCATTTGTGATTTTTTTCCTTTTTTTTACTATTAAACTTTTTTAAAAAAATTATTGTGCGTTACTTTCCGATCCGCCCTGTGGACGACTGTAGCATGCGCGCCATCTTTGTTGCATAGTTCAAGCTTCTCTCGCAAGAGGTGCACCTGAGAAAAAAATACCATCTGTAGTGAAAACTTCAAACTATATCTCTGTGAAATTTCAACATTCTAGCTGCAATACCAAGGCAGAAAAAAAATATTGTCCGTTATTTTCCGATCCGCCCTCGTATAAGGGTAGATCCTTGACCGCTTTCGCCCAGTTACAAAAGAAATAACCCACCCTGTTGTCAGTTTTCGTCTTCTCACTTATCCCTTTTAACATCTGGTGAAGCAACACCGACAACACTGGTGCGAGTAAGAGAGGTGAGCACAGCTCTCTCTTTCTACAAATTTCTTGCAAAGTTAAGCCAGACGAACAATAAATATCGGGTTTGGCTCGGAAACAGCGTTAATAACGTTGTTTATAATATCGAAAACTATTAAGGATTAGGCTTTTTGACCTCATTCACCTCAGGCGAGCTGGTCTCTCCGCAGCTTCTTCGATCTTACAAGAACACTCCCATTAGATCTTCAGGTAAACAGTTTTTGAGATACTTTCTCACTGGGCATCCGTGATATTATGTAAACATTTTGTCGTGATAAATTTGAGTGTGGAGAATCGATTAAGATTTGTAAAAAAAATTTAAATTAAAAATATTTTCATGAGTACTATCTTAATAGCTGCATTCCCTCGGAATTAACTAAAAAAAAGCTTATTGCATTTTTTTCGAATACATAGCAAAACAATCATTCTAAAATTTTACAGTATAAGTTATGTTGGTACGATAAAACGATCACTAAATAACAAAACAACAAGAGAGACCCAATTGAAATTTTATAAAATGTTGGCAGTACCGGTACTGCTCTATGGTTCAGAAGCCTGGATACATAAAAAACAAGATCTAAGTAGGATAACGGCGGCAGAAATGAAATTTTTGAGATCAGTTAAAGGGTGCACTAAGGAAGACAGAATCAAGAACACAGAAATAAGACTGGGACTTGAAATATTTGCAATAACTGATAAAATAGATACATATAGACAAAAATGGAAGCAACACATAGACAGAATGAATGAAGATAGTTATCCAAAACAAATAAAATACAAACCTAAAGGCACCCGAGATGTGGGCAGACCTAGAAAGAGATGGGCTGAAGTCGGAACGGGTCAACAGACCTAATCCATGAATGCAGATGATGATGATGGTTATGTTATCGAAGAACGAAGAATAGAAACGTCAGAAAGAGGTTTCTGAGGAGTGTGACTGGCTATACAATAATGGATAAAGGCGAAGTGAGAATATACGAAGAGAACTGAATATATTCAAACTATTACATAGAATTACACAGTACAGAGATGAATGGATGGACCACATCAATAGAATGGATAACAATATAATTGGGAAACAGATTCTTCATTACAAACCACTGGGACGAAGAAATGTTAGAAGACCCAGTAAAAGATGGATAGACCATTTCTAACATGAGATCCTTGATGCTGATGATGTTGTAGTTACGTCGTTACAAATGGTTGCAGACGTTTAAAAAGGGCGGAAAAAAAGGGGAGAGAAAGATTTAAAAGATCCCGACAAGGGTCTATTTAGGTTTGATGGTATTGTGTTAAATAAAATTTGTAATTTGTAGCAGGAGTTAATTTACGATTTTGTTAGCTGAACATTTAAAAGTATCGTAATGTTGGTAGCATTTTACCCCTGCATGTTATTTACACGCATATCATCTCCTTAGTAACAAAGATTAAAATCTTACTGCCACTCCTTATTCTGTAATTTGTTTTTTCCTTACATATCGGGAAAGGTTATCGGCCTCAACATCCCTTCACATTGAGTGACCTTTTTTCTCAGGGTTGTTGACATGCAACCATTATGAGTGGTGTGGCCAGACCGGTCATATGGTGCCACCGTTCCTCCCTCATTGATATTTTCTAGACACTAAAGATTCTAGGTTGTTCGCTTTAAGAAAATAAAACACACAATTGTTCGTCCAGCTAAATCTCAACAGTCTGTAATATCTCCTCGTACTTTGGACGCGGGTGTCCACACTGTAATTGTTATTTTTCAAAAGTGATTTATTATTTTTAAATAATCTTTCAGAATTCTAGCGTATATCACCAAGTGCCTCTGTCCATTAATTTATTAACATATACACTGTTTTGAAGATAAGGTTCTTCTTATCTATGGAGGACAGAACCGGTGTTTTCCACATGCTATATAGTATTTAGGCTTAATTCGTATATTGGTGACATAATAGGTGATAATCATCATCATCAACGACAACAAGGATTAAGCCCAATGGCCTGTTCCGATCTCATTATAGGTCGAATTTGTCCTTCCATTTGTTCAATGGTCTTCCCAACATTCTTCTCCCTTTTGGTTTATAATTATACATTCTTCTTGGTATGCACTGTTCATTCATTCGTAATACGTGCTGAAGATAAGTATGTTGATAATATTTTATTCTTTCACAGAGATTAAATATATTAAGTTCTGTTCTTATATCTTCCTTTTTCTTTTTATCGGTCCTTTGGTATCCTGCTATTGCTCTCAACATCCTCATTTCAGGAGCCTCTATTTGTTTACTATCTGCCTTTGTCAATGTCCAGGTTTCACATCCATAGATAAGAGATGGAACTGCCAATAATAGGTGATCTGATCATTAATGTGAATATAGAGAAAGACAACAGAGCATCAACATTTTAATGAGACAAATTCTAGAAAGAAATGGTAATATGATTACTGGGGCAAGGATTTTAATGCACAATAAAATACAGAATAATGCATTATAAATATAAATCCGTGAAAGTAGTTTTATTTTTAGGGAAAATTCGTTTTAAAATTTAAAGATTTCGCTGTTATTGGGAATTTGGCGGTGTTATTTTAAAAAAATCTTTTAATCCTAGTTTGGTACATTAAACCCAATAAGAATTATATATCCAGTAGTTTAAGGTCAACTTTTAGCTTGTTTATACTTAAAGAAATGTTTTCTTCAGGTTTGAACATACCATTACTTAATAATGATTGATATAAAATTGATAATTATGTCTGTAAAAATTTTGGGGGAAAAACTTATCTTACATGTTAATATAATTCGTATTTCTTGGAATTCATATTGGCTGTAGAACTTAATGTCTATGGAGAGACCCTATTTGAGCATTAGAAGGAAGAATATATTACCTCTATGTTGTGAACGGTGTTGCAACCATTTCCCTTTGCAAGAGTGCATGGAGGAAGCAGATATGACGCCATCAGATATGGCAGTTAAAGAGAAGATGGAATCCGAAAACAGTGTTATAAAATGAATTATGGAATTTTCGTGAATAGAACAAAAAATCTTCGGAATTCGTTGAAAATTTTAAATTTCGGTGTTATTTCGCGATTCATAAATGCTTTTTCTGGGGTTATGGGAAATGGAGTTAAGAAATGGCACAAGAAAATGACAAAATTATAGGATTTCGCGTTATCGCGAATTTCACGGATCTCTAATTATAAAAATGCAATAATGCACTAAGAATTACAAAAAATGCATTAAAATTAAAAGAGTGCAATTGATTTTTATAAAATTCACATTTGCAGGTAAATATAAGGTGTTCACGTTTTTAATCCTCCATTGCAATGTACAAAAAACAACTGCTGTAGATTGTCGAAGGAGAAAAAAATTTTGTCTCTTAATAATGATATTTGAAGAGAAAAATTATACGCTCAGACCGGGACTTGAACCCGGGACCCTTGGTTCTCTAGACCAAGTGCTCTACCAACTGAGCTACCTGAGCAAGTACCGATCTAAACGCAAATCTTTCTCTATATACATTGTAATTCCCGTCCACCAAATGCTATGAAGCCATGCTTCTACTTGCAAATGGCGGCTCCTTTATTAAGAAGACATATTTGGGAATTATACATAACAGCCAGTACGGCTTTTTACATGTTTTTGTTATTGATTTCGTACATCTCAATGATGGATAAATCATATTTGAAGAGAAAAATTATACGCTCAGACCGGGACTTGAACCCGGGACCCTTGGTTCTCTAGACCAGTGCTCTACCAACTGAGCTACCTGAGCAAGTACCGATCTAAACGCAAATCTTTCTCTATATACATTGTAATTCCCGTCCACCAAATGCTATGAAGCCATGCTTCTACTTGCAAATGGCGGCTCCTTTATTAAGAAGACATATTTGGGAATTATACATTACAGCCAGTACGGCTTTTTACATGTTTTTGTTATTGATTTCGTACATCTCAATGATGGATAAATCATATTTGAAGAGAAAAATTATACGCTCAGACCGGGACTTGAACCCGGGACCCTTGGTTCTCTAGACCAAGTGCTCTACCAACTGAGCTACCTGAGCAAGTACCGATCTAAACGCAAATCTTTCTCTATATACATTGTAATTCCCGTCCACCAAATGCTATGAAGCCATGCTTCTACTTGCAAATGGCGGCTCCTTTATTAAGAAGACATATTTGGGAATTATACATTACAGCCAGTACGGCTTTTTACATGCTCAGGTAGCTCAGTTGGTAGAGCACTTGGTCTAGAGAACCAAGGGTCCCGGGTTCAAGTCCCGGTCTGAGCGTATAATTTTTCTCTTCAAATATGATTTATCCATCATTGAGATGTACGAAATCAATAACAAAAACATGTAAAAAGCCGTACTGGCTGTAATGTATAATTCCCAAATATGTCTTCTTAATAAAGGAGCCGCCATTTGCAAGTAGAAGCATGGCTTCATAGCATTTGGTGGACGGGAATTACAATGTATATAGAGAAAGATTTGCGTTTAGATCGGTACTTGCTCAGGTAGCTCAGTTGGTAGAGCACTTGGTCTAGAGAACCAAGGGTCCCGGGTTCAAGTCCCGGTCTGAGCGTATAATTTTTCTCTTCAAATATGATTTATCCATCATTGAGATGTACGAATCAATAACAAAAACATGTAAAAAGCCGTACTGGCTGTAATGTATAATTCCCAAATATGTCTTCTTAATAAAGGAGCCGCCATTTGCAAGTAGAAGCATGGCTTCATAGCATTTGGTGGACGGGAATTACAATGTATATAGAGAAAGATTTGCGTTTAGATCGGTACTTGCTCAGGTAGCTCAGTTGGTAGAGCACTTGGTCTAGAGAACCAAGGGTCCCGGGTTCAAGTCCCGGTCTGAGCGTATAATTTTTCTCTTCAAATATGATTTATCCATCATTGAGATGTACGAAATCAATAACAAAAACATGTAAAAAGCCGTACTGGCTGTAATGTATAATTCCCAAATATGTCTTCTTAATAAAGGAGCCGCCATTTGCAAGTAGAAGCATGGCTTCATAGCATTTGGTGGACGGGAATTACAATGTATATAGAGAAAGATTTGCGTTTAGATCGGTACTTGCTCAGGTAGCTCAGTTGGTAGAGCACTTGGTCTAGAGAACCAAGGGTCCCGGGTTCAAGTCCCGGTCTGAGCGTATAATTTTTCTCTTCAAATATGATTTATCCATCATTGAGATGTACGAAATCAATAACAAAAACATCTTAATAATGAGTTGTACATCGAGAATTTCCTTTCCACTTCTAGCGATACTAAAAGTGAATATTCAAAACAAACTATATAACTGGATTGTAAGACCTACGTAATAATTTTCACCTGACAGAACATCAGCTATTGATTACAGCGTATCAATTATTTTTACTCAAAATTATTAACATTTGCTTCAATACATCCATTCCTAACTTCCAACTCAGTTTTTCTAGATCATTTACTACATTCTTCACTAGGTTCCTTTGCTCCACTAATTGAACTCCTTATTTCTATAAACAAGTCCTATGTACAGTTAATTGGAATGTGGGAAGACACCTCTTCATAAAATGTAAGTTCAAGTCAATTTTTATGCTTGTAGAAAGTAAATTATATTTAATAATACACATTTCCTCGCAAAAATGCATAAAACTGCCTAAAAGTATGTTTGAGTGGTTGAAACAAGCACTAATATGCTAAAATATCCACAAAAATGCAATATGCAAAAAAAATGACAAAAAATTCAAATAAATGCAACCACAAAGTTGCCTGTTTTAAAATCCTTTTACGCCAGAACGCATTTATATGTAACTAAGCATTGTATAGTTCTCATAAAAAAAAGATGCTAATGCATCAAAATCCTTGTCCTAATAATTACACTGTACACAGCTATATGTAGACTATATATGATTCAATTACCAGGGAGATATTCTATAGTATGAACAGATTATCCAATAGCGGAAGTCTTAATTTTCCCGGTTGCGGACGCTAGGAGCTTATCTGCGGCAAGCAGATCTGACCGTCTCCTAAAATGTTATTCTTCCCAGCTCACTGCAGGTCTGAAAATGGAATTCTGAATTACTTTGATTTAAGAAATTTTGTTGGTCGATGAGCGGACCGGTAACTTATTCTTGTTTCTTCCACCAAAAGTCTAGGACAGAGCCGCTCAAACTTATTTGTATCGCGGGCCAAATGGAAGAAACATCACGGTGGAGAGGGCTATAATCCCTAATATAGCTTCTGTGGATAATAATAATAATATTATTATTATTATTATTATTATTATTACTATTATTATTAGGATTTCTAGTAGAGATAAAATAGACTTCAATTGGATTCCATAAAAAAAATTAAATGGTATGGTCATGTAAAAAGAATGACGGAAGTCAGATTCCCGAGAAGAATACTAGAATGCGTGCCACTTGATAGAAGAAGAAGACTGCCAAAAATAACGTGGATTGATGGCGTTTTAAGCAGCATGAGTGAAAAAGGATTGGACGATGGAGATTGGAATGATAGAGAGATGGGTGGAGCATGACAGTAGATTAATAGGGCGCAGGAAGATGTGAAATATGCGAAACGTGATAAAACAAATAAATTATTATTATTATTATTATTATTATTATTATTATTATTATTATTAGCGCGTGTTAATTTCATACTTTTCTTGTTTTGTCGTTATAATATATTTCACAAGTTATTCATTACTGAAAACTAATATTATAGGTACACCCTTAGCATATTTTAATTTATTGAAGGGGTCGGATAGAAAGTAATGAAGGATCGTATCTGGCCCGCGGGCCGTAGTTTGGGCGTCCCTGGTCTAGGATATTTTTGCGGGGTGTGCTCTAGTCTCTGTCCCATCTTGCTAATTTTTCACTACATGTCGACTCGTTCGACTTTCATGATTATTTACTGAACCTGCCTGCCTAAACGTCTTATTGTATTGGCATTAAGCATGGGACTATTTGGAAATTTGTTCCGGAATTTTCATAGGTTTTCCCCACAAGATTTTCTGTGTTTTATGTACGTAATATATTTATGGCTTTATCAAATCACTCGATACGCTGAGTATCAATCAAGACTAAGCTAATGCATAATGGTTATTAGGTTTATATTATAGTGATGACCTTTAACACTAGGGTCATTAGCGTCAGAATTATATCTGGACGTTAAGAACCAACAAATTTTGAGCAGAGATCTCTCATTTTAAGTTTGAGTTTCTTTTACGTTCCCTAAATCTATGGGATGTGATCTACGGGTTTATTTTCAATCTGTGAACCTTGGAACCAGAGGCGAGAATGGTAACAACTAATCCGTCAGGACCGACTATTATAGTATTTAATTCATGCCCCAAATTGTAGTCAATGACTAATCACTTTTAATTAATTTTGATTTACAACCAATCACAGTAGTGTTTCACCTCGATGTTTTTCTACTTCTGTTTATCATATTAAAAGAAAGCTCCTCCTTTTTAATATTGTGAACAGGTCAGAACATTATTTTGCAGTGACTGACTATCAAACAAATACGTTGAATATAGTAAATAATAAACAGATTCCTTCGAACTACACATTTGATAATTGTGTTTTTAAATAATGACTTTACGGAGTTGTTTCCTAAAAAATAATTAATAACATATAACGCAGCATAAGGATTTTCATAAATACACCTGGACGTCCCCAGATGGAGAAACTCGGAACCAGATAGATCATGTATTAGTGGATAAACGCTGGCACAGTAGCATCATTGATGTTAGATCAGTTAGAGGGACAGACTGCAATTCGGATCATCATCTGGTCAGAGTGAAAATCAGACAACGGCTATCGCTTATGAGAGGAACGAACGCTAAAGATGATTCTGTAAAATATGAATTAAAAAACTTGAAAAATGATGAAATGCGGCAAGAATACCAAATCAAAATAGCTAATAGATTTGAAGTACTGGAATCTTCAGATGACAATGTGTGCAAACGAAGAAGAAACTGATATAAATAAAGAATGGGAGGCTATAAGAGATACTATTAAATTGTCAGCATCAGAAAGCATTGGTTGTTTAAAAAAGAGGCAAAACAAGAAATGGTTTGATGAGGAATGTGCCGACATTGAAAAGAAAAGAAAGCTAGCAAAAAGGAAATGGTTACACGAGCCAAATGAGGTAAATTTAGAGCAATTGGGTAGTGTTAGACGTGAAACCACCAAGTTACTAAAGAGTAAAAAGAGGGAATATTTGAGAGAGAAGATTAATGATCTTGAAGTGAATGCAAAAAATAGGAACATTAGAGAATTATATCAGGGAATTAGGATAGAGAAGAAGGGGTTTCAGGCTAGAACAAACATAATTCGAAATGAAAATGGGGATATGATTGAGCAGATTCTAGGAGTATATTAAATAGATGGAAAGGTTACTTTAATCAGCTATTAAATGTACATACAGAACAGGACATTGAGGAGGATAAGTTACAGACAGCAGAAATGCTAGTCGCAGAGCCAAGTGCATTAGAGGTTGAAATGGCGATTGAAAAATTGAAGATGTATAAAGCATCAGGTTCAGATGAGATCCCAGCAGAACTGATAAAATCAGGGGGAGAAAAATTGATGGACAAGATACGCTGGTTGCTTAGTATGATTTGGGAAAAAGAAGCTCTTCCAGATGAATGGAAGGAATCAATTATCTTACCAATTTATAAGAAAGGAAATAAAACTGATTGCAACAACTACAGGGGCATCTCATTACTTTCAACTTCGTACAAAATTCTAACAAATATATTAGTAAGCAGACTTACTCCCTATATTGATGACATTCTAGGAGATCATCAATGTGCATTTAGAAGAAACAGGTCTACAACAGATCAGATTTTCAGTATAAGACAGATTTTAGAGAAGAAATGGGAATATAATGGTACTGTACATCAACTATATGTAGACTTCAAAAAAGCATATGATTCAATTAAGAGGGAGAAGTTATATAGTATCCTGCTGGAGTTCGGAATTCCTAAAAAGTTGGTTAGACTTATACGAATGTGTCTAAATGGCTCAAAGAGTAGGGTGCGTGTAGGCAAACAGTTTTCAGACACTTTTGAAATCCAGAATGGGTTGAAGCAAGGAGATGCACTATCTCCTCTACTATTTAATTTTGTACTAGAGCATGCCATTAAATCTTTAGAGAATGAGGAAGGCTTACAACTCAATGGTATTAATAAGCTGTTAGTTTATGCTGATGATGTAGTACTACTGGCCGATAGCGAGGAGATACTAAAGGCCAACACGCACACACTATTGAGTAACACTAAGAAATTGGGACTGGAAGTAAATATCAGTAAAACTAAATATATGGTCACACGTAGAAATTCAGTATATAATGGAAATGGACAGCTAATGACAAATGAGGGAAATTTTGAGGAAGTGGCTGAATTCAAATACCTAGGAACAATAATCACAAATAGGAATGAGATGCACAAAGAAATTAAACATAGGCTCAATTCTGGAAATGCTTGCTATTATGCATTGCAGAGACTTTTGATGTCCCAACTCCTTTCAAAAAACGTTAAGCTGAAAATATATAAAACTATTATTCTACACCAGTTATATTATATGGGTGCGAAACATGGACTCTTACTTTAAGGGAGGAAAGGAGATTACGAGTATTTGAGAATAAAGTTCTTAGGAAAATTTTTGGACCAAAGAGAGATGAACAGACAGGTGAATGGAGAAGACTACATAACAATGAGCTACATGGTCTTTATAGGAAGCCAGATATAATAAGAATAGTTAAGTCTCGTAGACTGCGATGGGCAGGACATGTTGCACGTATGGGGAATGAAAGACGTGCATGGAAGCTTCTTGTAGGAAAGCCAGAGGGAAAACGCCCAGTTGGTAGGCCAAGAATGAGGTGGGAGAACAACATTAATTATGATTTGAGGGAGGTAGATTATAAAGGGAATGATTGGAAAGCATTAGCTCAGGATAGGGATGTATGGAGAGCTTATGTCCGCGCGGCCATGAACCTTCGGGTTCGATAGTGCCAGTGAGTAAGTAAGTAAGTAAGTAATGTTCGTTATAATATACAGTTTGATATTTCATTTTTTCTCCACTAGGGTTCATTCTTACAATATTGCGATCCTATTTGGCATTAAATAATATTACCTAGTTGCAGTGGATGAACAAAAGAAGCACAATCAAACATTTGTCATTTGTTTTCAAACATCGCCTTTACATTAAATATATAAATATTTTAGAATAACTAATTTAAATAATGATTTGTGAGTAAACAGCTTAATTTTATTCGTTAAATAGTCCTAATAAATGCCACTCTTGATTTCCAAACCCTCTAGATAAATTGGAAATCACTCGTGGTATTACTTATGACAATTATTTATGGATTTATTATCATTTAGAAGATTGCATAATGTTTCACTCTTCCTGTACCCAAATAATCTACTGTCATTCTCCTCCGCATTTCTCTGCCATTCCAATCTCCAACGTCCAATTCTTTTTCCCCTCATACTGCTTAAAACACTACCAATAAACCTCACTTTGACGGTTTTCTTCTTCTACCAGGTGCCACCCATTTTAATATTTTTCTTTGAAATCCTGTCATTCTTTTAAATGATAATGCTATTTTTTTTATGGAATTCATAATTGAAGTTTGGATATTGATCCAAGAAAAAAAATATTTGTGTGCATATAAAATTTTATAATACAGTGATAAAGTTTAAAAGAAAGTCACCTGACATATTTTAACTCAACAATAGTAATAACCTTCACACCTCTGTTTTATTTACTCTCTTATAGAAGGCTTTCTTTTTAATTTTCTAGCTATCCACACATTAAGGTTCATTTTTTAAATATATATGTAAAGAAGTTAGTCTCTATGTGAAGAGGCCAAGATCGCTCAAGCATGGTGACAGAGTAGTGTCCATTGTATTATTATGTTGTTATATACATACAACTTTCTAGGCGCACCCTAAAGGGGAGGGGGAGGCGCCCTCTTACTGTGACGGTCATAGGAGATATGCATTAATGAGTTCACATCTCCACTTGGAAGGAAAAGGTAGAGGAGCTGTAAATAAAACTCAAGGATATATCTATGCCTGGTTAGGTATGCCTTTTACGTCAGTACTTGAAATTAGGACCATTTTAAATTGGAAAATTAGAGTTACGTTAGAAAATTAACTATACAGTGCGTTCAGATATAAACTTCCAACATATGTAGGTCCTATTAATATAACTAACTGACTCACTGGCACTAACCCCGGAGGTTAATGACCGCGCGGGTATAAGCTCTCCATTCCGATATGAAATTTTCCAATCACCCCGTTTGTAATAAATTTATTTGACATTTACTTGATGAAAATCCATTTTTATGTTGATTAAATAAAAATAAAACTGTTTTAAGTTTTATATGATTTACAAATGTATTTCTAATCATGGCATTCGTCTGAAGAAGGTACACCCTTAGACAAAAAAAAAAAAAAAAAAAAAGAGCCATCTCTTGAACGCACATTTCTTCTAAGTCCTACTCGGCACAGCGCTGGGTTCAAACTAGAAAACTAGTCATAATTGTGCAGTCCCTGAGCTGCTGTGTTATGTGGCATGACCTGAAGACACTCCAACGTGTCCTGCTAGGCCAGCGGTAAAGCATAAGTCACTGTTTCTGTGAATGAAGGTCGCAGGTTCCTGTCCTCAATTATGCACTTTTTTCTCGTGATATTTGTATTAAAATGTTTTGTGAATTAAGTACAACATTTTATTTTGGCATTTGAATTGAATCAATGTTAATGTCGTTATTGTAACAATTATATTTATCACATACAGGGTTTGTTCTAGGTAATTTCAATGTATTGCATTCAATAGACTGTGATGCGCAGACGTCTGCGCAAAAGCAACAGCTTCTAACAAGTTTGTTTATAATGAATCATATTGAGTTATACCATGGCTTAGCGCACACACAAGGACATCGGCATAAGGCAATTTCAATGCCCCGCAGATTGAGAGCGGTAATATATGCTCAGGGTTCATACACTCGATATTAATTTTGTTTTTGTTAAAGTGTTCATGTTAGAAGATATCATTTTCTTTCCTCGTTTATTTATTAGAAGAAGGTTTTAATTTATATTTTTGTGTGTGCATTAAAGCCATAAAACTAAAATATAAAATTAAATATGAAACTATATGACAGGCGAAGTGCTATTCTAACATTCAGTTTAAAAAAAAGTAATAGAACCCGTGTGGTTACAAACGCAGATGATGTCTGTTAAACCTCTCGACCACGGAAACACACTAAGCCAAGCTCTCTCTTTCATGTTGTTTGAGTGTGCACTGCGTTAACTAGCAAACAACCCAGTACAATTACTGAAAACGTGTTGATGTGAATCCGGCTTCTGCGAGCGCTCACGAAGTTTCCCGATCGGTTGATAGAATCTCCGTATGACACATTTTTTTTTTTTTGTCTAAGGGTGTAAAAAGTACTGAAACAGCTGTAACGAATTTGTATTTTAATAAATATGATTGATCACATGGATGGAATGAGTAAGGAGAGATATCCATTGTTAGCAAGAAATTATCAAGCAAGAGGAAGACGTGATGTTGGAAGACCTAGAAGTCGTTGGGCTGATGCATTATGAAGTCGGAACGGGCAATTGCCTAATCCCTGGAGTGATGATGATGATAAATATGAAAATCATATGAAACTTTAACAGTTGTATTTTTATTTAATTTCCTGAGTAATTTACCTCCATCAAGATCATCATCTTCTTTCCTGGATTAGGTCTTTGCCTGTTCTGATCTCGCATCTGTTCAGCCCAGCGTTTTCTTGGTCTTCCTATCGATCTTCGTCCTCCAGAATTATACATCAATGCCATCTTTGGTATCCTATACTCTGTCATTCCTTGCAGATGCTCTGTCCAATTGTTCGTATGTTCCATCTGTTGAAGAAGTGGTTGTACTTTTAGTTCCTCTCTAATATTCTCATTTCTAATATGTCTATGTTCTTCTCTTGTACAATCTTTCACTGCCCGTAGGAAGCTCACTTCCATACATCGCCACTGGCAGTGCCAGCGTTGAGTAAAATCTTAGATGCGTTTCCTTTCTAATTTTATTCCTGAGTATTAATCTGATTGTTCCACAAATATGTTGAAATTTCTGAATTTTCCTATTTATATCGTGTTTTTCTTCATATGTTATATCGCAGCCCAAATACTGGAAGCGTGAAACGCATTTCAACACTTTATATTTTATTACTGTTTTTATTCTTATTGGGTACCTTCCATGGAACGCCATTACTTTAGTTTTTTCTAATTCTTCATCTTCTTCGGCTTTCCCCCATTTATAGGTTTGCCATCTTCAGTTTCCATTTATCTCTATCATTCCAATCTCCCTCTTCCAAATTCCTATCATCCATTATAGTTCTGACGTAGGTTTTCCATTTCCATCTTGGTCTGCCACGTTTATTTCTTTCAGGGGGTGAACATTGGTATATATTTTTTGGCCATCTTTCATTTTCCATTCTTTGTATATGGCCATACCATTTAAGCGTTTGATTTTCAATCCTCTTAACAACCGATGTGGTGATATTCATTTCTCTCCAAAGGAACTCATTTCTTATTTTATCCTGTCTTGTTTTTTGGAGGCTTCTTGTAAAATAATAAAATTCAACTGTTCTAATTTTATTTTTTTGTACTTCCGTCAAAGACCAAGTTTCGCTTCCATATGACAAAATATTCTGTATTATGCTCTTATAAATTTTCATTTTAGTTTCCTTTGTGATATTTTTGTTCCAAATTATTCCATGTAATGTTTTAGTTGCATTTTTTGCCATTGCAGTTTTAATCTGTACACCTCTCTTACAGGTACCTAAACTTGTAATTATTGACCCAAGATATTAAAAAAATTCACATTTTTTTTTATTTTCCCTGATTCGAGTATGAGGCCATCCACATCCATTCCCAAACACATATATTATATTTTCTGTAAATTTATATTCAGTCCCCATTTTCTATATTCTTCCATTAGTTTATTTATCATACATATATGTCATATCATCTTCATCCCCTGCAAAAATTATTTGATTTTGAAATTATCATATTATATTTTTTACATATATTATTTAATTGATAGATTGCTTTTTGTATTCCATCAAGGTCATAGTCAATATTATTCTCCCACTCCATTCTTGGTCAACCTACTGGGCCTACTATACGAGAGTGTATTGAAATGATCAAGTCTAAAGTATCGAAAGTAGCAATTAACGCAGATATTGACTGAAACGGATTTATATAGAACATATATTTTGAGCATATTATTATTATGAAAGGCATATTTTATCTGATGTTTATACTTACTTACTCACTGGCACTATCGGACCCGTAGGTTCATGGTCGCGCGGACATAAGCTCTCCATACATCCCTATCCTGAGCTAATGCTTTCCAATCATTCCCTGTATAATCTACTTCCCTCAAATCATAGTTAATGTTGTTCTCCCACCTCATTCTTGGTCTACCAACTGGGCGTTTTCCCTCTGGCTTTCCTACAAGAAGCTTCCATGCAAGTCTTTCATTCCCCATACGTGCAACATGTCCTGCCCATTGCAGTCTACGAGACTTAACTGTTCGTGTTATATCTAGCTTCCTATAAAAACCATGTAGTTCATTGTTATGTAGTCTTCTCCATTCACCTGTTTGTTCATCTCTCTTTGGTCCAAAATGTTTCCTAAGTACTTTATTCTCAAATACTTGTAATCTCCTTTCCTCCCTTAAAGTAAGAGTCCATGTTTCGCACCCATATAATATAACTGGTAGAATAATAGTTTTATACATTTTCAGTTTAACGTTTTTTGAAAAGAGTTGGGACATCAAGAGTCTCTGCAATGCATAATAGCACGCATTTCCAGAACTGAGCCTATGTTTAATTTCTTTGAGCATCTCCTTCCTATTTGTGATTATTGTTCCTAGGTATTTGAATTCAGCCACTTCCTCAAAATTTCTCTCATTTGTCATTAGCTGTATAGGTCTATTTTATGCGGTTAAATAGAGTACTCTAAATTTAAAAAAAAAATACAGGTGTTGTTTCCATAGTGAGGGTTAATTTCCAGCAATCAGCATATTATGGCATTTTGAAAATCTCAAGCAATATACAGTAAATTTTATAGGTATATAGGCTCTTTCTTCCATTTGCGTTGAAATCTGACGCAATGAGAGCAAATGTCATTCGTTCAAGTCTACACTACAACCTACAAGATCATCCTTGTCTATTTCCTTATTAAAAATCGGTGATCTTTTAGATTACACTGGTCAACATGATTTTTGTCGTATGAGTACCAATAGTTATACTTCATGCAGTTTTTATCGTGTTTTCAAATATGTATTCGAAATTTCTCCATCACCCACAGTTTTTTTTATTTTAGTTTCAATTAATGGATTTAAATAATTATATTTTTTTAATAAACCTAGATTTCTTCCCGGAAAATCTTGGCGCAGTGAGCGATGAGCACGGGGAACACTTTCATCAGGGGATTTTAGCTATGGAAAAGAGATAATCAAAGTAAATGGAATCCTAATATGCTGGTCGATTAATATTGTTGGACCATCAAGAGGGATGCTTCACAGGCAGAAAATCGTACTTTCTTACTTTCTAGATGAGCCCGAATGTTCGAATATTGTGTAGTTGCGAATGTAGAAAATATTAAAGTGTTTGAAATTATAATAAATGCCGTCTCTCGGGAACGTTGCGTGATGGAGAAAAACCGATATCATATTTGAATTCAGGGGAAAAAGTAGGCCTACTATCAGAATCACATATTTTTCTTTCTGAGACAAAAAAAAATATTTTTTGTTGCTCAGTGTTATTAGAAGCAGTAGGCCTAGTAGTAGTAGTGGTGGTAGTAGTATTAGTAGTGGAAGTAGTAGTAGCATCAATGTTAGAGTAGGCCTATTATTTATTAAATAATACAAAATATATGATCAGTGATCACATGTATAAATACAATATTTAATGGAAATGGACAATTAATGACAAATGAGGGAAATTTTGAAGTAGTGGATGAATTCAAATAGCTAATTAACTCACTAGCACTATCGAATCCATAGGTTAATGGCCGCACGGACATAAGCTCTCCTTAAATCCCTGTCCTGAGCTAATATTTTCCAACCATCCCGAGTATAATGTACTTCCCTCAAATCATGATTAAATTCAAATACGTAATAACAATAATTACAAACAGGAATGAGGTGCAAAAAATCAAACAGGCTTAATTCTGGAAATGCATGCTATTATGCATTTACAGGTGTCTGAAATCTGAAGATTTTCGGGCTCGTAAAAGGAACTCAAGCCTAAATTAGTGCCTTTGAGCAAAATTTAACCTGCCTTTACCCATCCAAATAATGCTTTACTTGTCTCAATGAGACGGTGTGGTCACCACACGTCGACATCTGTGGGAAAGAAGCGTAATTAAATTTGGTAATTCAAAAAACTCTCATTAGGGAGCACTCGTATCCCCAGACGGGTCGTACGGAGTATATACGTATAAATTTCATTAGCCGCTGTGATGGTGCCGCAGGGCAGGTCAGGTCGGTCGGCATCCGCGTGTATCACTGATCATCAGTAATAGAGACTTTTCATCTCATTTTATCCTCCGACCTGCCATTTCGCCGGACACGATAATACAGTTTTTTTATAGAGATCATCTTCTGAATTAAATATGAAATGTGCTAGCTCTTGAATAATCTGGTTATTAATATATTATAGTTGGATTGCATGCCGGTATAGATACATATTTAATATAACTGTACATAACTTAACGAAATTCAGAAGATACAGTACTATGTTTGTTTGTGTTGGTGGACATGAACCTGGGAAGAGCAGTTTTTTCGCATGCCTGAAGAAGTAACAGTTATGTGCACTTGTACAAGAACGTTTGAGGAATTGATGAATCATGCATTCACCTTGTTTGAGAACAAACATAATGTTATTTAGCACGTCCCATAAGTTCATGCGAGCGTCTACACCACAACCGTTAAGCTTCAGGATTAGTTAGGAATGGAATTTCATTTAGATCAATTGTTTTTAAAGTTTTTTACTGTTAGTCGTCTTGTATTCTGTTACAATATGTCTCATTGTTAATTATTACTTGCAGACTGCAGTGGCGGCACGTGACTTATTATTAACGTTAGCTAGTGTTTATAAAATAGACTACCGGTATGTGTAGGTCTAGGTTCTTCTTTTCTTAAGGGAAGTGATAGGTGAAATTTTCGACATTTTCGGTCAAATTTAGAATCTTTTTGTTTTTTTGTATTAAAAGATACTATGTACCTTAAAGTATAAGTTGGTGAAGTTTCAGTGTCGTTTGGCGCTTGTAAGTCTCCCTAATGACCGTAGGAGGGCATGTATGCTACATTTTCAATTTAACTGAATGCAAACTTTCAAATTAGCTTTTCCACACTTTTATCTTCATTGCATTTCAATACATTCAAATCAAAATAGCATTGATAAATTTAATGATAGAAGCACGAAATTTTCACTGCATGTTCGACACACTATGGCTAACAATTCTATGCATGGATTGTGAAACAACATTGATAGTTGTTGAAATAAAAAATAAAATATATGTAGTAATTTAAGAAAGTAATACATTCTCATATGCAGAGGATGTATATATTTTTTTCTTCCTTTATTATAGTGATATAGAAAAGTTAATGCACAGTGTTGTTCTAAATAAGTCAGTGGTAGTGTAGAAAAAAAATACTAAAAAATTATGGGACTAATTAAAACTTTTAATATGCAAATTTTTAAATGGATTTTCTTCAATAACTCGAAAACTTTTAAGCCTAGAAGGATGAAACTTCAGTATAACACTATCCATTATGATATGAATGCGTGTACAAAAAGTCAGGTATGTAGCTTAAAAATGTAGAAAATAGAAATTTCACTCATCACCCCCTTAAATACGATATACAAGTAGCATGAAATTCACATAAAGGCTTGGAACTTCCTGCATTTTTCAATTTTCTCAACCTTTTGTGAAAAAAACAAACTAATAAGAAAATTGTCAACTATTGCATGTCCGAACCTACCTTGAAATTTCTCCCAGAGAAGCAATGGACAGAGGAAAACTCTGGACAATTTTAAAAGAAAAAGGAATTCCGAAACACTTAATAGCAGCTATAAAGAGTTTGTACTGGAACACAAATTTTGTTATAAAAACTAGAAATGAAGTAAGTAAAAATAAAATTCATGCTAATCAAGGAGTTAAACAAGGATGCAGTATCTCTCCAGTTTTATTTAACCTATACATCAATGATATAATAAAAAAATGGAACGAAGAAACAAATAAAGGAATAAAATTAGATAAAACACACTACTTGAAAACATTATTATACGCTGATGACCAGGTAATAATAGCAAATGCAGAAGACGAACTTCAGAGGAATATTTTTAAACTACATAATATATGTGAACAATATAATCTCAAAATATCCATAGAAAAACTAAGGTAATGGCATTCCAAGGAAAAAATCAAATCAGATCGAAAATAGTAATAGGAAACAAAATCATAGAACAGGTGAACCATTTCAATTATCTAGGATGTGACATTTCATTTAATTATGATAATGATATAAATAATAAAATAGCAAAATTTCAGGGAATATGTGGTACGATAAAACGAACACTAAATAACAAAACAAGAAGAGAGACCCAACTGAAATTTTATAAAATGTTGGCAGTACCGGTACTGCTCTATGGTTCAGAAGCCTGGATACATAAAAAACAAGACCTAAGTAGGATAACGGCGGCAGAAATGAAATTTTTGAGATCTGTTAAAGGGTGCACTAAGGAAGACAGAATCAAGAACACAGAAATAAGACAGGAACTTGAAATATTTGCAATAACTGATAAAATGGATACATATAGACAAAAATGGAAGCAACACATAGACAGAATGAATGAAGATAGATATCCAAAACAAATAACAAAATACAAACCAAAAGGCACCCGAGATGTGGGCAGACCTAGAAAGAGATGGGCTGAAGTCGGAACGGGTCAACAGACCTAATCCATGAATGAAGATGATGATGATGAGAAGCATTGGGATATACCATCCATCCATGGTAATTCTGCCCGAGGGCAGATCTTTAATTGCAATCATAGCATTTTCATGCTATGCTTTGCAGCTTTACTAGGGAATTATAGGTGTGGTAGCATGGTAAGAACTTTATTCTCAAAAACTCGTAATCTCATTTCCTCCCTTAAAGTAAGAGTCCATGTTTCGCACCCATATATTATAACTGGTAGAATAATAGTTTTATATATTTTCAGTTTAACATTTTTTTGAAAGGAGTTGGGACATCAAAAGTCTCTGCAATGCATAATAGCACGCATTTCCAGAATTGAGCCTACGTGGATGGAAATGATTTCATAAGGAGAGCAGCTAGATGTTTATAATTATAAAAAAAATAAGATATACTGTCATACAAGAAAAAATGAATATTAGATATTCAATAATAGATTATATAAGCAATTAAATTGTTATGGGCATGTACGAGAAAATGCAAGAAGAAAGGTTACCCAGGAAAAAAACATTGGAATGGTGTCCACCTAGAAGAAGAAGAAGAAGAAGGAAAGGAAGGCCTCTCTAAACTCGCGGATGCAAGAAATGAGATCCGGAATGAGGACTGGAGGACATGGAGTGGATGGATAGAGACGAGTGAAGAAGGAAAATAAAACTTTAGGCACAAAAGGAGTTGTAAACATTAAAAATCTGTACGTAAATAAAATATAGTGGCATTATATAGTTGAGGACGAATGTGATCTCAGGTACCAATTTTACATTTTTAACTTTTACACAGTGACCTACGGTTTTTCGTAATGAGTATTAGAAGTTTTGTTGATAATTATGGCATTTTGTTAAGGCCGAACTAGATGTTACAGAGTGTAGAATTTAATATTCAAATTCCTGCATCGAAAAACCTGATTTTTTTTTGTGCATACTCTCTGTCGTCAAGGCACATACTGTCTCGGAATGTCGTTATCACGCTCCATTTTACCATTAATCACTATTTCATAATTCATTAAAAATATCAGTAACATTTAAAAAGGACACATGAATAGTGACGTCAATACCCACTGGCGTACACTCAAGGACTCTGTACATAATAGCACTACAAATATTAATTTGTCTTAAAATATGTAATTTTTTTCCAGATAGTTTAAGCATGAAGCCTGAAAAACGGTATTTAATATTTTAAATAGTTTCTAGCGTACATTAGTTAGTTAGGCAGAACGCTATAAGCCGGAAGATAGTGGGTTCGATTTATGATAGGGCCAAAATTTTTAAGCTTGGGGTCAACTCACTCTAACGGAAATTAATACTAGGCACATTCTTTAGAGGTCTGGGAGTTAAGGCGGCCGATATGCAGGACTGACAATCTGGCTGATATCTCGTGCCGATTGATGTGAAGAATGGTGGTGGGAGTGTTAACTTCCTACCACCCCAAGGTACTCGCAAGGTCTGTGTTGGGATTACTTTACTAATCTAAAACTGGCTTACAAAAAAAAAACGAAAGAAATGCACATTAAACACGGAACAAACAACAAAACTTCGAAATGGGGTACTCCGCGATACTGGCGCGACTAGCCTACAGGCGGCTGTTGACCTCACATCCACTTGTGTAATTTGCAGAAGTGGGCGATCATACAGCCAATATAGGGGTGACATGAGGTCAGCATGTCCAGACACCCAGCCGTTGTATATGCTTGTCTAACTTGTAGCTGTACTTATAGCAACCCAAATTCCTAATGGTCTCGATGGATACTGGTCCCAAGTGGACCGAAATTCCATGAGAAAATATCTTCCCCCATGGGGACTGGAACCGTAGCTTTGCACCAATGCCTTAAACCATTATTTGGCTACGACATGGGAATACGGTACTTCAACTAGGCGATTAAACAACGGGATACAGTTCGCAAAAACTAGAGCCTTCTCAATACAATAATTACTCTAGCCAACAAAATTTTACTTTTTTTCTGTAACTGGCATGGAAACAGCTAATCTTTATGTTTTCGGGTGTGCTGATAACGAAAATGTTAATGAAAATGCAAGATTAGCTCTCGTTTTGAAGTTATGCTAACTTTACGTCATTGCCTATATAAGCTTTTGCATGTATTTACCTTGTTGTTATCCCTTGGAGGAAGGTCACTGAAGGCGCAACCACTTTGCCTTGCATTTGTAATTTTATGCTGGTGATTTCCTAATTAGTGTCCAGCAGTAATCGGCAAACATTGATGCATTCCACTTTCCCAGGTATCTCATTTTCATGTTCGAAATTTGCTGGTGGAAGCGTTCCCCGTGCTTGTTGCTTACAGCACCATAGTTGCCAGGAAAAAAAGTCCAAGTGGGAATCTAAGAAATGTAACATGTTACACCTCAGTCTGTCGTAGCAGAGCAGAAGATTTGCTACAAGATCCTTATAGTTCTCTGCCCTCTTATTTCATAGAAAGTTTGTTGACACATGAACATAGGCATCCCAAGCTAACTTTTCATTACCTGTCAGGATGGTGTTGATGTGCTCATCTTTGTACATTTTCCTTAACTGGAGACCCACGAAAATTCCCTCCTTTTTTCGTCTTACTAAGCCGTGGAAATTTCTGGCGCAAATAGATAAATGCTACCCAAGTTGTGTCCATGACCTTAATGAAGTTTTTCATTAGGCCCAATTTTACACGAAGAGCAGGGAGAATTACCTTCTTGGATTTGACAAGTGCTTCTTGCATAACATTGTGAGGTCTGTTTCAAGTGATTAATACTTATGCCAATCTTTCTTTTTATGATGAAGTGCTATGACACGGCTATCCCAGAGGCACTGGAAGCAACAGAACTTGGTATAATGTTGAGTGATTCCGGGTTATGTGGCCGTGGTCCATAGTTGGTGTTAATACCAGACGTTTCGCCCTCAACTGCGGAGGGCGAAACGTCTGGTATTAACACCAACTATGGACCACGGCCACATAACCCGGAATCACTCAACATTATGATTACCGGCCGTGAAAGCCTGCATTCAAGAACTTGGTATAGTCCTGTTGTAGCCCAAGTAATATGCATATGATTTTCAGATCCCCGGAAATCTGTCATTTAAACTTGTAATAGTTCAATCTCAATAACAATTGTTTCATGTTAATATACATTATGTTTCCTTCGTGTAAGGTGCATACCCAATCGGAATCGATTGTGACACGTTACCATTATGCAGTAGGACACACTTGAGACTTATTTTGGAGGAGTCCACAACCTCCACTCAACACTTTTATAGTTAATGTCCATAGCTGCCATTAGTCCCAAAAGAGAATAATATAAGTATTAGCTTTAAAATTTGTATTAAAGATTTTTACATTTTTTTTTTCACTAAAATTTGTATTAAAGATTTTTACTTTTTTTTCACAAGCGTGGATGCATTGTAAAAAACGTTACATATAGTAATACGCTCTTCTACATCGAGACGTCATCACTTTGGCCTTACTTTTGCATATACAAGATTGAAATTTTGCACACACATTGCGTGCACTTCTTACTAAGTTTCAGTTGATTTCGATTTCGAAATTGTGTGCGTTAACGCAAGGGGATGCAGGGGACCCGAACTTAGAAACAAGGGATTTTCAGAAAAAATCCCAATTTCCATCAATTTTTCCTGCCTCGTGTATATGATAGGGGCATTTGAATGGTACCGTTTAAAGGCTGTTCTTTTCTGAAGAGAATGAGGTTCGAAGCGTCATCCTAGGATAAATAGTGATGTTGCTGTAGCTGCTTACCTGAAATTAACCTAAACAAAATCATAATTTAAAAGGGTTAAATGCACTCCCTTTAACTTGGAAATAAGAGCTAATTCGAGCTTTTCATTGTCGCTTTCGTTATCAGTGTGGTCAATATAGTTACGAAACATTTACTTCATTCCAATTACATTTCGCTGTTGGCTAGTGTTATTGTTAAGACCTCTTTTTTGACTTGATAAAAAAATAGTGTTGAAGAAATAGAAGCACAACACAATAAATGTCTCAACTAGGATGCATATAGAGAGAATAACGTGGCTGACTAAACTAATTCAATGACACTATCTAACCCGGAGGTTCATGGCCGCATGCATAAGTACAGCATTCATCGCTATCCTGAGCTATTGTTTTCTAATTGTCATCTGAACATTATACCCCTCTCTAGTCATGGTTAATGTTATTGTCTCTTCTTATTCTTGGCCTATCTACAGCGTACTTTCCCTCTGGCTTCCTAGATGAAGTTTCCATGCCCATCTTTCATTCCCCATTCATGCCACTTTTCCCGCGCCATCGTCTCTGAGATTAACATTTCTTCATTTAGTATTTAATACTAGAGTTAATTGTGATTGTTATATTCTGATGTAATATATGTTTGCCCTGGTGAGTGGAAGAGAAAGCCACATGGCCTTAACTCCATCAGGCTAAATAAATAAATAAAAATAAACATATATTACATCTGGTTTTCCATAATAAAAAACACGTATCTCACTGTTAAGTAATTTTTTCCATTCACCTGTTATTTGTTTCTCTTTGGTAAAAAAAAGCTGTTAGTACTTTAATTGACTTGGCAAGCCTTGTATTTTATTCTAACAGGTTATAGAAACAGAGGACGACCAAAGAGATTATGGATAGTCCAATCTTGCCCTGAGAGAGAGAGAGAGAGAGAGAGAGAGAGAGAGAGAGAGAGAGAGAGAGAGAGAGAATAAACTGGTTAAATAAACCTAACACTCAAACATTCATGATGATGATTATAACGAATGATGGTGTAGGAAGCCTAGAAAGAATTCGTGTCTAGATATCCGAATACGCAGACTGGAATTTTAAGAGGTGTGAAACAAAGAGACGAATGGACGTGTCCAACCCAGGTATCAGTAGAAATAACTGCTTTTTTGCATGAACTAGATGGAATGCAAAGCAAAGGTCATAGAGGTTATTTGTTCAGCTCGGCAAGTGCTGGAACGTGTGAAGAGGAACTCACTACATTGAACTGCACAACTGTTTTACTGGAAAACATTTTTTTCTTTGGTTTTTACTTGAAATTTATATATAAGAATGTGGATTTCTTCTGTCAGGTAGCCGTACACTTCCGGGACTCGTTTTCAAGGTCACACATCTGTGATTACTCATTAAGCTATGAACTGTTTAGAGAGAGAGAGAGAGAGAGAGAGAGAGAGAGAGAGAGAGAGAGAGACTTACGAAAGAATGAACTCTAAAAAGATCTTATTCAGCACGACAAAAATACATTCTTACTACAGCAATTTTACATAGTCTTTGCAACTCCATTCTTGCCAATTATATTTAGAATTTAGCATATTTTATTTATATTTGGGCTGCGAAATAGAAATTAAATGGGGAAAAATATTAATAAAAATATATGCGGCACTATCCACGAAGTCCGTAACGCAGAAACAGCGAGAACTAATGATTTCCTCAGTAAGTCAAATTTATTGTCCGATTTTGTTGGTTTGTAGTATATATCTTTCATTGTTAATTGAATCGTATCTACTCAGTTCCGCTGCGATAAAACCTCTAAAATCGTTTTAATCATTTGGAGGGTCCAGGGAAAGAATCGGGTAAGTCGCTTTTTGGTCGAAATGGAGTTTGAGGTACCATCCATAGAAATTACTATCTTCTAGAAGTGTGAATATGTAAAATATATAGTTAGGTCATGCGTTTATTTATTTTCAAAGTTTGGCACACGCATAAATAAATAGGTATGTTGTATAAGTAAGAAATAGAAATAATAAAGGAAAATTTGCAATTGCTTGCCTCAATGGAATATTGTGGGATAAAAATATAAGTAATAAAAATAAAATGAATATATATCATACAATTGTTTAAGAGCATCATTACTTATGGAGCAGATCTTTGGCCATTAACAACAAAAAGAAATAAGTATCTTTTGGCAACGGAAATGGATTTTATACGAAGGGCAGCAAGAATTTCAAGAAGAGAAAAAATTAGGAACTCAGTTATAAGGGAGAAAATGAAGACACTATTTTATATTATATTAAAACTCAGCAATTAAGATGGTACGGACATGTCCAGCGAATGGAAGAGGATAGACTACCAAAATCTGTTTTGGAATGGATACCTGAGGGAACACGGGGCAGAGGAAGACCTAAAACCTCCTGGAGTCAGGGAATATGTTTGTACATGAAGGAGAAACATCTACAACCAGGAGATTGGAAGGACCGACAAAATTGGCTATTGGGAATCGGACGATGTCAAAGACAATCAACCGATGATCAATCTATTTGTATAATATAAGTACTTTTGTCTAGGTTTTGTGAGAATGTGACTTACCTGTTTTTTTTCACTTGTAATATTCATAATCGATATTCATTCTCGTTCTGTCTACAATGGTGAAAGCCTTAACCTCCTACTACCCAAGTGGAGGCCTGGAGTAGGACAACTTTATCTTTTACAGCCAGTATGAGTAGAAAACAAATTAAGATATCCTTCAAATGAGTGATCAATTCAAGGAATAGATGAGGGAACACCATAAAATATAGATCATAATGTTTTGTTACAAGAAGAGATACTAGATTGAAGTTTTATTAAACATTGGCAGTTCCTTCATTACTTTATGGGAGCGAAACTTGGGTAATAACAAAAAAAATTGCAAAGTAGAATACAAAGCGCAGAAATTAACTTCCTTAGAAGAACAAAAGGCTGTACAATAATGGATCGGATAAGGAATGAAGATATAAGAACAGAGTTAAATATATATCCATTGGATGAGAAAATCAGAGAATATAGAGAGAAATGGTTTACACATGTGGAAAGAATGGACGTATCAAGATTACCAAGAGCAGCATTCAACTACAAGCCAAGAGGTTTAAGGAATGTAGGAAGGCCAGTGAAAAGATGGACAGAACAACTGTGAGGCGGAACAAGCAATTTGCCTAGCCCGTGAAGTGAAGAAGAAGAATATGTTTTGTTATGTCCCAGACGTTTATCGAGGCATCTTGCCTTGAGTCGAATTATGGGACTCCTTGGTTTTAGTCCCTCATGAGAAAAAAAATATATATATATATATTCTCATGGTGCCGGATCCCATCCAGCTTCATGATAACTTTATTATTATTATTATAACAATTTTCCGTCTTTGATCAGAGGCTTGATCCTTGGAACTGCGAGTAATGTATAAGATACCCCTTGAAGTGAGTTGCTAGCCCGTTTTCATGGCGGATTTATTATTCACGGTTTTCTCCCTAGGCCGATTGCCTTCACCCAGCTCTAGGGCTAAGCCTGCCCCTTATATGGTTGTACGGCACCCAGCTCATGAATACAGTTTATGAATCCCGAGTTCGATTTTCATTTTTTCTTACAGGGAATTATTTATGTAGTCGCCCATGGTCTGGAATTTAGGTTAAGTTTAGGTTCAAGGACTCCCTTGGCGCTTCTTTATTATTTACCGGTATCACCCATCGTATCATCAGGCTAACGTAAATGCACCTTCTAACTTATCCAACCTCAGGAGTTGGTTACAATTCCGCAAATGGTTGAAGAGGCTGCCAGATATATCGTAAGATATTTAAAAATTTTCGATTTTTTAAGCCATTTTTCGAAAAATTCGTGCATTTTTTCGGATTTTCGAGTGCATCAGAATATCCTCCATATTAGACTTAAAATAATCTACTTTAATATATGAGTTCCATAACCTATAAATGCGGCTTCTTCTTCACTTCACGGGTTAGGCAAATTGCCTGTTCCGCCTCACAGTTGTTCTGTCCATCTTTTCACTGGCCTTCCTACATTCCTTGAACCTCTTGGCTTGTAGTTGAATGTTGCTCTTGGTAATATTGTTCGTTCATTCTTTATTTTTACACGTCTAAACCATTTGTCTCTATTTTCTTTGATTTTATCATTCGATGGATATATATATTTAACTCTGTTCTTATATATTTATTCTTTATCCGATTCATTCTTGTGCAGCCGTTTTTCTTCTAAGGAAGTTCATTTCTACGCTTTGTATTCTACATACTTTGTAATTTTTTTGTTATTACCCAAGATTCACTCCCATAAAGTAATGCAGGAACTGCCAATGTTTTATAAAACTTCAATCTAGTATCTCTTCTTGCTTTGTTCTTTAATGCCCTGTTTATTTGGTGGCATTGGTCAAAAAACACGTATTTAACATTTTTATAACATGTTATGCACGTAGCCTAATTGAAACTGCGCAGGCTTCATCGTATTTCTTATTTTTTTCAGTTGAAATAATATAGATAAAATTGTATTAACACTAGTATCTTGAATGGAAATCAATTTAATATTGAAAAGTAGAAATTAAAGTAATTGTTATAGCAAAAGTGGGTAACGATTTCTTGAGGAATTAAGGTGTCTGAGGAAGCGATTGGTGTGACAGAAACACATGTAAACTCCTGATAATAAAACTGGTAATTCTGGTAACGCCATGGAAGCTGGCTAAACAGTTCCAAACTTCATGTGCAGTGGCGTGAAGTACGTTTAGTATGATTCCAGTGCAAAAAAAAATCATAAACTACTCATAGTCCAATATTTGCCATCGCGAACAGAGCATAAAAATGTCAGGTTGTAAAATAAATTTCTAGTTTCTCTAGTTCTAAGTTTATTCTTCTTCTTCATCATTCAGGGATTAAGCCAGTTGGCTCGTCCGGTTTCATGAAAGTACAATTGTTAAAATTGTTCAGACCATCTTCTGTGTGGGCGTCCAACATTTCTCCTTCCGTGTGGTTTATATAATTTAGCAATAATTTTGGAAATCTTTCTTCTGGCATTCTATCAACATGTTCTTTCCAGGCGTTCCTATATTTAATTATTCGATCTATAAGTCTTTGATCCTAGGCTGATCCTAGGGACTGCGAGCGATGTATGAGATACAACTTGAAGTGGGTTGCTAGCCCGTTTTCATGGCGGGTTTATTATTCGGGATTTCCTCCCAAGGTCGATTGCCTTCACCCAGCTCCAGAGCTCAGCCTGCCCCGTTTTATTTCGGAGTTGTCTCTCCTAGATGGGTTGTCTTGCAGGACTAACGAACCCCATCCGCCCGTTTGTCAATCTACAAGGCAGTAGATGTAGAGTTGCCTCTTCCGTCAGATACACCGTATCGAAGGACTCCTCCGCTGTATCTGCCGTTGAGGTCTTCCAATACGTCTTCCTCCGAGGAGTGATTTGGAAATAAACAGATTGAAAATCCTACAAATTATGTTTAAGAAGAGAGAAGATCTATAAGTTTGAAAATATTTAGTTGTTCTTCTACTACAAGGTTTAGGCTATGCAGCCTGTTCCGTCGAAGTTAAAAGTGAAGTCCATCTTCTACGTGGTCGGCCAACATCTGTTGTTCCTCTGGGATGTGATATAACTTATAGAGAAAATAAAGATATAGAAAATAAAGTAAATAAATTTCAGGCTATTTGTGGAACCATAAAAAGAACCTTACGTCGGAAGACAAGGAAAGATACGAAGCTTAAATTATATAAAACAATTGCTGTTCCTTTGTTGTTGTATGGAAGTGAAAACTGGATAATGAAATCAAGGGATAAAAGCAGGATACAGACTGCAGAAATGCTATTTTTACGTAATGTGAAAGGATACACAAGAGCGGATAGAATAAGGAATGAAACTATACGAGAAGAATTAAATATATATAAAATTGAAGATAAAATCAGCGAAAATAATAAGAAATGGGCAGAACACTTAATGAGAATGAACAACGAAAGAATACCAAAAAGAACCTTCCTGTATAATCCCAGAGGAACAAGAAATATTTAGTTCCTTTCTTATATCTTCATTTCTTTTCTTATCCAGCAGGGTAAATCCTGCTATATTTCTTAAAAATCTCACCTCAATTTTGTTATCGTCTTTTAGTGATCGTCCAACATTCTGATCCAGGTCTATAAACAAAGTTAATAGAATTTAAATTTTTATAAATACCATACGTGGTGATATTCTGAGAAGTGAAAACGTTAAGAGTGTTTGAGAATTAGGAAAATGTTTGTATCAAGAAAGATGAACAGACGGTTGAGCTACCCTTTTGGATAAGAAGAAGAATTAAGATATCCATAAATATTACAAATGGGAGCGTAATAATTAAAGTAGTAGAAAATGGTCTGAACATGTTAGTAGAATGAAAGTAGAATCCATGCCTCATAAAATATTGCATTTTAATCCACAAGGACAAAGAAATCGAGGACGATGAATATTCATACCATCTGACCTTCACATTCTTTCATATCATATTCGTCACGTTTAGTATGAATTTTTGAGTGAGCAGAGTGTCTTGTTTTAAATGTTCGTGTTGTCCCAGAGGTGGCCTGGCACTGAACTGATCACTTATCCAGGGAATCTCTCTATGTCCTTATGTATGTATAAAATCCAGAGTTTAAAATATTTTCCCCAAAGGTCTGTCTATGTATGGCCTGGGTTGCTCGGGACATGTAAACGTACCTTCAAAGGAAGAAATTAAATCGAGGAAAATTAAGATGTAACACTTATGAACGGTATGTGAACGAATATTAATCATTAATAAATATTTAATAAACTTTATTAAACAGAATTATCCTCATGAACAAAATTCATGATTACTATAGGCCTGGATTATGGTCGCAAAAGTACAGATGGAACTTGAAGAATCAAAACCAATAGCGAATTGTGTAAACAGATCCAACATAAAAACATAATAAATCACATTAAACCATAAAGATGAGCTTGGTTTGGACCCCTAAAATCATATGAGGAATGACAAATCAGTCATAAAAAATCTCATAAGTTCTCGAAAATAGATTTATGGCAAATTGAAATGTATAATTCTTAAATGGAAAGAGTTGAACACATTTAATGTAATTCATAGAAGATGAAATTACATTAAGGGCATTTGAAAGAAAAATGATTAGATGGATATATGTGCAAATGATCGTGAAAGTATGTGAAAGAAAAACGTGGATAATAAGAAATAATCAAGAAACAGAACATTATTTTGCGAAGGACAGGGATTTTAAAATTTATAGAACCGCTTATACTGAGATAACTAGGTAATGTATATAGAATGAATGAAAATACAATATCCAAAAATATGTTAAATAATGTAATGACAGAAATGTAGATAAACACCACTAAAATACAACGATTCAATTATCTATGTGGCACAATTAAACGTACTTTATTGAATAAAAGTAGAAAAGAAACTATTTTAAAACTTTACAAAGTATTGGCAGTTCCATCTCTTATATATGGATGCGAAACCTGGACATTAACAAAGGCAGATAGTAAATAAATAGAGGCTGCTCAAATGAAGATGTTGAGAGCAATAGCAGGATACCAAAGGACCGATAAAAAAAACGAAGATATAAGAACAGAACTTAATATATTTAATCTCTGTGAAATAATAAAATACTATCAAAATGCTTATCTTCAGCAAGTATTACGGAATGAATGAACAGCGCATATCAAGAAGAATGTATAATTATAAACCAAAAGGGAGAAGATTGTTGGGAAGACCATTGAAGAGATGAAGGACCAATTCGACCTATAATGAGATCGGAACATCATTGGGCTTAATCCTTGTTGATGATGATGATTGTAAGTAAAAGAAGAGGTAGACCAAGGGAAACGATGCTACAATAATAGAGAATGAGCTTGATAGAATGCAAGTTAGGAAATGGGAAATGAAAATCATGATGAGAAATGAAAGGAGGAGGATTGAGGAGGAAACCAAAGTCCTTCCCGGGCAGTAGACCTGAGAAATACGACGATTTAATGCAATTGTTAAGAAGATCAAAACTTCATTGAAGTTGTAGCACTTGGAGAAGAAGGAGGTTAAATAATAAGAAATGGAAGATAAAGAACAAAGAATATATATTGTGCTATTTTTAAATATGAAGAAAGCTGACGTAAACCAATGTAACGATCGTCATTGCCTTCTTCGGATACTTGAATAATGCTAGGATATGTTTTATTACTTCCGAGGTTGGCGGGTTCAAACCATTATTCTAGAAATTATTGAATTATAAAATGAAAATAATCTTTGAGTAATAGATTTTGAGATCAACCCGGGGGTAGGTGGATTTTTCAGGGCGTAAAATTTCTGATCATGGGTTCCTTCCGAAGGGAAGGAAGGAAGACTGTGGCTCTCATGTGGTACATTTACGGTTCGTAAAAGAGAACCAGCTATAACGGCTAGGGGACTCGACATGCTGACAACATGTCACCCCTACACTGGCTGGATGATCATCTACCTCTGTGATTGATACATGTGCTGTGAGGACAGCAGCCGGCTGGTAGGCTAAGAGTCTTCTAGGCCTGTCGCGCCAGGAGAGAGATTAAAAGAGATGATAGCCTAAAAACAATAGGTCTCATGGCAAAATTTGCTGGTCCTTTTACGCCCAAATTTAAATTATGACGCTAATAACTTGAGATGTTAAAGAGCGTTTTTAAATAAAATAACATTCAATAGTTAACTTCCGACGAATACAATGATGACTATTATTATTGCTACAATGTTGTATATACCATTTATTTTTATTATTGTTATTATTATTATTATTATTATTATTATTATTATTATTATTATTATTATTATTATTATTATTATTATTATTATTATTATTATTATTATTAGGTTTCGCAATGTGTTTGACGTCCTCCTGTGCCCATTTCAAGATTATATGGCTAATCTCCATTCCACTCTATTTTTCCATGCTCCTTTCTCATCGGCCCCCTTTTTTTATCTGACTACTCCTTCTGCCCTTGTTAGTTTTGGTCGTCCTCTATTCCTGTTTTCTATCGGGTTCCATAAATAAATTTTGTTTGGTAATCTGTCTTCCATCATCCTTTTCATATGCCCAAACCGTCTTAATTGTGTTGTTTTGATAGTTTCTACTAGGGATCTTGGACTTTCATTTTTTCTCATATAACATTATTTCTAATTTTTGTCTCTCGAAATCCTTGCTGATCGTCGCTAGAAGTCCTTTTCTGTCGAATCAAATTAATCTATTTCTCCTGCTTTCAAATGGTGTCTTTGAGCCGTATGTTTATCTAAGAGACTTATAGAAGAAAAGACATTGTTGCTTAGTACCTTCTTTCATAAAATACTTCAAATTAATTAATGCGAGTGGCCAAAACTTTAGGTAACGCCACTGGTTGCACCGATTCGTGAATGATTTTGTTCACGGTGGATAAGAAAAGATGCAAACATTGTTGGCACCACTGAACTCCCACCATTCAAGTTTTCCCATTGAGCCGGCAGTGTTGCCATATTTCACCTGCTCACCTTGGCTTGCCTCCTTGTTATACTGGATTGACCTCGCAGGTTGACCACCCCGTGCATCCTTCTTATTACAAGGAACGTGTTTGCACTAGAATTTTTTTTTATCTCTCTTACATACAACACAACTTGGGGGTCGCGACCCCGAATCTCATGGCGGAAGGAACAGACAACTATGGAGTTCACGGCCGATATAGAACAACTTGTTCAGTAAACATTTTTTATCTTTATTCAAACCACATCTCGTGAAATGTATCACAAGAGTTCCTCCTTCATCAAATTATTTTGTAAACGTAATATTTAAAAACCCGAAGCAAAAAGTATCCTCCTACTATAATGTCATGTGTTAGAAAATATTATTTTACTATCTTTTTTTACTAAGCATATAATAAATGGGGACTAAAGGTGAATATGGAAAAAACCAAGTGTATGGCCATAGGACACATTCATCAAGATTTAATACTGGAACATGAAATGAGGGTAATCAAACACATAGAGCAATACAAATATTTGGGAGTAAAAATTACAGAAGATGGGGAACAGGAAGAGGGAATAAGATCAAAGATAAACTCAGGAAAATATATATTATCTGCCCTGAATGGAATATGGGATAAACATATCAAAAAAGAAACTAAAGTTAAAACTTTTAAAACAATAGTTAGAAGTAATATGACTTATAGTTCAGAGGTTCGGACTATAAATTATCAGATGAAAAGAAAATTAATGGTAGCAGAAATGGATTATTGGAGAAGATCTGCTAGGATATCAAGGAGAGAGAAAATTTGAAATGAAGTTATAAAAGAGAACACGAATGCACAAAACTCAATTTTAGAATTTATCCAAGAAAGGCAACTAAAATGGTACGGGCATATTAGGCGAATGGATGTTGAAAGATTACCGAAGAAAATAATGGAGTGGACACCATCAGGAACGAGAAGGAAAGGACGATCAAATCTCACGTGGATCCAAGGGATTAGAGAAACTTTGAACGACTGGGAAATAGAGGAAGAAATGTGTTGTAATAGAGACGAATGGAGGAAAATTGTAAAGCGAAATTGAAGACAAATCATTGGTGCCGGAAAAATGTAGGCCTATAATATTGTTAAAACCGGAAATAAATTTTACTTCTTCGCAGAACTGAGAAACGCCAGCGCGCAAAGCCGGAGATCTCGGTTTCATATTCCGGTTGAGACATATATTTTCACTTCACCTGTCTTAACTATTGTCCCGCTCCTCAGTCGAGTGGTTAAGGTAACATGCCTTGGCGCAGAGATACAGCACTTAAGTTGGTTCGAGTCTCCAAGGGAGAAGAAATTTTCTCATGGAATTTCGTTCAGTATGAGATCGGTGCCCACCCATCTTCGTGAGGAATTTGGGTAACTACAATAAGTAGCGGCTCTAGGTTGAGAAAACCAGATATTAACTCCTGGGGGACCCGAAATGATTACTACATGTCATCCCTACATTGGCAGGATGATCGTCTACCTCTGATTAACACGTGCAAGTGTGAGGCCAGCTGGCGAATGGAGGTCAAAGGTTTTCTTAGCCTGTCGCGCAATGGAGTTTTTTTAACTATTGCAAGCGAATAGTTTGAGTAGAATGACCATCGTATTCTACGAGACTTAATTGTTCTTATTACATCTGATTTCCCATTAATATTATAAGCTCACTGTTTTTATGAAATAGAATCTTCCTCTTCTCTTTCTGTCGCTATGATGGACAATTTTGAAATTTCTTTTAAATATAATTGGAATTAATAATTTAACTTTGATGTAATGCAAGCGGCCAAACCGACATATGTCTTAATGTTAAGGAAAACTATCAAACCCTTAACGGAATGGTTTCAATTTATTGCATATGATTGAATTTGTCAAAATCAGTCCAGGCTTGGATGGACAGACGGTTTTAAATATTACGCGAGACCGCGTGGTTTTACCTAACGGTCACCTATCCAGACTAAAACTATATGGCGTGTCGCTTAACCCGCGTATAATTGAACGGTACAGGGAAAGAACGAGGTGGGTCTTTTTTTTTTGTCGAAATGGGATTTCATTTGTCTTTAGATTCTCCACGTAGAGCACTATACTTTAGAAGTGTGGAACAGTAAAACGTACAGTTTAGCCATGGGTTTATTTACCTCTAATGTTTGCCATGTAGGTAACAACGTATTGATGGTGTACAACTAAAAGTAAATTTCAAGGAAAAAGTGGTTTACCTGGTTTCGTCCCTGTACCATTAAATTGTAAGTTATTACTGTCATTCGGTGTAATTCAACACAAATTTAAGTTATCATTTCTACTCGTTCGTTTTCTATTGTTTTATTTAATATATTGAATATATTAAACCAATGTAAGGGTTGAACAAAAATTGGTTTTCTAATAAAAACATATGTAGGCCTATATGTATATATATATATGTGTGTGTGTGTGTGTGTGTGTGTGTTCGCGCCGTAGCCGAATGGTTAAGGAAAAATGTCTTGTCTTGGCGCTGGACCGAGTCCCCATGGGGATGGGGAAGAAATTTTCTCAATTTCGGCCAGTATGGAGCGGTGCCCGCCGAGCATCGAGAGGAATTTGGGTAGCTACAATAAATAGCAGTTGCAGGTTGAGAAAACCAGGTATAACGCTAGGGAACCCGACATGCTGACCACATGTTACCCCTACACTGGCTGGATGATCGTCTACCTCTGTGATTAACTCATAGATTTGAGGCCAGCAGCCGAATGGTAGGCTAAGGGCCTTCCAAGGCCTGTCATGCCAGGAGTTTTTTTTCTAATAAAGCGTGTTGTTTTAGTATTTTTAAACTATTATTTTTTTTTACTATGGGCTTTCTTTCTCTCTTCTTTCCGTGTTTGTTCCAGTTTTTTTCTTGGGTTTGTCCTCTTGGTCAACCTGTCAAATTATGTGCACATTAATTCTAAAGATATATCTGTTTATGATATCTTATTGAGCAATTACTGCCAATTTTAAGTCCTTTTTTACTTTACCAATCCATTTTAATGTATCCACTGGTGCTTTACTCTATTATTATTATTATTATTATTATTATTATTATTATTATTATTACCATCATTATCCTTCATCCATCTCAGGTCATTACTACCAAATAATATCAATAAAACCTGGACATCTATGTCAAATCGGATTATTGAATACAATGATTTTTTTTATTCAATGCCACCAGTTTGTCATTTCGACATTTCTGGTATTCTCTACTGGAATTGGAGTATTGAAACCCATTTCTGAGGTTGGGGTACCTGGAAGGCGGGCTTTTACTCTGCTTCTTTGATATGGTAGAGGATGTTGATGGTAATGACGCGCGATGATTTTATATTTAGGGTCGGTTTCACCAACAGAGGTAACTGTATTACGCCAGTTTTCCTAGCGTATAATGCATAGCTTAAACTGGCGTAATACAGTTACCTCTGTTGGTGAAACCGACCCTTAATGAAGTGAATATGATAATGATGATCAGATGATGATCGTGGGCCATTTGGCTCCTAGAGTTCCCCCCCAAAAAAAAGAACCTCATCTCAAAAAGTTGTCCCGATTGAGACTCGAACTCGGGCCCGCTACCTCGAGACTACAGCGGTGGACATAATCACATGAATACCAAGTAATTTTTAACTCTTACAGATTAATTGTTATTATGAGATAACGATCCAAAGTCATCTTAATAAAAATCTAAAACTAGACATTCCAATGGTCTTTTCCAAAGGATTTTCCAATAATAATTTGAAAGCATGTCTACTATCATCCATTCGAGCCATATGATATGTCCATCTCTACGTCTTAGATTTAATTATTCTGAAAATATTATGACGTCATCATTGGAGGCGCGATAGCTCATTATGGGCCCTAGTCTTTGTCAGAACCTCTCGCTCTGTCTATTTTTCCCTATCCACTCGTATAGCCATTCTCACCCAATTTCTTTCTTTAATCTTCATAACATCTTTCCCACTATTCCTCTGCCTTTCTATCCCTCCCCTTTCTTCTGGTAACAATGTAAATATATTGTTCACATCTCTCATTTCATTCATTGTTTTTCTAGAATTTCTGCATACGCCTCGATGGTCTAAGGTTTATGTTTATTGCTTTGGTTCCGAGAGTTACGGGTTTAAACATGGACGTCGTCGATGAATATTTTAAGCTAGAAAAATCCTGGGACAAATTCTGCGGGAGGGACTTTATAGGGTCCTGAGCCTGAAGATTTTTGGATTCCTAAAAAAAGGCATGCCTAAGCTAGAGCCTCTGATTAAATTTATTCTGTCTTTCCTTTCCAAGTAATTGGTTATCTTAGTTGCCAATTAGGTATCTATTTGAGACGATGAGTTAACCACTTATCACTATCTGACATATTTAGGGGAATAAGCGTATCTAAATAAAAACAATAATGATCCCACTACAGGCCCTACAAGGCCCTTGGGTAGTAGGAGGCTTAAGGGTTTTTTAAGGATTTTTCGATCCAAAAAGCACATCAGTCGGGTTTGAACCCGCTAACCTTGAGGCCAGCGACAAGGAACTTAATCCCTAGACCATCTAGGTTAAATTTTTCATGACATAATGCAATAAAACGAAAATTCAAACCTTGATTTAAATTTACGATATATATCGTTACTATATAGTAACCCAATCGAGTTCCAAGAAACGCTAACGTAACAAAATATAGTTCCATGTAATAAGAACTGATTGAATTTCCAGTTATTACAAATTTTATTGTCTAATACAAGTCATAAACATGATATTTTTTTAAGAATATAATAAAAACATGGTTACAGAAATAAAAAAATGTGGTAAAGAAGCTATTGGCATCGTTGTAAACAAGAATAAGAGGGTAATGTCGGTTGCAGTCTTTATGTCGGATTCCATTGAAAGCATTTTAAGAACTTCCCCTCGCATTGACCGTTTGAATGGTCGCCCTCGGATTACGCTTTGTAATTCACAGAAAAGGGTCGATTCGTTTATTTTTAAAAATAGCGTCATGATGTTTTTATTATTGTAATCTTGTCAAATGTTGTAGTCTGTTAGCAATAATAATAATAATAATAATAATAATAATAATAATAATATTTTTATTGAATGTCCCAGGTTGCCATTTCGATATTTTTGGTGTTCTATCCTGGCATTGGCGTAATAATCAAAAACCTCTCTTGGCTTCATCTTACTGACAGACGTAAATTGCACTCTCTTTCACTACTTTTCAAGTTTCTGAATTACTACACTCCTACTTACCTGACGTCCAGATTTGAGAAGTTATCCTCTTACCACAATATTGACACTAGGTCACAAGATAACAGTCTGCTAACAATTCCTCTTCATAGCACTTCCTCTTAATCTACTTCCTTCGCAGTAGCCTCTGCCCGCTCCTGGAATTTCCTTCCTCAAGATATCAGGGGTTGCCGCACACTTGGCACTTTTAAGTCACGCTTATACAGTTACCTGTCTAATAATTATTTTTTTTCTATTTATTTAAATTTATACTATGCCATTAATAATTGTTTTTCTCTTTTTTTATATATTTTGCTCATATTATATATATATAATTCGTTAAATCTAGAGTAAATCAAATTACATTATAAAACTTAATTGTATTGTTTTTATAACATGTAACAGTTTATGTTTATTGTAATTTAGATGTAAGACTATTTTTTTTGTATTTTTTAAAACCTGGTTGAGTGGCAGACAAAGCCTTAAGGCCTTAACTCTGCCAGGTAAAATAAAGCTATTATTATTATTATTATTATTATTATTATTATTATTAATTGTGACCCACTTCTGAAGTTGAGGCACCTGGAAGGCGGGGTTACAGCTGCCCAGATGATATGATGGTGATGATGATGATGATGATGCTGATAGTGGCGCTCCAAGGAACTTTATTAATCCCAAACTTAATCTATGGCGAAAATAAATTATTATGATTATTATGGCCATATGATGTTCGAGGACCGTTTGGACCTTGAAGTTTCCTTACATTTCTCTTACAAGTGAGGGAAAACCCCGAAGAAACTTATTCCGACCGGGCATCGAACTCTGGCCCGTTGCGTAACGAGGCAGCAAGCTATTTCGAGACCACAGCGGTGGATATAATAATAATAATGATATAATAATAATAATAGTGATAACGATTATCGGCCGCGGTGAACTAGTGTTTATGCTCCTTGCCTCTAGTTCCGAGAGTCGCGGGTTCAAACCGGGCCGGGGTCGATAGATTTTTAGGACGGAAAAATGCTAGGAACAGTTCCTGCGGGAGGGACTTTCAGCCATGGGTCCCGAGTCTGAAGATTTTCAGGCTCGTAGAAGATCCTTAAGCCTGAATAAAGAGGCCTCTAAGCAAATGTTACCGACATTAATGTCCTAGTAATACCTTAATTGCCTGTTAGATGTCTCATTGGGTCGGTGTGTTGACCGAATGTCATCCATGACATCTTTGAGCAAATAAGGTAACTAAAAATTAACTTGGTTTGGTAACTCCGTACAAAGGAGAGACTATGGCTCAACAATGAGCTACACCATTATAGATAGATTTTTTCTCCAAGCGCGACAGGCCTTGAAGGCCTTAGGCCTACCAGCCGGCTGCTGGCCTCACGTCCACATGTGTTAATCACAGAGGTAGACTATCATATGCCAGTGTAGGGATGACATGTAGTCAGCATGTCGGGTCCCCCAACCGTTATATCTGGTCTTCTCAATCTGGAGTCGCTACTTATTGTAGCTAACCAAATGCCTCACGATACTGGGTGGGCACCGGTCCCATACTGGCCGAAATTCCATGAGAAAAATTTCTCCTCCCATGGGAACTCGAACCAGCGCAAGTCCCGTAGCTCTGCGCTAAGGCTTCTTGCCTTAACCACTCGGCTACGGCGCGGGACTTAGATATAGATACATAGATAGATATATAGATAGATTGATTGATAATGATAATGATTAACCCTTGGCGCTACAGGCATAGAAGGTCCTATGAATAACAGCCGGCTGCTGGTTTCACATCCTGATGTACCAATTAAGTGGACGATTATCCACTAAATTAAGGGGGTAAAAAAGTAAAGTGATCCCTCAACAGGCCCTTGGGGTAGTAGGAGGTTAAGCCTCCCACTTTTTCTAGACAATTGGCACTTTATGTCAGTCGGGTTGTCAGCCCAGCGTGACGGCCGCCTTTACCCCAGAACAAGCGTCTGGTACTCATTTCCCTTAGGGGCTGAGTCGACCACAGGGCCATAGTGACGCCAGAGGGTTTGGGTCAGTTTAAAAATCCTGACCCCAACGGGACTTGAACCCTCGACCCTCCGGCTTGTAGCTCAGTGCCTTAACCACTACGCTACGGCGTGCCCCCAAGTGACATGTCAAAATCTTTGTTCCTCCAGCCGTTGTACCATTTTTTTAAACTTGTAGCCTTTACTTATGTTAGCCTTCTTATTTCCTCATCTGTCCCAAACTGGACGAAATTCTATATGCAAATTTCTTCCCCCATAGAGATTCGAATCAACGCGTGTCCCGTCGCTCTGCGCCACAGAATAATATCATAGACCGCTCGGATATGTTTCGGGACAAGACCTAGATGTAGGTGAGAGGATATATTAGGATGGGTCATAGGGAACTGGATATCAGAGATATGAATTGGATTAAGTTGATGGAGAATAGTGACCAGCGGAAGACCTTTGTGAATACGGAATTGAATCCAATAAGTCAAAGAGTTACGCGAAAGCTGAACGAGTTCTTCTTCTTCTTCTACTTCATGAAATTAGGCCATTAGACCTGTTTTCACGTCAAGTGGTATTTAATGTTTATTCCCATCTAGTAAATAGGCGGCCAACACTTCTATGTCCTGTTGGTTTTTACTTTAACAACAGCTGATTGATTCTATCTGTAGGCATTCTTTTAACATGTTCATACGATTTAAAATCAATAAACACAAAAATCTTGCACTATTTTGGAACTATGTCCTGGAAATTAAACGAAGCCAGCATGTGACTCTTATTTCAAGAACACGGCCATAACAAAGAAACTTACAGTTATTTCAGAATAGCTGGGATTTGAAAAACAACTTTTGTTGATTTTCTGTAAAGCATTATTATTACACAGTTGCCATATTGTGCGTTTCTAAATAGGAAAAAAAATGAGATGGATTTTTGTTTGTTTGGTTATTTATTTGAGCCGATTGTTCAGCAAGGTGAATGACTCCCAACCACTGAACAATGTAGTGTGTTGAAAGTATAATCTACTTCCCTCAAATCATGTTTAATGTTATTTGCCCATCTTATTCTAGGTCTTCCAACTTGGTATTTCCCCTCTGGTTTTCATACAAGAAGTTTCCATATATCTTCTTCAATTCCCATTCGAACTGTATGTCCTGTCCATCCCAGGACTTTGCATAAATACTGAATGATTAAAAATTAAATGTATAATATATAATATATTTCCAAACAATTCTATGAACTAACCATAAACAAACAGAAAAAAGAAACGGGTGATTTATATTTCTGGAGGAACAATGATTTTGACTTTTGAACTATTGTACTAGCTATTACTTTTAAAAAATCGTTTAATGATACTTTTAGAAATGTATTTGATTTTGTTATACTTCTGATTTACCTTGTACTAATTACACAGAGTACCAAAAAAACTTTTTTTTTGTCTCAGAAAGAAAAATATGTGAATCTGATAGTATTTTTTCTACTGAATTTAAATATGATATCGGTTTTTCTCCATCACGCAAGGTTTCCGAGAGACAGGCATTTATAATTTCAAACACTTTAATGTTTTCTACATTCGTAACTACAAAATATTCGAACATTCGAACTCACCTAGAAAGTGAGAAATGCCGATTTTTTGCTATATTTCGCTTGTGAAGCATCCCTCTTGATGGTCCAACAATAATCGGCCAGCATATTAGGATTCCATTTGCCTTGATATCTCTTCCATAGCTGAAATCTCCTGATGAAAGTGTTCCCCGTACTCATCGCTCACTGCGCCGAGATAATAAATGGACGAAAAAAAGTTTATTAAAAAGACTATTATTCAAATCAGTTAATTGAAACTGAAATAAAAAACTGTGGGTGTGGAGAAATTTCGAATACATATTTGAAAACACGATAAAAAAACTGCATTAAGTACAATTATTGGTACTCATGAGACAAAAATCATGTTGACCAGTGTTATTTATTTATAAATTATACTTCTAGAATTTTTTATATATGTAATTAATATTTGCTAATTATGTTTTTTTGCATCATAAAATTATATTTTTAACAATTGAAACTCAATTTTAACACAGAAATATATTTTGTGGACATTGGGGTCAGTATCAAATCCTTTTATGCAGAATAATGTATAGAAATTGGGTATGAATTGTATGGTTATTTTAAGTTAATATTTCAATGAGTAATTTATTTTAAAGTAAACCACTTTCATATAGTAAATTTCCAGTAACGTATAGAACAATGAAATGACAGATATAAACAAAGATTTGTTTTAGGCCCTTCCTGATAACACGTTAATGTGCGTCCTAGTGACACGACTTGTATTTATCACCAGGGCATGTCCTTCAAATTCTTCCAATCTGGGTCGTACTAATGCTTTTCTTTGTACAATTATCAATATTATTATGTAATAAACCTTGGTAGTGTTATCTGAAGAGATAGTTGTTATTCTCTTATACGTAAATTCTCTCTTTGATAGAAGAGGATAGGTAAATTATCATAAGTAATGCCACGAGTGATTTCCTAATTATCGATAAATTCACGACGCACGAAGTGAGGAGTGAATTAATCCAGAGGATTTGGAAATCAAGAGTGGCATTTGTTAGGACTATTTAACGAATAAAATTAAGCTGTTTACTCACAAATCATTATTGAACTATAGTTATTTTAAAATATTTATATATTTAATGTAAACGGCGATGTTTGAAAACAAATGAGAAACGATTGGTACGCTTCATCTGCTTATTTTGTTTATCACTGACTGACTGACTGATTTTTGACAGTGACCTAGCACTGTCCAGAGTGCTAATTTTGGAGCCAATGTTTGCTCCCTGATAGCTAATTATTGAGTTGCATTCTGTAAAGGGTTTGTTGTGCTGTCCCTAGCCTATATGGCGATTTATTGGAGCAGTTTTGTGCAATTTTCATGTGACGTATGATTGGGTGATGAAGATGCGATCACTCATTTGCACGGGGCATCAGAAACCACTAGTCTGACGAGCTTTTATCACTGCAAAATAATGGTCAGACCTGTTCAGAATATTAAAAAGGAGGAGCTTTCTTTAATATTGATAAATATTTGGTGAAACACGACTGTGATTGGTTGTAAAACAGAAATCATTGAAACGTGATTGGTCATTGAGTCCCATTTGGGGCATGAGTTAAATAGTCATCGAGAATATCATATATATATATATATATATATATATATATATATATATATATATATATATATATATTACAATGTAGTGCACCTTATTATTATCAACATCATCACGGGTACTTAACACAACCTTCAAAATTAACTGGAATAAATGGACTGTGTCTATAGGAATCCGGGTTCCTCTTTTAATGGGGGACCGAAGGACTGCCCGCGACTGGGTCAATCAGGCGTAGGGCGGACCACTCTTACTCATTATTAAATTCTGAAAAGTTGGTGAAGGAAGGAAATTTAAAATTGGAATGCTAAAAGAGGGATGGGACTTTCTTTCCTGAGTTCCACAGTTTATAATTAGAACATTACTTTATGAATCTGTCTATAGGTGACGCATAGCTTGCTGGGCGATGTAGTCATTGTTTTGGCGATTCAAGGAGAAATTCCTACTTGTTTATGCAATGACAAATCGCATTCTATGACATTAGAGCAGGTAAATTTCCCACTCAAAATAGGACAAGTATTGAACTAAAATTATCAAATGCTTCTTGTTTATGATTCAATCTTGCGTCTTAAAAGTTTCGTCAGGCAGGAACTGCGTAAACAAAGCAAATTCCTCACCAAGTCTAATTTTTTGTCCAATTGTTTTGGTTATTTTGTTAAATTGGAAAAACTCATCTTCTGATGCTAGTTAATTTAAAAGTTACAGACCGCAGTGAAATCAAAGAGCGGTTTCTAATTTCGGATTTCAGTTAAATCCCTACTTCCAATGATCAGATTTTGCTGATTTTTTGAGAATACATTTTTCGCTGCTGTTTAATTGGATATACTATGTTTCGTTACGAAACATCTAACATTGCGATCGTTAGAGTGATTTTTAAAATTTCGTTTCAGGTGTTCTCCTACACATAGTAGTAAAATTTTGTTTTTTAACGATCTGGAATTTACTTAATTTAATGTCATATATAGGGCCCGGATGTTGAGGATTTTTTAAAATTTTATTTCTAAAAACGAGGTCCAACATGGTATATATACATTTTGGATCATTGTAGGCCAGAAAATTGTGCGTTGTATGCGTCCTTTTTGTCCTTTGACGACTTTTTTGGTATATTGGTCCCTTTTTAGCACTTTTTGGGTATATAGGCTTTTTTTTAATTTTCCTTGTTTTGACTTCATTTGTACCATTTGTATAATTCAAAAATCTGCAGTCTAGTCTTAATTCCAACTTTTAAAAACATTAGCTAATTTTAATTTTCAAATACTTTTCACATTCTAAACACTTTTGTTCCAGGAGAAAATATTGAATCCACAAATTATCCCGTTGTTTTTAACCAGCCTACTTACCGTCTGAACTATTGTATTTCTACTTCAAATTTTCTAAGAAGTCACTTTGTGACAATGAGATGACTATTGTCATGTACTGTAATGCCGGAGTTCAATTGTTATTCCTAGTGTGGTTAAGTCTAATATGCTTCTAGTTATACCAATATACTGTAAATTTATTTTTTTTTCTGCAGAATATCCATTGCGGGTTCCCTGAATTCGTTCTATGCGGGAAAAATCGTTCATTCTAAATTCTCCATGAACTTTATTTTTAATGAATACACAATTCCTTTTCAAACCACGTTAAATTAAAAACACACAAAGTATGAAAGATGAAGCATTTTCAGTTTTTTTTTCTTTTTGGCAATGTGTGTTTCACTTCACTGGAATGTACTTTTTAAACATAATATTTATGCCTTCTTTGGAATATATGTTTAGGTCTTTTTAAAGGCATTTAAAGGTCCTCAACTTCCGAGCCCTATACTGGTACTAATTGTGGTTCTGATAAACAAAATGATCATGGTTAAAAAAAACAATATCTGAGACTAGGAGAAGGACAAGACGACTTGGAATTTTATATTCGGAATATCAAAGAATGAATTTAAGTATCTGGAAACCATTGTATCGAAAACGCCCAGTTGGTAGACCAAGAATGAGGTGGGAGAACAACATTAACTATGATTTGAGGGAAGTAGATTATACAGGGAATTATTGGAAAGCATTAGCTCAGGATAGGGATGTATGGAGAGCTTATGTCCGCGCGGCCATGAACCTACGGGTTCGATAGTGCCAGTGAGTAAGTAAGTAAGGAAACCATTGTATCAGCAGAGTGAACGACCCAGAAGGACGTACGCAATCAGGTACATCAAGAGAAGAAAGTTATTTATCTTTCAAAGGTGTTATGGTCGAATATAATAAACAATAATACGAAGATGAGGATATTATATAGTACTATGGTATTATCATATGAGTCTGAGAGTTGACAATAATCGGGGAAGGAGAAAAGGGTGATTGAGACAGTGGAAATTAACTTCTGAAAAGAGTACGCGGCATCTCTAATTCCAACATGTGCCGAATGCAGTAATTCGAAGACAAATTGGAAGGACTTTTACAAGTGTTGAGAGGATAGAAACCTTAGTCCAGCCGCTGAGTTTCTGGCCCTGATGTTTTCACGACAGTGTTGCCGATATGGATTTTCAGTGTAAGTACCAGGCGGAATATCAAATCATGACACTTTGTGTTTATCCAAAACGTAAATATTCTAAATAAATGTTCATTTTATTATGCGAAATTGAATTTCAAAATCGTCCCGCGCCGTAGCCGAGCGGTTAAGGTAGGAAGCCTTGGCGCAGAGCTACGGGACTTGCGCTGGTTCGAGTCTCCATGGGGAAGACATTTTCTCATGGTATTTCGGCCAGTATGAGACCGGTGCCCACCCAGCATCGTGAGGCAATTGGGTAGCTACAATAAGTAGCGGCTCCAGGTTGAGGAACCAGCTATAACGGCTGGGGGACTCGACATGCTAACCACATGTCACCCCTACACTGGCTGTTGATCATCTACCTCTGTGATTGACACATGTGGATGTGAAGGGCCAGCAGCCGGCTGGTAAAAGGACAACCGCTGAAAAAGTGGAAAGACCCTCAATCGAATCGGAAATTCAAAATCATTTATCGCTACGAAACACACTATTCTCAGTTAGCAGAAATACAGCCGACAACATCGCAGCAATTTCAAACCTTACTAGCGGCGTCAAGAGCAGTGATTGGTTGTGGCAGACGTCCAATCTCAATTCAACTATTTCCTTATTGGCAGTAGAGGGTGAGTTTATCTCTTTATCCCTCGAAGAACTTAAACGTCAGGGCCTGAAACTCAGCGGCTGGACTTTATTATGGTATCGTCTTGTGAAAAGAATGGATAAGGATATATGACCAAAACAGCTATGAATTACAATCCGGGAATGAACAGGAGAAGAGAAAGGCCTGCAACACAATGGAGAGAAGGAATTACAATGAGTATGCTCGACAGGGTAATTTGAGAGGATGAATGGAATGACAGAGAGACATAGCGATCGAAATGAGGGATGCGGGAATGGCTACAGGACATTCACTTGATTGATTGATAAGATACAATAATCACGTCAAAAATATAAAGAATAATAAAGAATTCAGGAGAAAAGTCAATCTATTTTGCTCCTTGTAGTCCAGTAAAGAGCGGAAATATTTTCTTTGGTTTGCTGGGTTGAATCGAATCCTGTACAGTGAAGGAGATGATCCGTGAGCATTACCCCAGACTGGACACTAATGATGTAAGCTACTGGTTGATTAGGCCTATTTTTATTAAGAGCAAAATATGCAGCTAGTCAGTCGTGCTCTATTTCTGGTCTAAAGGTTGCCACTGTATCCTTCCTCCGTTTATTTTCATGTGTTCTTCTCTTTCGCATATTCCTATAAAGATGTTTGGTTCTTGGTGTCTCTTATGAATAGTGAGTGCATGTTCTCGGTTAAGAAAGTACTTTACTGAAAAGTGGCAATTTGTACTAAACATATACTTCAGTGAGGGGCACGCAATAGCGTAGTTGGTTAAGGGAATTTGCTACAAGCCGGAAGGTCGCGGGTTCGAGTCTCGATGGGGTCAGGAAATTTAAAACTGCTCTAACCTTTTGGCGGCATCATTGACCTACGGTTGGGTTGACTCAGCTTTTAACGGAAACGAGTACCAGATGTATGTTTTGGGATAAAATATGCCATTTCGCAGGGTTCACAAACCGGCTGATATATTGCAACCTTTTCTAGAAAGGTGGGAGGCCTTAATATCTTACTACCCAAGTCAATACTAATAAAATTCTTATCAAATTCCGTTGAGGTGAATAGTCATAAGATAAAAGTTAAAAATTAAAATGTACCTGTTGGCAGGTGCCGTCGTCCTCAACTTTGTTAAAATGATGTATATAAAATATTAACTGGAGGCCTTTCGAAAGTTAACTTCCATCATCAGCAGGATGAGCTTCTGCTACTCGTTGTTTACGACGATGTAGACTCCTAGTGTCTGTAGCAGCAACTGACTTGTTTTTGATGATCTCGTACAATGGGTTGTTTGACTGGGGTGCGTTCTCATTAAGAAGTAAGGTGTTGTTTATTTCTTTTATAATTCCGAGGTCTTCATATATATATTTATCTTTGCCGGAATTTTTTTCTATGTGAATTATCGTACAGGTTCATTTTAATTTTTATCTTATTACTACCCAACGCCTGTAGTTGGATCATTAGTGGGATTATTTTTAACTACTACAGATATAGGCGATTGGCATTAAACCCAGTTAAATGGGAAGATAATATTCGGGTATAATAAAAAGAAACAGGAAGAAAAAATCATATTAACTTCTGTTTTGTATGCGGTGATTAACGTATTCACGATGATTTATAGGCAGATCCTGCCTTTGTTTTTAATTTTATGAATTTTGTGAAAGGTACTCTTACTTACTCTTACTCACTGGCACTATCGAACCCGTAGGTTCATGGCCGCGCGGACATAGCTCTCCATTAGGCATGGGTTCCCTGAAGTAGCCCCTGCCCGGAGAACCGAATGGGGGACTATTTGACCTCTGGAAAATTTTACCCCAGTTGAACCCATGTCCGCATTTCTTGACGGTTGTATTTTTACGGTGAAAGATCGTCACTCTTTCGACCAAGGTACTTTTTTGTCTGGCTTATCACCTTCGACCAGTCCGGCATGGGTAACCCTATCGGCAGCAATGCTACCGCCGGCATAGCTCTCGGGATCATTTAAGCACGCATGTGGAACCTTTAGAAAACTAAATTTCTGATTAAGTCAAGATTGATGCAACATGTTCTCCGAATGGAGAATTATAGGATACCCAAGCAGATGTTAAGCTATCAACCTGTAGGTAGAAGTAAACCAGGACGTCCACTCAAAATACTTTTGGATGGTATTTTTATTGAGGCGTCCCGCGCTGTAGCCGAGTGGTTAAGTGAAGATGCCTAGGCGCAGAGCTAGGGACTTGCGCTGGTTCGAGTCTGCAGAAATGTTATCATGGAATTTCGGTCAGTATGGAACCGGTGTTCATCCAGCATAGTGAGGAATCTCTACAATAAGTAGCAACTCCAGGATGAGAAACAGCTTGAAGAACTGGACAACGCAGATGAAAAAGAATTACTCTTGTAGTTGTGAGGACTTGGACAGTGGAGGGCGTTAATGATTGCGGTATTGTATCTGTGGGCTCCATAAAGCCATATATTTATAGTTTCTCTTGCCATTTGTACAATACATTCCATTTGGTCACGTGTTCAAAAAACAAAAAGATCCGGGAATCTCGGAGAATTGCCTCGGAACTAATACTAAACTCTCTCTTCATATTGTAATAGAAAACAAAAGCAGTTCATTAATTACTTTTTATTTCAAAGTGTAAAAACTATTTCCTTATTCTTAAAAAAAAGACGTCAATCACATTATATTTAAACAAAAAAAAATCCAGCAATTATAAACGGTTTCTATTTATTCCTTTCTATAGGAAGAGAAAAGGTACCTTGTTCGAATCACTTCTCTGGAACGTTTTATTACTTTCTCCAATTTCGTACTGGGGTTTCATTTAGATAAGAGCCAACAAAAAGAATCTTGAAATGTACAACATTTAAAACAAATCATAAAACCAATGTTAACAGAAAAATATTCTGTTGTTCTTAGTCAAGCAATCTACTCCATCATGATTCTTGTATTGGTGAAACCGCGCTGATTCGAGTCCCCACGGAGGAAATATTTCTCATGGAATTTTATCCAGGATATGGGGCCAACATCTTGAAAATATGAGTAGCTAGATTAAATAGAATCTTCAGGTTGAGAAACTCGCCTATATTGGGTGGAAAATCGACATGCTGACCAGATATCATAATACTGGCATCACATATCGATGTGAGGTCATCACAAGACTTAAACCAAGAGTCTTTAGCGGGATGGCGTTATTTTACATCAACATAATAACAATTTTATTTACATACAGATTTTAAATGTTTACACATTTTTGTGCTTAAAGTTTTATTTTCCTTCTCCACTCCATGCCCTCCAGTCCTCTTGTTTTCATTCCGGTTCTTATTTCTTGCATCCACGAGTTTCAAGGTATTCCTTTCCTTCTTCTTCCAGGTGGACACCATTCCAATGTTTTTTTTTTGTAACCTTTCTTCTTGCATTCGTCGTACATGCCCACACCAGTTTAATTGCTTATATCTTACATAACCCACTATCGAATATCTAACATTAATTTTTTTCTCATATGACAGTATTTCTTATTTTTCTAATTTTGAACATCTTGTTGCTCTCCTTATGAAATCCATTTCAAATGAATAATAATAATATAATAATAATAATATATTATTATTATTATTACTATCTTAATAACTGCCAAGTTACCATATTCTATACTTGGCATAAAAATGATTATTTGAATAATTATTTTCTGTAAATCTTACTACAAAAGTAAGAACTAGATGAAGAAGGAGAAGAAGAAAATTTAGTCCTGAGGAGACAATATCCTTTCTTCTTATCTCTGATTATATCACTAGGTAAAAACTTGAAATTACGAATTCTTCTGTTTTGAAACAACAGCCCTATCAATTCTCTGTCTCTTATAAATGACATCCCAGTTTTACAAAGACCCACTCTGCTAGGTATGTGTCAACAGTTATCAGAGATTTCCACAACAACAAATGCCTTCATCAGGCTAGAACGTTGTAAAAGCTAAGCAATCCAGACATTCTTAACATCAATTGGTCGTCATTTTGAGGACACGGAGGAACAAGGACATTCCATTAGAAGGAGCTAAGTGGGGGTGGGAGGAATATTACACACCTGGGTTCAAGCGGATGCTTACTGGAGCTCCTCCGTTTTGTCACGCTCCAAGACACTCCACGGACATGCTCCAACTGCCAATTTCTTTCGCAAGGACATCCAACATTCATTCTTACTTTTAATTCAATCATTTTACATCAACATTATTGTTTTGAATACGTGCATCTTTATTTAACGACGCTATTTAACAGCTAAGGGCATTAGTATCAAATTCATATCCGGGCGTGAAAGTGCCAACAAATTTTGGTCAGAAACTTCATTTTTAGGCTTGAGGTTCTGTTACGTGCCGAAAAGAAAATTCAAATAACAACTTCATGAACTTGCCCAGAGAATGGAGGCAACAGGGCTTCGTGATGATAATGATAGGTTTAAACAACTTTTATTAGCCCTATACGGGCACATATGCAATTTAGTTACAATCTATACCAGTAGTATTTATTTAAGTTTACTTATTTAATTATCCGGGTGCATGTTGCCTTCTCATCAGTTATTTGCGTTATGTTTATTTAGATGCGAGCCGTAGTCGAGGCGATTTAAGACATCATGCCTTAATGCAAATCTAAGGGACTTGCGCTACCTTGAGTCCCTATGGGAAAGAAATGTTCTCATGGAATTTCGGCTAGTATGGGACCGTTGGCCACAGCTTCGTGAAGAATTTGGGTAGCTACAGAATAGTGGCTCGAGCTTGGGAAAACCAGATAAAATGGCTGGAGGATCACCCCTATACTGGCTGTCAGTTTAACATTTGTAGTTGTGAGTGCAAGCAGCCGGCTGTAGGCCAGGGCTTTCTAGACTTGTTGCACATTGAATTTTTTTTTATTTATTTAACTACGATTTTTAACATTTAAACGATAATAATAAGATTTAAATACATCATCATCATCATCAGCCAGGGATTAAGCCTGTTGGCTCGTTCCGGTTTCTGCATTTTACATTATCACTAACACAACTGACTATACACGACTGACGGATAAACACTGTCACTGCAACCTGAGACAAGGGTCTACTACCTCCAACCCCTTTACCACATTCTTTTAGTTCCCAGTTTTTCCGCATTGAAAGTTAACATCTTTGCTTTGAGATGAATCAGTAGTAATAAATGTCCCCTGACCGCGTTACGAGCGTTACCAAAATGCTTATCTTCAGCACGTATTACGAATGAATGAACAGCGCATACCAAGAAGAATGTATAATTATAAACGAAAAGGGAGAAGAACGTTGGGAAGACCATTGAAGAGATGGAAGGACCAATTCGACCTATAATGAGATCGGAACAGGTCATTGGGCCTAATCCTTGTTGTTGTTGTTGATGATGATGATGATGAAAGTTAACGTTGTCGAGTAATAGGTACGTGTTAACCCTCCAGCGGCCGCAACTTATTTTCGCGCAACGAAACTGTATACATACGGTTAAACAAAAGAAAGTAAAAATATTTCGTACTAACAAAATCGGGTCATAAATTCAACTGGAGATGAGTCAAAATTAATATATATATATATATATATATATATATTTATTATTTATTTATTTAAGGCCCTAGTACTATGTGATGAAGAATTCGCTTAGTTTAAGTAGCTCTCGCATGGCGGTTTTTTAGCGAATTCCGAAGGAATGTAGCTATTTAAATTGTTCTCATGAAAAAATCTTTCTGACAAATCTTCTTCCGTCCTATTTATTGGACATCGAAAAGACCATGACAACTTTATACAGGGTGTTTCATAAAGAATGGCGCAAACTTAAATGGTTGAAAATACACGATAATAGAAGCAACAATGTCCCAATAAACATGGGTCCGCAAACGAGCCGTTTGCGAGATAATTACGAATGTATGGTTACAAGCCGCCACTGACGTCATTGTTTGTAACATCGTACTAGGTGATTATCTAATTGGGCCACACATTCTTCTACGAAAACTTAATGGACGGAGGTACCTTAGGTTTCTGCGGCGTCATCTTCCAGGATTGCTTGAGGATGTTCCCCCTCAGCAACGTCGGAGTTTCTGGTACATGCATGATGGAGCTCCGGCACATTTTGCTGCTGCTGTGAGACGGCATCTAACGCGCAGATACGGCCAAAGATGGATAGGTCGAGGCGGATCTGTACCTTGGCCTCCAAGATCACCTGATCTAAATCCTTTGGATTTTTATGTCTGGGGTCACCTCAAAAGCGAAGTGTACAGCACACCCGTTAACACGATTGAAGAACTGGAGCAGAGAGTTGTACATGCTTGTCAAAAATTCAGAAATGATCCAGGGGTTTTCGAAACAATTCGACATTCATACCAGAGACGAGCCCAGTATTGCATCCAGATGCAAGGAAGACACTTTAACGTCTCCTTTAACAGGTAACCCATAAGTGAAGTGAACTGTGAAATGTGAACTAAATGAGATGAAAAATTAATAGTAAAGTCTAAATTCAAATAAATTTCTACTAACTAGGACGATGTTTACAATTAAGTCAGTGGCGGCTTGTAACCACACATTCGTAATTATCTCGCAAACGGCTCGTTTGCGGACCCATGTTTATTGGGACATTGTTCCTTCTATTATCGTGTACTTTCAACTATTTAAGTTTGCGCCATCCTTTATGAAACACCCTGTATAATACTAGGTGTGTGTGTGTGTGTCTTAACGTAGAGCGGCTGCATTTTTTTGTTTCCTCGCATTGAAACGAGTATATATAACTTACGGTTTAATTAACAAAAGAAAGTTACATTCCGCAACAGCGAAGCTGGATCCAACTATAATAGCTGAGGAATTCGCTTATTTTATATTGCCTATAATGCAATTAGTTTTAAATAGTTATATATACTTAGGTAAACTGTAGTAATGAAAGCTACTACATAAATTACATAAACGTCTATCTACGCTCTGGGATCTGAGGCACGTAATGTTCTGTCATCCGTGGAATAGATATTAAAAAAGAAATACCTCACTGGAAAATCCGGCTACCATACATTGTCCTTAAGTGGGGTTTGCCAGGATCCAAGCGAGGTCAATTATCCCTGTGTTTTACATTGTAAATGCTACACACTGCTTGTAACTGCTCGTGGGAGGTTACTAGAAGCCTATACTTCGCAGATTATATTAGTCTTCATCATCATCATTACCGTAACTAAGGATTAATTACTCTGTGCCGTTCCGTCACAAAGTAAGCTTCTTAATTACCTTTTCTACTCCAACAGTTATCTCAATCTTGATCTGTCCACTCTTCTACTACCTTCATATTTAAGAAAGGTATTATAGCAGTTCAGTAAAATATATTTTTTTTGGCAACGTACCTTTATTCATTCTTCAGAATTTGAGGTTCTTATCAAAGTTCTCCCCTTTGAAAGCAATGCACTTGTCGCAGTCTGCCAGTCTGCAAAGATATTCTGTAAACCATTTTTTTTTCAAGCGCGACAGTCCTAGAAGACCCTTGGCCTACCAGCCGGCTACTGGCCTCACATCCACATGTGTTAATCACAGAGGTAGATGATCATCAGCCAGTGTAGGGGTGACATGTGGTCAGCATGTCGAGGCCCCCAGCCGTTATAGGTGGTTTTCTCAACCTGGAGCCGCTACTTATTGTAGCTACCCAAATTCCTCACGATTCCGGGTGGGCACCGGTTCCATACTGGCCTAAATTCCATGAGAAAATGTCTTCCCCCATGGAGACTCGAACCAGCGCAAATCCCGTTGCTCTGCGCTATTCTGCCTTAACCACTTGGCTACGGCGCATGACTTCACATCCACATATATCACATACAGTGGTAGACGAATATTATCCTTACAATATAAGGCTGACATGTGTCAATATATAATACAATAATAATAATAATTAATAATGCTTTATTTATTCTGGCAGAGTTAAGGCCATAAGGCCTTATTTTCCACTCAACCAGTAAACTAAAGCAATCCCACTTCAGGCCTCACGAGGCCCTTCGGGTAGTAGGAGGTTAAGGCTCCCACTTTTTCTGGACAATCGGCACTTGATGTCAGCCGGGTTGTCAGCCCTGCGTGACGGCCGCCTTTACCCCCAGAACAATCCCACTACAGGCCTCACGAGGCCCTTCGGGTAGTAGGAGGTTAATGCTCCCACTTTTTCTGGACAATCGGCACTTGATGTCAGCCGGGTTGTCAGCCCTGCGTGACGGCCGCCTTTACCCCCAGAACATGCGTCTGGTACTCATTTCCGTTAGAGGCTGAGTCGACCCCAGGGCCATAGTGCCGCCAGAAGGTTTGGGTCAGTTTAAAAATCCTGACCCCACCGGGACTTGAACCCTTGACCTTCCAGCTTGTAGCGCAGTGCCTTAACCACTACGCTACGGCGTGGCCCACTCAATCAGTACACATACAAATATAGATATATCGAGATTTCCAAGCCGTAATACCTACTTTATTTAGGCCTATTTATTTTTTATTCTGAAGTCTCTTCTTATTGTATATATTCAAGAAGGTGGGTGGGCATCGATCTATTTCTGGCCGAATATCCTTAAAAAAATTCCCCTGAAGGACTCAAACTAGAGAATTTTCCGTAGTTCTGCACCAAGGAAGAACAATTTTTTAAAAATCTTATTTTCATTATTTTTATCCTTCCTCCTCTTGTAAGTTTAACAGTTTACAAAAAATTCCTGAAATCCGTTGCTTTGAATCAGTCGTCAGTAAGAAGACAAAAGAAACTGAATTTCATAATATTAGACAGGTGCAGAGTGGCTGGGCTTCCTGGATCTATGATTAGCAGTAGAATTATGACAGGACTACTGCCGGTAACGGCACAGGTCAACACAAGATATGATGCATCCATCCAGAAAAAAAAAAAGGAAATTTAAATCCCCTGCTTCGCCGGTAATCGAATACGGGCCCCCAAAATCGAAGGCAGAGGTTCAGGTAAAGAAGCCACGGTGTCGGACTTGTTATAATTAAGTTGTGTTTTATAATATGTTTATAGTAGATATTTAACTTACTTACTTACTCACTGGCACTATCGAACCCGTAGGTTCATGGCCGCGCGGACATAAGCTCTCCATACATCCCTATCCTGAGCTAATGCTTTCCAATCATTTCCTGTATAATCTACTTCCCTCAAATCATAGTTAATGTTTTTCTCCCACCTCATTCTTGGTCTACCAACTGGGCGTTTTCCTTCTGGCTTTCCTACAAGAAGTTTCCATGCACGTCTTTCATTCCCCATACGTGCAACATGTCCTGCCCATCGCAGTCTACGGGACTTAACTGTTCTTATTATATCTGGCTTCCTATAAAGACCATGTAGTTCATTGTTATGTAGTCTTCTCCATTCACCTGTCTGTTCATCTCTCTTTGGTCCAAAAATTTTCCTAAGAACTTTATTCTCAAATACTCGTAATCTCCTTTCCTCCCTTAAAGTAAGAGTCCATGTTTCGCACCCATATAATATAACTGGTAGAATAATAGTTTTATATATTTTTTATATATTTTCAGCTTAACGTTTTTTGAAAGGAGTTGGGACATCAAAAGTCTCTGCAATGCATAATAGCACGCATTTCCAGAATTGAGCCTATGTTTAATTTCTTTGTGCATCTCATTCCTATTTGTGATTATTGTTCCTAGGTATTTGAATTCAGCCAATTCCTCAAAATTTCCCTCATTTGTCATTAGCTGTCCATTTCCATTATATAATGTATTTCTACGTGTGACCATATGTTTAGTTTTACTGATATTTACTATTTAACATAGACAGTAAATTATCTACCATTGTATTTTCATTCTGCAGATGGCCTAATATCGGATAGGGTATTATAAAGTTACATCGAGGGGATAAGTGGGATTACAATTAATAGACCAAATCTGGCAAACCAACTCACTGGCACATTCGATCCCGGAGGATCATGACTGTATGGACATATGCTCTTATATATCCCTATTCTGATCTATCATTTTCCAGTTATTCTCTCTGTTAATCACATCCCACAAATCTTGGTTAATATTATTCTCCCACATTATTGACCTTCTTTTCGTCTGGTTTTCCTTAAGAAGTTTCTATATCCCTATTTTGTTCCCATTCGTCCCACATGTCCTGCCCATCGCATTATATGATTCTTAACTTGTCTCATTACATTTGGTTTCCCATAAAGATTATGTACCATACTGTTAAGTAATTTTCTCCTTTCACATGTCTGTTCGTCTCTCTTTGGTCTAAAAATATTCCTAAGCAATTTAATCTCAAAATACTCGTAATGTCTTAAAGTAGGCCTAAAATATAATGTTTCACAACTAAATAGAATAACTGGAATAACAACAGTTATATATATTTTTTCTGATGCCACCAGGTTGTCTTTTATGACATTTCTGGCTTTCTCCCCTGGCATTGGTAGATTTGTAATCCATTTTTTAAGTTGGGGCACCTGGAAGGCGGAGTTACGTTACCCCGATGATATGATAGGTGATAAATGAAAATGAAACTCCAGGAGAGTTCTTAACCTAAATTCCAGACCATGGATAAACACAAAAATTATTCCCTTTAAGGAAAAAAATTCTATGGTTTGACCGGAACGTCATGAACAGTAGTCAGGAACGCTGACCACTAGCCCATGAGACTGGTCGATATATATATATATATATGTATGTATATAATTTAATAGTTTTTGAGAGAATTTCAAGAATCCCTTAGTGTCTAATAACCATCGCGTTTGCAGAGTTTAGCCTATGTTTAATTCCTTTCAACGTGCCATTTATATTTGTAATTATATCATTCCTGAGTATTTGATAAATAACTATATATATATATATATATATATATATATAAAATCCACCGCTGTGGTCTCTAGCATGCTGCTTTGTCACGCAGCGGACCCCGGTTCCATTCCCGGTCGGGACAAGCTTCTTGGATGATATTTTTCTCGGGGTATTTCCTCACCTATAAGACAAATGTCAGGAAGCTTTAAGGCCCAAACGGTTTCCGAACGTCATCTGGCCACTATCATCATCATCACCATCATCCCGGTGTGGAAAACGGGAACTACCGCACCTATAATTCCCTAGTAAAGCTGCAAAGCCCTATATATATAGCCTATGTTATATTGCAGATTTTCGCGAATATAAATATGAATAAGAAACTTTTCTTGGGTTTTCCGCGTCTTGGATTCAAGTTCGGCCTCTGGCCACTGATTCCGACGTTTCGGCATGATCCCACATGACATTATCAAGGAATGATAAGTTCGAGTCACAGGTTTAGGTCTTATATAATTAAACACACAGAGTTTTCACTGTGGTCCGTTTCCGAAGGCGTACATCCATCCAAGGTTTAGTTCTTATGCAGTTAAACACCTTCAGTTTTCAGTGTGGCCCGTTTCCGAAGCCGTACTCCCATCCAAAAATCGACCACGCTCCATGTTGCCCGTGGTTTTCTTCATATCTTCTTCGCTGTTCTGGGGATGACATGGTGGGCAGTGAGAGCATATATATATATATATATATATATATATATATATATAAATTTATTCAAACATTGTATATCTATAACTGAGTAGTATGTAAAACCGTCAGTTACACAATATATCCCATAACAGAAGTGAGGGAGATAATGTAGTGGGTGAAGTATAATGCTTGGAGGAAGAAATGAAGTCGGCGACCTCCAGTGCCCATACCATGCATGTTTTATAAAACTATTCGCTATATAAAAGAGGAAGCGAAAAAATGAGCTGGAGGGGGTGTATAATTGGCTTCATGGCTCTGTGATTGGTTGACCATGATCTTGTATCAGACACGGCTATGATTTGTGAAGAAGAAGACCATCTCCAGTGGTGTCAGAGAAAGGTTAATTCACAACCGTACACAAAATAAAGAAGTGGACATCGATGTGAAGTTAATTGACATCTCGGAGCTAGTCGTGAACATCCCACGGTCAAGAAATCTCATTACTGAAAATCACACTAAACATGGGCGTACAAAGATACCGGCTTCAACTTACTTAAATATAGGCTACCTTGTTTTGAAAGAAGAGAGACGATTCAAAACGTTTTAATACTAGTTATATTAATAATAATAATAATAATAATAATAATAATAATAATAATAATAATAATAATAATAGGCCTAATACTCACTGGCACTGGTAGGTTCATGGCCGCGCGGACATAATCTCTCCATACATCCCTATCCTGAACTAATGCTTTCCAATCATTCCCTGTATAATCTACCTCCCTCAAATCATAGTTAATGTTATTCTCCCACCTCATTCTTAAGTCTACCAACTGGGCGTTCTCCCTCTGGCTTTCCTGCAAGAAGCATCCATGCGTGTCTTTCATTCCCCATTTGCGCAACATGTCCTGCCCATCGCAGTCTACGAGACTTAACTGTTCTTATTATATCTGGCTTCCTATAGAGACCATGTAGTTCATTGTTAAATAGTCTTCTCCATTCACCTGTTTGTTCATCTCTCTTTGGTCCAAAAAATTTCCTAAGTACTTTATTCTCAAATACTCGTAATCTCCTTTCATCCCTTAAAGTAAGGGTCCATATTTCGCATCCATATAATATAACTGGTAGAATAAGTTTTAGATATTTTCAGTTTAACGTTTTTTGAAAGGAGTTGGGACATCAAACGTCTCTGCGATGCATAATAGTACGCATTTCCAGAATTGAGCCTATGTTTAATTTCTTTGGGCATCTCATTCCTAATTGTGATTATTGTTCTTAGGTATTTGGCTTCAACCACTTCCTCAAAATTTCCCTCTAGTAATAATAATAAATCATATTATTAAATGGAGTATTGTTATTTTTTATAATTGACTCACTGGCACTATAGAATCCGTAGCTTTATGGCCGCTCCGATATAAGCTCTCCATATATCCCTATCCTGAGCTACCCTCTGTTTTTCCAACAAGAAGTTTGTATGTCCCTCTTTCTATTAATAGACTATTATTATTATTATTATTATTATTATTATTATTAGTATTAATATTATCAATATTAATAATGAGGGATTCTGCAACTAAGGCCACATTCCCATTCCCAGTCTCCATCCTTCTGCAACAAAGACGTCTTGTTCTTGAAGTGTCTTTGAGAAATAACTTCTTTAACTTTTTATGATACCATGATTTTCTTGGTATTTTCTGAATACCTCTTCTGGCTGGTGTTAATTGAAATATTTTCAGGTCATCCTTGTTGTTGCAGCCTCATTAGGTGTCCAAACCATTTTAACTCCCTATTTCCAATCCTTTCTATTACATTCTCCTCAGCTCCCACCTGTCTCCTAATTTCTTCATTCCGGATTATTTACAGTCTTGATATGTGTACCCCTTCACTAATTCTCAAATAATTAATTTCAGTTGCCAAAAGATTTCGTTTATATTTTTTCTCCATATTCAATACTTAACTGTTCTCATTACATCTGGCTTCCTACAAAGACCATGTAATTCACTGTTATTCAGTCTTCTCCATTCACCTGTCAGTTCATCTCTCTTGCATATATTTTCATACAGATGTCAACGAGTGGTATACTATCAGCTCATTGCCTCAAATACATACCTAGTAGGCAATAGGGTATGTATTACGTGAATGGGAAAGGCTGAAAAAAATACTCAGAACTACTAAACTCGGACTAACGGCTTAAATTCCCTCCCAAAACATTCTCTCTTCAATTTTTATATCCTAAAAAAATAATTTAACCACAATAGGGCTTGAACTCGAGGCCCCGACTGTTTTTTAACCCGCGACTCTCGAGGCCAGAGACAAGGAAGTCAATCCATTGACCACCGACCGAGTTCGAAAATTTTCGGATTCAGTACTCATGGTTTGAAGTCCCTTCTGCAGGACTTGTCCTTTAATTTTACATAAAAAGATCCTTCTGGAGGACTTGTCCTTTGATTTCACATAAAAAATCATTCTGGAGGACTTGTCCTTTGATTTCACATAAAAAATCCTTCTGGAGGACTTGTCCTTTGATTTCACATAAAAAATCCTTCTGGAGGACTTGTCCTTTGATTTCACATAAAAGATCCTTCTGGAGGACTTGTCCTTTGATTTGACATAAAAGATCCTTCTGGAGAACTTGTCCGTTGATTTGACATAAAAAGATCCTTCTGGAGGACTTGTTCTTTAATTTGACATAAAAAGATCCTTCTAGAGGACTTGTCCTTTGATTTTACATAAAAAATCCTTCTGGAGAACTTGTCCTTTGATTTGACATAAAAGATCCTTCTGGAGGACTTGTCCTTTGATTTGACATAAAAAATCCTACTGGAGGACTTGTCCGTTGATTTGACATAAAAAATCCTTCTCGAGGACTTGTCCTTTGATTTAAAAAAAATCCTTCTGGAGAACTTGTCCTTTGATTTGACATAAAAAATCCTTCTCGAGGACTTGTCCTTTGATTTAAAAAAAATCCTTCTGGAGAACTTGTCCTTTGATTTGACATAAAAAATCCTTCTGGAGGACTTGTCCTTTGATTTGACATAAAAAATCCTTCTGGAGGACTTGTCCTTTGATTTGACATAAAAAATCCTTCTGGAGGACTTGTCCGTTGGTTTGACATAAAAAATCCTTCTCGAGGACTTGTCCTTTGATTTAAAAAAATCCTTCTGGAGAACTTGTCCTTTGATTTGACATAAAAAATCCTTCTGGAGGACTTGTCCGTTGATTTGACATAAAAAATCCTTCTCGAGGACTTGTCCTTTGATTTAAAAAAAATCCTTCTGGAGAACTTGTCCTTTGATTTGACATAAAAAATCCTTCTGGAGGACTTGTCCTTTGATTTGACATAAAAAATCCTTCTGGAGGACTTGTCCTTTGATTTGACATAAAAAAATCCTTCTGGAGGACTTGTCCTTTGATTTGACATAAAAAGTCCTTCTGGAGGACTTGTCCGTTGATTTGACATAAAAAATCCTTCTCGAGGACTTGTCCTTTGATTTTAAAAAAATCCTTCTGGAGAACTTGTCCTTTGATTTGACATAAGAAATCCTTCTGGAGGACTTGTCCTTTGATTTGACATAAAAAAAATCCTTCTGGAGGACTTGTCCTTTGATTTGACATAAAAAATCCTTCTGGAGGACTTGTCCGTTGATTTGACATAAAAAATCCTTCTCGAGGACTTGTCCATTGATTTAAAAAAAATCCTTCTGGAGAACTTGTCCTTTGATTTGACATAAGAAATCCTTCTGGAGGACTTGTCCGTTGATTTGACATAAAAAATCCTTCTGGAGGACTTGTCCTTTGATTTGACATAAAAAAATCTTCCGACCTCGGCTGTTTTTGAATCCGAGGGAAGGAACTTAATCTCTAGACCGATGTAATGTTTTAGGCTTGCGACAAATCAATTGAGAACTGCTGTAATACAGATGTTAGTTAAGATTGATATTGTAGGAAGCTTCATACACTGAAGCTTGGAGAATGACGTTATGAACTTATTATTAATGTGAAGCATCCTGAACCAATGGAAGTCGTTCACGGATCACAGAGCATGGTGTGCTATGAGTTTAACAGTTATGCTCTCCAGCTTCATGCTTTAATGGAAAAATAACGGAATATGCATCAAAGTGTACACAAGATGATATTAGTGCAACATACATAATCATCCATTGTTCTTACACTGCATTTATATAATCATTATCAAATTACTATAAGTAGGGCCTACATTATTTATTTTAAAATCGCCTCAATTTTAGTGCGTCGGGACTCTTAGAAATATTTATTCAGTGGTGTGTCTATACTCCAGTTTTATCATCTAAGTTGAAGTTAAGAATTATGTTTTACTTTTTGTATATAAAATAACATTCAATATATCGAAATATTTGAGTATTATAATTTCAAGTTATGAAAAATTGTATGTAATATGTATAGCTTAAAGAAATTTACATTACCTCGAGATATAAAAAGTTAGTTATCCATCCATCCATAGTAGTTCTGCCCGAGGGCAGGTCTTTCACTGCAATCATAGCATTTTCATGCATTGCTTTGCAGCTTTACTAGGGAATTGTACGTGTGGTAGCTTCCCGTTGCTTTTCACACCAGTGAAGGGTGATGATTATGAGATGATAATGATAAGGATGATGAAGATGATGATGATGGCCATATGATTTCGGGGACCATTTGGGCCTTAAAGTTTTCCTGACATTTGTCTTATAGGTGAGGAAAAACCCCGAGAAAAACCTCACCCAGAAAAACTGCCCCGACCGGGGATCGAACCCGGGCCCGCTGCGTGACAAGGCAGCACGCTACCTCGGGAACACAGCGGTGGACGTTAGAGTTATAGGAATTCGAATTATGAAAATTCGACTGTTTTTAAAGAAAGAACAAGTTACATAAACCAGTATGACTATTTGAAGCACAAAAATAATGACGGCCATGCAGAAACCGTATAAACTGAACAAATTCCTAAGTAAGTCGAATTTATGGTCCGATTTTGCCTTTTACGGAATGTGCCCATTTTTTAATATTATATAAATTCAATTGCTTTGCGAAGTAAAAAATCAGAGATTAATGAGCGATTTTTAAATTTCATTTTTCAAGTAAACTCGCACTTCTAATGAACGGATAAAGTTAAGAATGTCTTCTGGCTTTGCTCCAATTTTATCGAGTTTCGTTACTGAAAATCGAAAATTGCGGCCGCCAGAGCTATTTTTTAATATTCACATCTGATTAATCCCCGCCCCTAATGATCTGACTTTGTTATTTAATGAATTCGACCTTTTTTAAAACTGATTTACATGTCCTTAGTTTGGTTGCAAGAAAATACTAGGGCATTAAAACAAGAACTCACACACACATACATATATATATTTTTGTCATGCTTATTTTCGGTGTAGTAAATAAGATCGATGAAGAATTGTGTGTGTGTATATATATATATATATGCGTGTGTGTGGGTGTTTAAATCTGTTCATGAGAATAATAACAAAAGCTACATTTCTCATTTCTTCAGAATTCACTAAAACACGCGTTATCCTGTCTTTGAGTATTGAATTTAGTGCAGGAGAAACCGAACTGGATCCGATTTGAGAATAAATTTCTTACGAAAAAATATTAGAGCAAAGAGAGGTGAACAGACAGGTGATTGGAGAAAAAATAATAGTGATCTCTTTGATCTTTATGGGAAACATATAATAAGACAAGTTAAGTATCCAGTCTGTGATGGAAAAAAACATTTGGCATGTATGGGGAATAAAATGGACATGGAAATTTCTTGTAGGAAATCCAGAGAGAAATGCCTAGTAGGTAGAAAGGCAGATGGGCCAAGAATGATGTATATACCCCATAGGTCCCTCATGGAGACAAGAGTGCTCCACTAACGGAAGTTCTTGACCATGTTGTTTTTATTTCCCTGTAGATGCCAGTGAGTGAAATGTGGTTAGTGAGACATATATTAGGGAAGCAAGTTATTACTTTGATGGGGAAGTAAGGTAAATTTTCGTCAGTGGCACTAATTTAGACTTCATTTTGTTATATTTCTATCCCAAAATATCCATTTAACATGTTCATCATATAAGTAAATATATGCTGTATGACCTTATATGCTAAAAGCATCTGTAAACAAGAAATAACAAAATATGAATTCCCCAAAAATGAAAGTAAATGCTGCTTTTATCCTATTATGACCAACTATTGAAATATACCGTCTTATCAAAACGTACTAAAATAAAATTTAAAAAATAATAGTAATGTGAAACAAATTTTATTATATGGTTGTGAAACGTGGAAAACAATTAGGACATTCAAAACAATTATAAAGACTTGTCAATAGATATTTAAGAAGAATTATAAGAATAAGTTGTCCAGATACATTACCTTCTTCTCTTCATCTTCTTCTTCGTCACGGTTTAGGCTTTTTACTAGCCTGTTCCGACTCCAAATTGCTGCTGTTTCCATCTTTTCTCTTATTCCTCTTGGTGAATAGTAGTATGCTGCTTTTTGGTATTCTGTTCTCAGTCATCCTTGCTAAGTGTTCTTTCCAGTTTGAGATATAATTTCAAATTTAGAAATATGGATGATAACAAATCAGAAGAAATTACACTAGAAATAAAAGACGAAAGCGGAATTGGGCAAGACCACATTAAGAAAAGGATATAATGGATTATAATTCCCAGGCCTATAAAGGAAGAGGATACCAAGAAACACATGAAAGAGAACAGTTATTGAACGAATTGCTAAGGAGGGAAAAACATGAAATGAAGTAAGAAGTTGACGAGATATAGGGTCCCATGGAAATACTTTGTGAATGCCCTATGTTTCTCATAAAGAGTTACAGAAGATTGATTGATTGATGGATTCTCCAAAACAAATATTTGTATTGTAATAATATATTTGGAGTGGACAACAGATGTCATGCCGTAGAATTGAAGTTAGCGAAACATAAGCAAGTATTTGAGTATTGGAAATGGTGGGAGGAAGGTTGGAAAGGGGAGGGTAAATGTGATGAATAAAGTGATTAATGATGATTACCATGGTGACAATTGCTGAAGGTATGCGGAAGTCTCCCCTACCTTGGCTGAAACCCTCTAATCTGACAATCCAAGCCCAGAGAAGGGTGGAAGTGAGAATCCATCAACTTCTCAATCACAAGCCACTCTATAAATTAGCTTAGTTTGAAAACTGCACATAAGTGTACACACTTCCTGTCCTGAATTATCATTCATATTTGTTTAATTAAGGGGTATTTATTGGAAATGCCATGAGTGTCAAGTGAATTTTTTTTCAGAGAATGTTTTGTAATGTTTAATTGCTGTTGAAGATTAATTCCTTTTCATAAACTAATTAATTCACTGGCGCTATCGAACCTTGAGGTACATCGCCGCACGAACATAAGTTATCCATACATCCCTATCCTGAGCTAATACTTTCCAATCATTCCTTACATCATTCACCTTCCTCAAATCATGATTAATGTAATTCTCCCATCTCATTCTTAGTCTATCTAGGCGTACTCTACTATTCCCCGTCATCTGAACAACTGTATCGCTGTCAAACATGAAGATTCTAAGACCTCAAAGTATTGGAGAGCAAGACTGCTAATGACTTCAGTGTTAGATGCAGCACATTAGACAACAACTCTAATATTCCTGCAAGAAATGTCCCCATTTTCATTTCCCATACGTGCTCATCACAGTCTAGAGACTTAACGCTTCTTATTATATCTGGTTTCTCATAAAGATCACGTAGCTCACTGTTATGTAGTTTCCTTCAGTCACCTCCTTTTCATCTCTCTTTAGTCTAAAAATTGTCATAAGAACTTTATTCTCAAATCCTCGTATTTTTTTTTTCCTCCTTTAAATTAAGAGGCGATGTTTTGAATGCATATAATATAACTCGAAGCATAAGAGTTTTAGGCCTATATATTTTTAGTTTAATATTTTATTAGGGAAGTAGGGTTGACAAAAGTCCCTGTAATGCGTAATAACATGCGTTTCAAGAGTTGAACCTATATTTTTATTCCTTTCTGCGCCTCATTCCACTTTGTATATTAATATTAATATATATATATATATATATATATATATATATATATATATACACAAAACCTTTTCATAGTCTATATACAAACATAACATAAATAATCCAGAGAAAATAATAGCAGTTATACCTAATGGCCCATTTATTAATATTTTTTTCCAGAAAAGACAATTTGGTAGTTATACATTTCTCACAAACATTGCTCATTTCAGAATACATGGATATATGCTTAAAAAGCTTAAGTTTTAAAAGAAAAATAGTTCCACAACAATTAAATACTTAAAAAACGCTCATTATAAAAACTAGATTGATATTTTTCTAAGACAGTACAAGAGATTTTAGTCAGAGGCTTATTTTTTCAGGCTTAAGGTTTTTAGTGATTACTTACTTATTGGCTTTACAGATTTTTGAGTCTAGCTATAGCCTCTCCTTTGTTAGGAGTTTCTAGAACAAGGAAATTTAGACACGTTTATTTCTCTACATAAAGTCATAAATCATGACCGTTTATCGCCAAGTGTGTGTCGTGGATAGATCTCATAAGGCATAGTGTAGGCAACTAAGTTATTACTTGATGGTGATGGTCGGTAAATGTTGCTTAATGACCTCTTTCTTTTCAGACTTAAGGTTCTTTTATGGGCTTCAAATTCTTTAGACTCGAGACCCAAGGCCTAGTTCCTTGCATTTTTCCACCCTAAAAAATTAATTATCCCCGGCCGGGTTACACCCGCGGCTCTCGGAACTAGAGGCGATTATAATAACGTAATATCCTCAACTTCTATTCAAATCAGAATAGGGTAGAGGGGATGGAATGAAGCCGGCAGACCACGCCTGGCGCACAGATATTGGGGCAGATGAACGAAATGAAATGGATGAGATGAGTATGAAAAAATGGTGGAATGAAATTTGTGGCAGGGGAAAACGGGAAAGCTCTGAGAATAACCTGTCCACCACGAAACCCACGTGGAGTGACCGAGACTCGGATCTTGAGACCCCACCGATGAGAGGCGAGCTTCTAACCTCTTCTGCCATGGAGCCCCTTAATTATGTTTTTTATAAAATGTTGGAAGTAAAATTGATATAACTAACCCCATGTCGCGACAGTCCTAGAAGAGTCTTGGCCTACCATCCTGATGCTGGCCTCACATGCATTAATCACAGAAATAGGCGATCATCTAGTCAGTATAGGGGTTAGACGTGGTCCTCTAGCCTGTATAGATGATTTTTCAAACTGAAGCCGCTACTTATTGTAGCTACATAAATATCTCACGATGCTTGGTGGAGATGATCACAAATTCCATGAGAAAATGTCTTACCCTACTGGACTCGAACCACGCAAGTCCAATAATAATAATAATAATAATAATAATAATAATAATAAGTTGTCTTTTATGACATTTCTGGCTTTCTCCCCTGGCATTGGCGGAATTGTAATTCATTTCTTAGGTTGGGGTACCTGGAAGGCGGAGTTATGTTACTCCGATGATATAATGGATGATAAATTATAATGAAGCACCAGGAGAGTTCTTAACATGAACTTAACCTAAATCCCAGACCATGGGCAACTACAGGAATAATTCCCTTTAAGAAAAAATTCATATAGTTTGGCCGGGAATGGAACCCGGGGCCACATGAACAGTAATCAGTTACGCTGACCACTAGCCCATGATGATGATGATGATGATAATAATAATAATATAGGCATAATAATAATAATAATAATAATAATAATAATAATAATAATAATAATAATAATATAGGCATAATAATAATAGTATGAACGTAAAAGAAGTATGACACAGCAGATCAAAACAAAGTTAACAGAGATATATGATAGGTGAATTTCCCAGCCTACTATAATTTAAATGTCCTAACGAGTCATTAAAGTCATTGTAATGCCACCTACAGTACATCAGAATGCTTCCTGCCAGATGTCATAGCTCTGCTAGTGGGTCAAGACCATGTTACTTAATTTATTATTTATTTTATCCTGAGAATGCGTGAACACAGAATGAAATATCTCAAAGAATTTCAATTAATTTATACCTTAGGACAAAAAAATATGTCACGCCGGAATTGCGTAAAAATAAACGAATTCCTCAGCAAGTCAAATTTACGGTACGCCTTTGCTGCTTTACGAAATATATCTTTCTTTTATTAAATAAAAACTATGTATCCAGTTACATTTTGAGAAACAAATATAGCGCCCATAAGACCGATTTTTAATTATACCCTTCAGTTAAACCCCGACTTCCAATGGTCAGATTTTGTTAATTTATTTTTAACAGTTTTTTCGTTTTATTTCATAAGGATATCCAAAGTTTCGTTACAAAACATCGGAAAAATAACGCTGCCAGAGCGATTTTTATATTTTCGATATTGATTAACTCCCAGTAATGGACCGTTTTTGCACTCGACCTTACCTTTCTTAATTTACTACTATATACCAAGCTTCGTTCCGAAAAATTGCTGCTAGAGCGTTAACAGACGGACACACACACACAATATAAAACTTTTTTTTCTTGTCATTTTCGATGTTTTACAATATTTTTTGGGTACAACCTCCACAGATACATTCCTTCGGAATGGGGAGCGCTCACATGAAACCTCATTCATATTAAAACGTTTTGTTTTCCCTCGAAGTATTAAGGAAATCGTACTCCAGTGGCATTACCAAACAAACATGCGCATGAAAAAATATTTGTCATACTTACTTACTCACTGGCACTAGCGAAACCGTAGATTCATGGCAGCGCGGACATAAGCTCTCCATGCATCCCTATCCCGAGCCAGTACCATCTAATCATTCCCTGTATACCCACCTCCCTCATGTTATTCTCCTACCTCATTCTTGGTCTACCAACTGGGCGTTTTGCTTTGGTTTTCCTACAAGAAGCTTCCATGCACGTCTTTCATTTCCCATTCGTGCCACATGTCCTGCCCATCACAGTCTAAGAGACTTAACTGTTCTTATTATATCTTGCTTCCTATAAACACCATGTACTTAGTTCACTATTGATTAGTCTTCTCCATTCACCTGCCTCTTCATCTCTCTTTGATCCTTAGCAAACACTTATTTCAAGGGTAAGTAAACCCTGCTACTTACGTCCGGCATAATGCCAGGGATGAGATGAGATGAAGCCTTGTTTATGTGATCTATGTTATATATGTCCACCGCTGTGGTCTCGAGGTAGCGTGCTGCCTTGTCAGGCAGCGGGCCTGGGTTCGATCCCCGGTCGGGGCAGTTTTTCTGGATGAGGTTTTTATCGGGGTTTTTCCTCACCTGTAAGACAAATGTCAGGAAAACTTTAAGACCCAAACGGTCCCCGAAATCATATGGCCATCATTTCCATCATTATCACATCATCATCCTTCACCGGTGTGAAAAGCAACGGGAAGCTACCACACCTACACAATTCCCTAGTAAAGCTGCAAGCATAGCATGAAAATGCTATGATTGCAGTGAAGAACCTGCCCTCGGGCAGAATTACTATGGATGGATGTTATATACGGTCGGCCGCGGTGGCTAGTAATTATGGCCCTTGCCTCTCTAGTCCCGAGGATCGCGGGTTCAAACTTGACCGCGATCGATGTATTTTCTGAATGCAAAAATCCAAGAGATAAGTTTTCCTGGAGAAACTTTTAGCCGTGAGTCTCGAGTCTTAAGATATTGAGGCTCCTAAGAGAACCGCAAGCCTGAATAAAAAGGCCTTGTACTAAATTAACCGTCCTTCGTCCATCCATGCAATACCTTCGTTGACTATTTGATGTCTGATTGAGGAGAAGTGCACTCGTTGACATATGTAAGTAAAAAAGCATAACTAAATTAACTTATCAAGAAACTCCCTCTAGGGAGCACCCGTGACCCCACTCGACCTGCGGCCGATAGTGGGAAAAGTGACTGCAAGCATTTAGTCATCTACTCGCGCTGCCCACGGCCATGTCCCCGCTAGTGGCCCCAAAGTTGAGTGAAACTCACTGTAAGTAGACGATAAGCGGATCCCACTTTCACAGAAGCAAATGAAATGAAATAAAACTTAATGCTGACATGAGTACGCAGAAGTAGTAAAATGAAGATTTCAGCATAGGAAAACGAAAGAAACCTCTAGAAAAAAACTGCCCTGATTTCGTTTTGTCCACCACGAAGCACTCCTGGAATAATCGAGACGCACAGCACGATAAGTTATGGAAAATAATCTAGTAGATATCGATTAGTATTGCAGTAGTTGTAATCTGTGTTCCGTTCTGACATGTACATGTAGGTAACAGACATACAGTGAAATTATTTTTAACTTTTATATTTTAACAAGTTCTCCGCTGTGGCCTCAGAACAAGCGGGCCCATGTTCAATCCCCGGTCGGGACAAATTTCCTGCAAGAAGTTTATTTCGTGGTTTTTCATCATCTGTAAGTCATATGTCAGCACATTTTAAGACCCATATAGTCCTGGAACACCATCTGGTCATCACAATCATCATTCAAATGATATTCGCCTTGTTTAGTTGAATGTATGAGTTAATTGAATTTAATTACATCGGTCACCTAGTATCTGATATGAGAAATGACACAGAGATAAACTAACAGAAATACAATGCAATAAATGGAGTAATAAAATGATTTTTGATAAACAAATGTTAACCGAAACCAAACTGATATTACAACAACGTAACTGCAAAATCGAGAGTGAAATATAGAAGCGAAAATTTGATACTAAATTCTAAAATCAAATCAAAATTACAAGCGGTACAGATGAGATTTTTACGTCCACTCCAAGTTGCAAAAAATGAATAAGCAAAGAAACGCAGATAAATTAAAAGTTCAAAATATAGTTGAAGAAATTCAGAATTATCAAAGCAAATGATTGCAACATGTTCAAAGAATAGACCCATCTCGCTTTCCTAGCATTGCAGTAACAACGTAAAGGATGTCGAGATAAAGGAAGACCAAAATTAAGATGGGCTGATTTGATATCTCTTAGAAACAGGATCAAGCGACCTAAACCTAAATAAGTTCATGATGATATGAGTTGATTGTGTGTCTTGTCTTAAATGTTCGTGTTGCCTTAGAGGTGACCCTGATATTGAGTTTATCACTCACCCAGTTGCCATTCATGTCCTTGTGTGGTAAAAAAAACTATATGCGTGGTAAGAAGTTTAAAATGCCCTCCCGACAGGACGTGTCGTTGTAAGTTCCTAGTTGCTCTCAACTAAAAATATTAAGTTATCGACAGACGAAGTGAATGAAAGCAGTAGGTATTTCATACGTCATGAGAGTGTTCCTTTATTCTCAGGTAGTATGCCATTGAATCGCTTGCAATTCCCATGCCCCTCTTCGTCCCGTGCTTTAATTCTCTTCGTGTGTGGACTATACGTGTCTACAAACGGAGCGGTTAAACTAAGGGAAAGAGATAAAGAAAAAATTATATATATGAATGTTCCTTACTACTGATTTGATAATATTACACCTTTTGTGACTATTTTGACTGACGATTTTCCAAACGAAGCAACCTGCCTAGAGGAGTAAACCTCGATTAAAAATCCAGCCCTCATGTTGGGAATTTGCGACTGGTTTGATGTCCCGTCCATGTGATACAATCCTTCACACCATCGCATAAGAAAGCCGGATGGACTTAATAGACATGACCATAACAAATTTAAATTGATATCAAATTGTACGAGTAGCAATTAAAAGAGCACTGAAAACAAAATTAATAGACACTAAAATTAAGTTCTATAAAATGAAAATGGTAATGCTGACTTCAACATATTATGTCAGCGAGTCCAGGGCAATAAGGAAAAATTATTATAGCCGCATCCAGGTGTTAGGAATGAGACTTTTTTAAATCATAATTGTGATATACAAAATTAGATAAACTAAAAATATATATAAATTAAATAAATATATTTGCAATAAATAAAAAAATAGATGAATATACACATAAATGGAAAGAACATTTTAAATGAATGGGCAATAGGATAATGCCGGTAATAATTATGTCATATAAACCGAGAGGACGACTAGATCCTGGACGACCAAAATAGAGATGGAATGAGGCCGAAACTGTGAAAGAAGGAGAATAAGATTTTCCAAGAGTTAATGGTATTTATACACTGTAATATCATTGAAGTTGTCCAAATACTGTAACTTAACCCGTCTTCCCAAGGCCTTTTTCCTAGTTTTGAATTATTGTTTTTATTTTCCTTTCTTCATGTGCTCTTAAAACGTTTCGGGTTCACTGAATACTTACATTTTCAAGGTTTATAATTTAAGGAAAAAAATCTCGATGTAATAATTGACTTTTATTAAATGTCTTCTCTAGCTAACAGTTCCAAGTAATTATAATATTTTTCTTTGGGGTGGTCTATACTGAATTCCAGACAAGTGAATGAGAGTTACATTATACTGTGTAGTGTTGTTGACCTTGATTTATTTTAAAGTTTCTAGGAATGTTTTGTTAGATACTGCACCACGTCATCACATTCCATTCTCACCCTCACATGCTTTGTTTACTAACATCCATGCACACAACTATAGACAGTCCTTTACTTCTCTTCATGGAACGATTATCTATTTATCATATTCAACACAGTACATTCCAAATTTATTATTAGAAATATGACAAATTCTTCTCCATTGTATTTACGTGCCACACGGGTCTTACTGTGGCACGACCTGTAGGGAGAGAGTATTTGAACTTTGGATCGGATACATAGTTTCTTGACCATATGAGGATATGGGAGGATCTCTCTGTATGAGCGATCAGTTCAATCTGGGCCACCTTCAAAACAGCACGAATATTTAAGAGAAGACACGCCATTCACTCACATTCATACTAAAAAAGGCGATTATGATATGGATGATACTAATGGTGTTCGGGGACTATTTGGTCCTTAAATGTTCTTGGCATTTGTCTTGTTGGTGAGCAAAACCCCCGACAATGTCTACATAAAAACTTGATCCTACCGGGGAACGAACCCTGTCTGGCTACGTACCCAGACACAACAGCGGTAGACTACTTCCTAGCTTCTTGTAGACTACTAAATAGGTATATTGCATTGTACACTAACAGTCAGTCGTCATGGCGTAGTCACTCCGGCTACCCGGGTTCGATTCCAGGCGGGGTAGGGGATTTTAAATCTCCACCTTGGGTCTGAGTGTGTGTCTTGTCCTTGTGTCTGTATGTGAGAATAATAAAGTTAACAAAAAGGTAAAACAAGAAGGAAAACCATGTAAACGAAAAGAGGGGGGGGGGAAGGATATTGAAACGTCTTGAGAATATAAACAAAAAGGGGTGATTTACAAGTTGGCAACGTTTGTTTTGATCTAACACTGAAATACATAGTCTCTACTGTAGTTCCTGCCTTGTGTTCACTTAACGTTTGATGCAATAAACGGAACAAATGTCACCCGACTAACTTCGAACATTAGTAGTTTTCTAAAATTACCCGTTGCTCAAAGCTTAAAAATCTGTACGAAAACATTCTAAACAGCTAAATACTTTGCTCGACCGTCGATCTGTCAAATAAAATTATATGGGAGCATTCGAACATTGTTCGACAGTGGCATTTATGTTGCAGTTATCCCGTTTATGCGGTATTCCATTGATATTTATCATAAGTAATGCCACGAGTGATTTCCAAATTATCGATAAATTCGCGACTCACGAAGTGAGGAGTGAATTTATCTAGAGAATTTGGAAATCAAGAGTGGCATTTGTTAAGACTATTTAACGAATAAAATTAAGCAGTTTACTCACAAATCATTATTTAACTATAGTTATTTTAAAATATGTATATATTTAATGTAAACGGCGATGTTTGAAAACAAATGAGAAGCGATAGGTACGCTTCATCTGCTTCTTTTGTTTATCACTGCAACCAGATCATACTATTTATTGCCAAAGGAACGCAATATTGTAAGAATGCTCTCTAGTGGAGATAAAATGAAACACATCAAACTATATATTAATTCATTTCTGATGTCGTATGATGTAAATATGACAATTATATTTTTCTGGATTGTTACCTGGGAAAAAATACATTTAAGAAAGTGCAAACAGTGATTTCTTTTTTTTTTGGTGGTATAATCAATTGCTACAAATGTTTTATATTAACTCCCGCATGCGGCATGTGTTGACATTCGTGCACTATATATACAATCTGGTAGCCGTATTTCTCACAGGCTGTCACTGCAAAATAATGGTCAGACCTGTTCAGAATATTAAAAAGGAGGAGCTTTCTTTGATATGGTAATTATAACACTGATAAATATTTCGTGAAACACGACTCTGATTGGTTGGTAAACAGAAATCATTGAAACGTGATTGGCCATTGAGTCCCATTTGGGGCATGAGTTAAATAGTCTGAATAAATACGATTTAAGAAGTAGAGTAGAAGAAGGCAGACAGCGCACATTATGTCTCTTTCGTGATGGCGATTGAATATTGATACCAGATTCAAGACATTTTAATATGCGCTCGGAGGCATAAATCTAAAATCGACGAAGTACTAATTGTTCTTGTCAGTTATTTAAATATGTCGGACCGCAGTAAAAAATATATAACAGTACCTTGTTGATGTATAATTCAATTCAAATTTACGTAGTTACCGTAATGTATACTCGTTTGTATTTCTACTGCTTTATTTAAAATATTAGATAATTTAAACAATTTATTCCATAGGATACCTTGCCAGTTTAAGGATTAATACTGTTGTGAGAGTATAACCGAAATTAGTGATCTATACATAGGAAACTTCACTCTTTACAGTTGTACTTTGTAGCTCTGAATTAACTATTTGCGGATTATACTGTGGTCAGATCGAGGCTGATCTGCAAATGTATCTTTCTAGCTACGTTAACGACTATTTTATTGTCATTATGCAAAAATTATGTCTCTGAGCAAAACTTAATCGGCTTTACCCATCCAACCAATATCTTAGATGCTTACTAGATGCCTCTTCAAGACGATGTACTGGCCACATGTCACTCGCTGATATTTATGATGAAATAAGCATAAATTAATTAATTTGGTTAAGCAACTTCCGTTAGGGAGCATCCATGTCCCCATACGGACGTATATGGATAAAATAATCAATCAATCATGTTAAAATCAGATCTAATTATATGTTTTTTCTCTTTTTCGCAGGTAAGTGGGAGTCAAATGTGCAGAATTATTCAGACACTAAATCTACTTCAAAGTAAGTAACATATTAAGGCAAATGACACTTTACATGTGATCATAGGGCCTAGGTATAACCACAACTTATCAGGGAACTAAATATTAACCGCGTTTTGAGATACCAAGAAACAAACATCATTTACACTTACGGTATAACTTGCCTGACACGTCTAGAAATACCTCGGCCTGCCAGCCGGTTCCTAAACCCACATCCACATGTGTTAATCACATTCTTTAAGCTATTATCTAGCCAATATAGGGGTGACATGTGGTAAGCATGCCGGGTTCCTTAGCCGTTATACCCAGTTTTCTCATCCTTGGTGCCGCTATTTGTAGTTACCCAAATTCCTCACGATGCTGGATGGGTACCTATCCCAAATACAATCGGAAAATTTTTAAACCATTCGGCTATGGTGCGGGATAATTCGTAAAGTATGATAGTGCGTCTGATTCATGTGGTCACGAAGGTCTCCCTTGCCGAATCGGAGGCCACACTAAGCGAACTTGCATGCTCTTGCAACTTAATTGTTAAACTTTGTTATACATTGCATTTCACTTTTGGGTACTCACCTCCACACAAAAGATGCTGTATGTAGTCCATTTTCTCTTACCCATCTTCTCTGAATTTTTAATTTACATGCACTAGTTTTTCTTCTGTAATGGCCATAATTATTCTTTGTATATTTCCGTTTAGTGTATGGAAATTGGTTTAAACATATTTATTTTTTAACATTCTCCATAAATAAAAATGATAAAGTGTGAGATCTGAGAATCTGGTGGTTCATAAATTCTTACTTATATTTTGATCCTAAATTATTGAACAGGTTTTCTAGTAAGAAACGATAAATAGTGCCAGATAGGTCAACATATTTTGGTGTCTGTATGATGAGTTAATAAGTTTCTGCGTTTCATTCCTATTTGTGATGATTGTTCATAGGTATTTAAATTTTGCCAATTCTTCAAAATATTCCTCATTTATTATTAACGTCCTTCCCATTTAATAATGTAGTTTTTTTTTTCATATACATCCAGCATATATTGGAGCAGTGGAATCGATATTGTGGAGGCATGGGAGTACCAGTCCAAGGTGGCACAATACATTCCTTATTATTTGCAGACGATCAAGTGTTGATAGCTCAGAGTCGTGAGGATGTGAAATACTTGATGAGAAAACTTCTTAATGCTTTTGAAATAGGAGGATTAAGAGTAAATATGGAAAAAACTGAATATCTTGTAGTAGGAGGAAGCGGACGAGATATATCCCTATCCCAAGGAATTATTAGAGCTGTTAAAAAATTTAAATATTTGGGATCATTTATTGATGAATCAGGGAGCTGTAAAACTGAAGTAGATAGCAGGTTAGTACAAGCACGAAGATCCATAAAAATGTTGAATGGAGTACTGTGGAGTAGGACCATGTCAAACCACACGAAGAGGAGAATTTTGAAGTCTGTTGTGGAAAGCATGATGACATATGGTGCTGAGGGATGGACTTTGGTAGAGGGACAAAAAACTAAGATCTTGGCAGTGGAGATGGATGGCATAAGACGCAGTGCCAGGGTGTCCAGGTTGGAAAGAAGAAGAAATGAAGAAGTGAGGCAGATGATGGATATGGAGGAGACAGTGGTGGAAAGGATCGAAAGACGAGCTCTTCAGTGGTATGGCCATGTCAGGAGAATGGAGGATGATAGGTGGCCCAGAACTCTTTTGGAATGGTCACCTTCTGGTAGAAGGAAACGGGGCAGGCCAAGAACAACTTGGAGAGGAGAGATCCATAGATTGATGAACGACCGAGGTCTGGAGGAGGATGAATGGCGTGATCGGCAAGAATGGCGAATGGGAATACAGGGTAACCGCTGAAAAGTGGAGAGGCCCTCAAAAGTAAAAAGTAAGTTTTTTTTTTTTCGAGCGATCATATATTTAGTTTTACTTGTAGGTCTGTTGACTTCCAGTCCCATATTCCTAGTATTATATTTTAATAGAATGCGTGTGTTGGCTTTAGTAGGCCTATTATAAAAGTCCACCTTTTTTAGTTAGTTGAGTATTTCGTGTGTTAAGTTGTGAATTGTCTGTTGTTTAGTAGAATTATTTTAAGTTGATGTATCTTGTTCATAGAAATGTGAGACATAAATAGATGGGAACACAATGACTTTGTATTTGCTGGAATATGTACTTGGATCCATGATTTCATGTTTCTGAGAAATGGCGTGGTTTGCTGGAAGACGCTCCTGACGAGAGTTTCACATGTCAGCTTCGCATTAACACGTGGTCTGCCAGTAATCTACTTCTTTAATGACTTCATTTGTAGCTTCATCACTATCTCCTAGATAAACAAAAATATACTACTACTACTACTACTACTACTACATAGGTGTAAAGAAATGGCATCTTCGAATGTTTTTCAAGGAACTGTTTAAAATTAATTAAAGACAGGTCTATTTTGTACAGAATGATTTGACAATTTATTTAGACGTTATGTAAAAAAAATGCTATTCTTTTGTGTAACGTTTGTTTGTAAATAACATTACAAGTAAACTACTTTCAAACTGTGGCTTTCAAAAAAGAAAAATGTCACGCAGGAACTGCGTAAATAAAGCAAATTCCTCAGCATGAACAATGAAAGGTCTTATGAGTCATATATTTCATCTTTTAATTAAATTGTATGTTCCAGTTACGTTGCGAGAAAACAAACTTGGTGGCCGCTATTTTTAAATTATGGCACCCCAGGAAACTCCATTTTTAATAGTCGTGTTCCGCTGATCTTTTAGAGAAGACATTTGATTTTTATTTCAAAGGCATTTACTGAGTCTTGTTGCGAAACATTAAACATTGCGGCCGCTAGAGCATTTTTTTTAAATTTTCGCTTCAGGTGAACCTAACTGGTTAGCTTCCGTTAAGTTACTTAACGAAATTACAGGTTCTAGATTATTCGATCTACCATTTACCAGCTCGCATTGTTAAATCTTGACATTTATCAACATTTGTTAAAAGTTCAAAATCTGTACATATATTTCGGAGGTTTGTCCCACTATAAAGACAAATGTAAGGCTATACCAGTAAATTGTAAGATTTATCGGTCTTCATACATATATTTAGTAACATTCATATTACAATAATTACACTGGTCAACATGATTTTTGTCTCATGATTACCAATAGTTGTACTTAATGCAGTTTTTATCGTGTTTTCAAATGTGTATTCGGAATTTCTCCATCACCCACAGCTTTTTTATTTCAATTTTAATTAATGGATGTAAATAATTATTTTTAATAAACTTTTTTTCGTCCGTTTGTCCATTGTAAAATAAAACCAAATGAGCTAACTCAGGAGATTTCTGCTATGAAAAGAGATATCAAGGCAAGTGGAATCCTAATATGCTGGCTGATTATTGTTGGACCATCAAGAGGGATGCTCCACAGGCGAAATATAGCAGAAAATCGCCATTTCTTACTTTCTAGGTGAGTCCGAATGTTCGAATATTGTGTAGTTACGAATGTAGAAAATATTAAAATGTTTGAAATTATAAATTCCTGTCTCCCGGAAACCTTGCGTGATGGAAAAACCGATATCATATTTGAATTCAGGAGAAAAAATACTATCAGAATCACATATTTTTCTTTCTGAGACAAAAAAAAAATATATTTTTTGTTGCTCAGTGTTATTATACCATAGGCTATGCCATCGCGTCGGTTTGCGTCATGTACTATCTTCTGTTAGCCAATTACAACATTTGACCAAATGACTGTGATGCTTGCCCGCGATTTCGAATTTCGCAGATTCAGTACATGTTTTAGGCATACAATTACGACACAAGTTACTTGAACTTAAAGCCTGAAATAAAGTTATTTGAGAATAATTTGTTGATTCTTTCACGCTCAGATTTGAATTGCGACTTTTCCTGTAAAGGATTTGACTTATCAATTCTATCAATTGGAATTGAATATTGTCCGTCTCCTTTATTCATTTAAGACAACTGGTTTTTTTGTAAAAAAAAAAGATATGTCAATTATGAGTAGATGGCTGATTTCAACTGTATGCACTGAAAGCAGTGAATATATGCTCGCATTTATGAAGTAAAAGATTGGAAGTTTACTTTGAAAAATATGAATGAAAAAAGAGTTTATTTTCAATTAGATTCACACTTTTTCTCATAAATTTATCCAGTTATTCTTTCATTGAATTTATCTAATATATAAAAATGAATGTTTGTTTGTACTTTATGCGCGGCCATACCGTTGATCCGATTGTGATGGGGCTTTTTGCAAAATGTTCAGGAGATTCCCGAGATGAACATAGACTATGTCTAAGAGAGTTGTGATACTCAACTTCCACACCCTTAAAAATCGCCCTTTTTAGTGGAAAACGTGAAAAAAGTAGCTCTTTGGACGCTTAAATGGCTTACGCTGCCTAAACCATAACAAATACACAAAATTAATGTACACAAAATTAAATATCTAAAAAAGATCTACAATAAAGTCCATGACAGCATATGTTTATCTCTTACGGATAACTCACAATAACCATTTTTGTCTTTCATTCATGCCAAGAAGATCGAGACAAGTGCATAGATTCCTGTGCAGGCATGGCAGCACATGGCGGGCATTCTTTTACGGATAACTCACAATAACGAATTTTATCTTTTAGCTCATTTATGCCAAGATGATCGAGATAAGTATAGTCCCGGGCAACACGGAAAATCAGCACGGGGGATCTTAAAATAATTACGATATAGGCCTACATTTATAATTATTTTTCATTTTACTTATTCAACTAATTATAAGAAGTACATTAATTTTTGTCTTTCAGCTCATTTATGCCAAGAAGATCGGGGTATATATATATATATATATATATATATATATATATATATATATATATTTCCTTTTACTTATTCAACTAAACATAAAAGCACATTACTTTTCATTTATTTAGGCGTAGCAGCGCACTCCGGGTATTAGATAGTTTGTTATGTAAATTACAATTAGACGTACTTACTTGATTGTCATAAATCCAGTATCAATATATAAAATGTGAGAATAATAGTAAGTTTATCATATTGTATAGGTGAGAGCGGAATAGAAACTTCAAAGATATGTTTGGTAGGTATGTTATTTTGAATCATACCGATTCACTGATGCTAGTAATTTCCTGATGATTAAAATGAATTCTTCTTCTGGCCGCATAAAATTACATAAATCACACAGTTTCACGCCAGCGGGCAGTGCATACTTACAGGAGGTCTAAAAGGAACCCCTGTTCTAGCCAGAGGACGCCACAACCCCTACTGCTTACATTCTTAATGCCATGTAATTTAATGTAACCCGATGCATGCCTTTTGGAACTTATGAAGTTCGAATATAGTCTCGTTCTCATAGCACTTAACTTTATTTGTTTCATTGTATTTGTTTGAAATCTTCTTGAACTTCCCCTCTTTATAATTGTTATTGTATGTATAGTTTAGTCCTGGTAAAGTGGAAGAGGAGACCTTACGGTCTTAACTCCATCAGGTAAAATAAATAAATAAGTAAATAAATAATTCTTATTCTCTTGCTTCTTATTCTGCTTCTTTTTCTTTTTTTCTCTTCTACAGTAACCACCTCTAAGTAACTAACTTACTGGGTCTAATGAACCCGGAGTTTCATGGTCGCGCGGAATAAGCTCTCGATACATCCCCATCATTCACAAATATATTTCAATTATTTTCTGTAAAATTTACTTCTCAAATCATGGTTAATATTATCCTCCCACCCATTTCTTGGCCTAACCACTGGGCGATTTTCTTCTGCTTTTTCCTACAAGATGTTGCCATATCTCTCTTTAATTTTTTATTTATTTATGTCATGTGGCCGTAGCATGTATGAGACTTAAATGTTATTACTACCTAAGATTTCCAAAACGTTCAAGTAGCTCTCTTTTAAGTAGTTTGCCTCATTCACTTGTCTTGTTCGGCCCTCTTTTGTCCAAATAATTTACTTAAGCACTTTGTTCCCAACTCCTAATCTTTTCTCCATCTTAAAGTAAGAGACCAGCAAACAGTAGGCTGGAACTACAAGAATAACCATTTTTATGTATTTTAGTTTAACATTTCTTGAGAGAAGTTTGGATTCCTGTAATTCATAATAGCATGCGTTTCCGGAGTCCAGCCTATGTTTAATTTCTTTCTGCATATCATACAAGACTCAAATTTAAAAAATACTTATTTTAATTTCTATGCCACAGCTCAGGAAATGTGTGTACTCTGAATATTTCACGATTTCCATGAGAAGAGCGCGGAGTTCACTTACCAATCATGTCCGGTAATATTGATCGTTACCATTATTATATTAAAAAATCCTTACTTTATTTTATTCTTTGTTTTGTTAGTGTTAATCTGTGTAGCGTTTAGGCTATACTTTAACAATATTTCAAAATATATTAATTGTATAAAATTTTATATTATTTTATTATTCCCTGGTTGAGTGGAGGAGAGAGTCTTATGGCCTTTACTCTGTCAGCTTAAATAAATATATATTATTAACTTTATTATTATTATTATTATTATTATTATTATTAACATTATCATCATCATTATTCAATCATCTCTATGTAACTAATCTAAATTCTTAATCTCCTTCTTGATAAAGAGAAAAGAAAAATTAATCGTTATAAGTGATAGCTTTCCAATGTTAATGTGTGGTTCAGAGAAACGGGCATTAAATATAACTGACAGATAGAAAATTGAAACAAATGAAATTAAGTTTCTAAGAAGAGTTGTTGGTTTTACTTTGCTGGATCAAGTAAATAAGAGTGAAATTTGAAATGTACATTACAATATTTAACATAAATGAACAAATTATTTCCAATGGAAAGAGGTGGTGCTACCACTTATTTCCTATGAACCAAACATAGAATAAACAGAAAGTCTTTGATTACAGACGTGAACATGAAATTAACACATGAAGCAGCGTAGTTTTGGAGCAAAGCTAAGGGACAAATCTATTTATAGGCGTATCATAGGCATCAAACGTAAACACTTATGGTTTAGAGGTCACTTATTTCAGACTTGAGGTTGTGTTACGTGCCGTAAATATGCGATATGGGACCCAGGGGTTTACTCCCTTTTACTACCAACTATCACAACAATTAATAGACTAAGATGTACATTAAATATGCATGGGCATAGGAACGATAATAATTCTTGGATGGGTGTGTAAATAGAGATATCTCCATCTCGGCTGGGTGGGTGGGTGTGTAAAAAGAGATAACTCATCCCAATTTTATCTTTTTATACACCAAGAATCCAAAATTATGATTTAGTATATTTCATAGTGTATTTAATGATAATCAGTTAATCACCATTGTCACTAGAAAGGGTATTGCTCTGCCCTACAATATCAGTATTTTCTTTTTTTATGACAGAAAAAAAAATTACACTCTTTCTAGCTAAATCTCATTTTTCACAATTTTGGAGATATCTCTCTTTATCAACTCACCCAAGATGGTGATATTTCTCTTTTCACATCTACCCTAGCATTACAAATGCTCTGGTGGCGAATTAAATTAGTTAATAAGTACATTAACTAGTTAACGAATGAATTATTAATATTAATTAAAGAACTAAAATTAACTAGACCTAATGACGCGACAGACCTAGAAGCCCGTTCTATATTCATCCGACTGCTGGCCTCACATTCACATATACCATTTACATTTGCAACAATATGCGAGAATCAACTGAAATGCTTTTCTAATTTAATATTTGGATTTTTATTTATTAAATTGATTTATTTTATATTTTTAATTTTAGGTTGATTTAATGATAGGCCTAGCATTGATTATTTTTTGTCTCTAAAGTCAGATAGTACTACCATATTCTTACAATATATCCAAAGAAATAAACTTTGTAGGGATATACAAAATAGTATTAACTTCTCAATCTAAATTTAGTAGAAATCAATTGAATTGGCATTTACTTGATGAAAATATATAACTTATTTAATTAAATAAAAATAAAACAAAGTTTTATGTGATTTTCATATTTATTACAATATAAATTAGTTACAGCTATTTCGGTGCTTTGTACCTTCTTCAGACATGATAACAAATTAATGAATTTTGTTATTATAGTACATTACAACTGTAACTATGCAACAAATATTTTATGTTATTTTTTTACAAGCTCTATTATAAATTTAAAATAGGCGATTCATTGAAATCTAGTTGGTAATTTAACAGCTTATTACCACTTTTTAATTTATTTATCATAAGTAATGCCACGAGTGATTTCCAAATTATCGATAAATTCACGACTCACGAAGTGAGGAGTGAATTTATCTAGAGAATTTGGAAATCAAGAGTGGCATTTGTTAGGACTATTTAACGAATAAAATTAAGCTGTTTACTCACAAATCATTATTTAACTATAGTTATTTTAAAATATTTATATATTTAATGTAAACGGCGATGTTTGAAAACAAATGAGAAACGATAGGTACGCTTCTACTGCTTCTTTTGTTTATCACTGCAACCAGATCATACTATTTATTGCCAAAGGAACGCAATATTGTAAGGAGGAGCTTTCTTTAATATGGTAATTATAACACTGATAAATATTTGGTGAAACACGACTCTGATTGGTTGTAAAACAGAAATCATTGAAACGTGATTGGTCATTGACTCCCATTTGGGGCATGAGTTAAATAGTCTCTAAAACTTTTAAAAATGTCCAACTTCTTTCCTTTGTTTTGATTCAAATTTTAAAATTTTACATGTTTGTGGCAAAGGAAAGAAGTTTGACCTTTTAGAAGTTGTAGATATAAATAAATTGAAAAATGGTAATAAGCTGTTAAATTCCCAACTAGATTTGAATGAATCGCCTCTTTTAAATTTATAATAGGGATTGTAAAATAAATAAATATATTTGTTACATAGTTACAGTTGTTATGTACTATAATATCAAAATTCATTAATTTATCATGTGTGAAGAAGGTACAAAGTACCGAAACAGCTGTAAATAATTTATATTTTAATAAATATGAAATCACATAAAACTTTAAGTTTTATTTTTATTTAATTAAATAGATTAGTGTCCACCGCTGTGGTCTCGAGGTAGCGTGCTGCCTTGTCACGCAGCGGACCCGGGTTCGATCCCTGGTCGGGGCAGTTTTTCTGGGTGAGATTTTTATCGGGGTTTTTCCTCACCTGTAAGATAAATGTCAGGAAAACTGTAAGGCCCAAACGGTCCCCGAAATCATATGGTCATCATCATCATTATCATCATCATGATCCTTCACCGGTGTGGAAAGCAACGGGAAGCTACCACACCTACAATTCCCTAGTAAAGCTGCAAGCATAGCATGAAAATGCTATGATTGCAATGAAAGACCTGCCCTCGGGCAGAATTACTATGGATGGATAGATCATAAAATTTATAAAATCGCATAAATTTAGTTAGTTAGGACATGCTTATAGACTGAATGAAAATAGAATACTCAAAAATACCTTAAATAGTGTTATGTTTGTAAGTAAAAGAAAAAGTGGACCGAAGAAAAGGTGGCCACAAGAATATTAGAGAGCAACATTAATAAATACAAGTTGGGGAAGAGGGAAGTGACATTGAATAATGATGAGAGAAGTAGAATTGTGGATGAAACCGAAGCCCACCCTAGGCTGTAGGGCTGAGAAATAATAAGAAGTTTGATTTTACATGCTGTATATAATTAAGCCTATTTACTTTGTTAAAACTTCGTTCCGAAATGTCTGCTTCTAATTAATGCTGAGGTGGGCTGTTCATCAACATAAACATTTTAGGTTTTTGTTTCAGTTGAACCTATTCTTAAATTCCTGAAAAATTTAAGTGAAATTTGTAGACACTCTGTATGTATTTAGTAAAAAAATCATTGATTGGGAACCGCCCATCGGAATATGATATTGTCATTACTCATGAAGAAAAATGCACAGAATAATAATGCATGATTGAAAAGTGAGGTAGATTTTCACCCTCATGTGAACCTCGCAGCGTTTAGGGGCGAACTGGGATTTCTATTACTAGATCTGCTATAACAAGTAAGGTTGCTAGAATTGAATCTTAGGGGACAGACCATATTGCAACGATCTTATGAAACGCTGAGCATCTTTGTGGAAATTTAAGTTGTAGGCATTTCAAGTTTTACTTGAAATAGTAACCTTAATGTATTGTTCAATTTATACTTACATCAATAAATATGCCGAAATAGAAACCGCACATTTACACAAAAATATTTTGGCAGCTGAATTTTCGGAACAAAGAGAGATGGACAGCGAATGGATAAAACTATGTAACAGTGAGCTACATGATCTTTATAGGAAGCCAGATATAATAACAGTTAAGTCTCGTAGACTGCGATAGGCCGGTCATTTGGCACGAATGGGGAATGAAAGAGGGACATGGAAGCTTCTTGTAGTAAAACCAGAGGGAAAACGCGCAGTTGGTAAACCAATAATGAGGTGGGGGAATAACGTTAACCATTATTTGAGGAAAGTAGATTATACAGGGGATGTTTGGAAAATATTACCTCAGGATAGGGATGTCTGGAGAGTTTATGTGCGTTTATGAGTTTGATAGTGCTAGTGAGTTAGTTAGAGGTCACCTACCCGTTCCCAATCTCGATACTTCTCGATCAAGGACACTTTTATCTTGAAGTCTCTTTGAAGCAGTAAGTTCTAGAACTTTTTGATACGATTATCTTCTTGGTCTTCCCCAAATATCTGTTCCGGCTAGTATCCATTCAAATATTGTTTTAGGCCTTAGTTGCTGTTGCATTCTCGTTAGGTATACAGACAATTTTAACTCCCTCTTTTCAATCCTATCACAATCTCGTCTGCTAGCACCTTTGTCCTAATTTCTCAATTCCTGTTCTTTGTAATCTTGATACCCCTTCGCTTCTTCTCAAATAATCCACTTCAAATTCCAAAAGTTTTATTTTATATTTTTCATTCACAATTCATATCTCGCGGTTGTATTAAAAAAAAAAGTATGTAACACTTTCAACTAAATATATTCCATGTGTAATTTTGAGCTTCTGAAACTTCTTATCCCAACGTATTGAATTCAATCCGTAAATTAATATCTGCAGTATGTAATCGTAGTGTTAGGTATTTAAACTAGACCACTTTTTAATTGATAATCAAATGTTTCTATTCCTATAGTGGGATTAACGGTTCTTTGGACTTCTGATTGCTACAGCTGAAATCTAGATGAGAGCTACAACAATAATAAAGTATTATTTCAACTGTTTTGTTTGGATAAGAGCTGATATTCCACTCAACCAGTAATGTAAGAAATGCAATGATGTTTACTTCTGAAGCTAATACTAAGTACTAATAAGATAAAAGTACACATAAAAATAAACACAAAAATTTTAAACACTACATAGGCTAATTATAATTACATGTAGGCCTATAAATAATTTCTAATTTACCAAATAACTCACGGCAGTAAACAAATAATGAAGTTACATTAATAAAGAGTTTTTGGAAATATCTGTTTATGCTTTCAGAGACTATTGACTGGCAACTCCTCTGATTCCCACTGGTGCTCAGTTTAATCTATTTAATATCGCTATTGCCTGGGACATCTTTCGACCTTTGATAATGAGAAACTATTAAAGCATTATTTCTTTCTCTATAACAATTTCCTGGATTCTGGGTTATATTGTTCGTTGTTTGTGTTTTGATTTCTGTAAAAATACTGTCTCAAAGTACATTTAATAACCTGAACTTTTATATTCTAAATATATGCATAATGCAGTATATAATTATAAATTACGTTATTTGCTTAGTTGTAATTAATAATAAAATTATTATTATTATTATTATTATTATTATTATTATTATTATTATTATTATTATTATTATTATTATTATTATTCAGAATTAAATAGCTAGGGATCGTCTTTTTGCTGACAACCTCCATTGGTGTCGATCTTGGGATATCCATTCTTCCGTCATTTTTGTCTTCATTTAAGTTTTCAGTTGAGATTCTCAGGATATATCGGTCTTCCTCTTCTCCAGCTCCCTTGATGTGTCTATTGGGACTTTTTTTGGTCATCTGTGTTCTTCTATTCTAAAGAAAATGTAAACCATTTCAGCTATATGGTTTTATAATAATGTAACAATAATAATAATAATAATAATAATAATATAACAATACTATAACAATAGTGAAAAAAACAATAATATTAAAAAATAACAACAATACTGGTATTATTTATTATCATCCCAGGAGATTTGACTTGTTCCGTCTTCCTAGAGAAATTGGCCTGTTAATCTGTTCTTGAGACTTCTTGGCTCTTAATAATAATAATAATAATAATAATAACAACAGAAAAAATAAAAAATAGGTATTATTTTAACCTTACACAAATCAATTAACACATGGCAAAGTCAAGCAAACATAAGAGCATGTATTTTTTTATATTTAGTATCACTAAATCCATGTTTGTGGTTAATAAGAAAATGTCCACTTCTGTAATTGATAGGTGGATGTGAGATCAGTAGCCAAGGCTTGTCGCGCAATGAAGTTACTTACTCAGTGCAGTTAAAGTTTATAAAGTGGGAAGAAAGAATACGTTACTGCAATACAGTTATTGCAACGAATAGAAATTTGTCGTTTTGAACCGCGTGACGACTGGGTCTGTCCCTCAGATGAAAAAGATGCAAACAAGGCAACAAACCCCGGGAATGAAAACAGACGCGAAACCCCCTCTCAACACACGTTCGTCTATCAATCACTGAAACCTAAGTCAAGGGGAGAATGTACTTTTCTTTTTTATGCCACGGAGAAGGGAATTGCATGATAAGTTAGAGGGTGTAGAAGAATAGGTCCCGAGGGAATATTTTTCTTACCCTCCTTTAGTCTAGAATAATCATTTAGAGTTTGATTTGAAATCCATATATGAAATAAATGACAGTTGTCTTTTTCGGTTTCAGGAACACTTCAGTAGAAAAGAGAGATCCTTTGATCTTTTCAGTAACATTATTCTGATCAATCACATTGAAAGTATGAAATTGAAGAGAAACAGAAAAAAGTAAAGAAAGAGTGAGCAAGTTGGTTTTATGAAAATTGTTTTAATCATATTAAGGGAATCTCCCCCATTTTTTATAAATAAGAATGCAGTATTATATACTCATAAAAAACATATTTTTTACGATTATTAAGCAAATATTTATTTTTTTCTTCTTCTTCCAGTATTGCAACATTATTTCTATGTTTTGACATTTAATTTCTTCGCCTTCTAAATACAGGTATTAAGTTTTGAATTTTCATAGAAAATAAATCGGTTGTACATTATCTCCAATCTATACTGTACCTTGTCTACCTTTCTTTCGGGTGTCTGTTCGTACCTTAAGTCATTCATGGCCGAGAAAGAGACTTGGGTTAACATGAAGGAGAAAAGGAGCAGCACGTTTAGAGAAATTTCCACTATCAGAGTAAATTACTGTTTTATCAGAGAATATCAAGGGGAATATTTGATTTTTACTGCATTTATTAACATTTACTCACATAAATGACATATGGTACGAATGGGGAATAAAAGAGAGTCATGAATATTTCTTGTACGAAAACGAGAGGGAAAGCGGCTAGTAGGTAGGTCAAGAATGTTGTGGGAGGATGACATGATTTGTGAGAGGTGAATTATACAGAGAATGATAGGAAAACTTTAGATGAAGATAGGAATGTATGGAGCTTATGACCACAAGACCATGGACATTCAGATTCAATAGTACCAGTAGGCCTATATCTTATTTAGAATGAAGGTTTTTTATGAACGAATATCAGTGAATTTTACAAGATATCAATCTATAATCTGTAAAAATGTAATTATCTTAAAAAATGGATATTTAACCGGAGTACCAAATGTAAGTCGGGGCACGTCTCAGCGCAGTTGATTAAGACAATACGCTACAAATCGGAAAACGAGGGTTCGAGTCCCAATGGAGTAGGATTTTTAAACTGGTCCAAAACATTTCTGACGACGCCATAACCCCGAGACCGACTCAACCTCTAATGGAAATGAGTACCAGACTGAGTTCTGGACGTAAACACGGCAGTCACGCAGGGGTGACAATTCGGCTGTCATATCATGCCGATTGTCTAGAAAGGTGGAAATCTTAACCTCCTACTACTCCAATGATCTGCAGTGGGATCACTATAATTTACCGAGATAGCCTTTCATGTTCCCCTTAAATATTTCTATGTAGGACTATATTTAAATTTTACTGATGAACGCTCCAAAATTAAATCTCTTCTATGCACTGTTTTGTACGACCGAAAGTTTGAAGAATATGATTTTGTTCTCATAAACAAAAATGACTTAAATATTTAGTTTTTGTAACTTCTATAAAAACGGAGTCAATCGTTGTGGTCTCATGGTAGCATCGCTGCCTCGTATGCAGAGGGTGGTCGGGACACGTTTCCTGGATGATTATTTGGGGAGGTTTTTTCTCACCTGTAAGACAAATTCCAGAAAACATTAAGACCCAAATAGTCCCCGAACATCACCTGGCCATAACGATCATCATTGTCATATTTGCCATGTTTAGTATGAATGTATGTGTGAATGGTGTGTTTCGTTTTAATGATGTGTCTCGGAGGAGGCCCTGACTCTGAGTGGATCACTCATTCGGGGAGGCCCTCAATGCCCTTATTTGGTCAAAATATTATAGGCCTATGTATGATTCGTAGTTAAAATGGAGGAAAGCAGACTACAGGTATTTGAGAATAAAGTTTTTAGGAATTTTTTTGGATCAAAGAGAGATGAACAGACGGGTGAATGGAGAAGACTATATAAAAGTGAACTTCATGGTCTTTATAGGAAGCCAGATATAATAAGAACAGTTAGGTCTCCTAGACTGCATTGGGCAGGGTATGTCGCACGCATGGGGAATGAAATATGTGCACGGAGGCTTCTTGTAGGAAAACCAGAGGGGAAAACGCCGATTTGATAGACCAAGAATGAGATAGGAGAATAACTAACTGTGATTTGAGGGCAATAGATTATACAAGGAATGATTGGAAAACATAGCTCAGGATAGGGATGTATGGAGAGCTTATGTCCGCGCGGCCATGAACCTACGGGTTCGTTAATGCCAGTGAGTGAGTTATTTAGTTAGTTATTCGTAGTTAAAATCCTTCTCCCAACAGGTCGAGCCATTGTGGCGTGTGGCACGTTAAATTACGTATAAGCTCAAAGGTTAAACTGCGGATATGGAATGGATGGAATAAAAACGGTGGAGAAATTGTAATGTCTTTGTTGTATGCAAAAGACAGGGGATAGTTGAAAGATGTCATGCGCCATTGTGACTGCATGTACGAGTATTCTCATATTGATCATACTTCTTGTCATTTGTCTACACTACAGTGTTACGTATTGACACCTCATCTTCTATCAGAGTCACATCATCCGCATATATAATGCACTTAAAGACTAAGATGTTGCCAGTTTAAAACAATAGCTATGAAATAGTTCCCTGCACCTTGCCATGGCATCCAAATAGGCTAAATGAGTTTACAAAAAAATCTGTCATCCAGGAACTGCATAACTGTGATTATTTCTCAAAAAGTCGAATTTAGGATTCGATTTTGCTGGTTTACGGAATACTTATCCATTTTGTTAATTAAATATTCTATTATATTGTATAGTAGTCCACCGCTGTGGTCTCGAGGTAGCGTGCTGCCTTGACACGCAGCGGGCCTGGGTTCGATTCCCGGTCGAGGCAGTTTTTCTGGGTGAGGTTTTTATGGGGGTTTTTCCTCACCTGTAAGCAAATGTCAGGAAAACTTTAAGGCCCAAACGGTCCCCGAAATCATATGGCCATCATCATCATCATCATCCATATCATTATCATCATCATCATCCTTCACTGGTGTGGAAAGCAACGGGAAGCTATCACACCTACAATTCCCTAGTAAAGCTACAAGCATAGCATGAAAATGCTATGATTGCAGAGAAGGACCTGCCTTTGGGCAGAATTGCTATGGATGGATGGATATTGTATAGCGTTCTGCCCTAGGGCAAGTTTTTCACTGCATTTCATTTTCATGCTATGCTTTGCAGCTTTAGTAGGGAATTATAAGTGTGGTAGCTTCCTGTTGCTTTCCGCACCGGTGAAATGATGATAATTATGATGATGATGATGGTGGCTGATGATTTTCGGGGACCGTTGGGCCCTAGGCTTCCTAACATTTGTCTTACAGGTGAGAACCCCCCCCCGCCCAAATTACCCAGGAACCTGTCCCGACCAGGAATCGAACCCGGGCCCGCCCAAATTCGTTGGGAGCATTTTTAAGCACTTGTAATATTTTCTTCTCCCTTAAAGTAAGAGGCCTTGTTTCGCATTTATATAATATAACTGAGAGAATAACAGTTTTATATATTTTTCAGTTTAACGGTTTTTGAGAGAAGTTGGGACGAAGAGTCCCTAGAAGGCATAATAACGTCCATTTCCAGAATTGAGATTATGTTTAATATTTCTTTCTACACCTCATTCCTCTTACATTAATACGAGTACAATAATAAAATACCGATTATAATCCGAAAAATCGAATGATATACAAAAAGAAATATATGTTCTTGGTCATTCATAGCATACCCTAAGTCCGCGTGGTCATGAATGCCCGGGTCCAATACCATAGTGACAGTGATTTAGTTGAATTAGTTTATATTTGTCATAATTCCGCCTAAGGTTTGGAGAGTATAATAGTACTGGTATGAATCTAAAGATCCTAGAACGGATGTCGTGTGAGATGTTTGATGATTCAAAAAAACAATTAAATCCATTCTTGTTATTTCTGAATACTGTGTAACAAGAATTGAAGAAATATCACTGTTAGAAGCTTCTTGTAGGAAAACCAGAGCGAAAACGCCCATTTGGTAGACCGGGAATGAGATGGGAGAATAATATTAACCATGGTTTAAGGAAAGTAGATCATACGGGGAATGATTGGAAAACATTAGCTTAGATAAGGATGTATGGAGAGCTTATGTCCGCGCAGTCATGAACCAACGGGTCTGATAGAGCTAGTGAATAAGTTGCATAATTAGACATTTCAGAAGTTTGGAAAAACCTAAAATAGATGTAAAAATGCTTGTCACCAAATAGCTACTTTTGTGCGAGTCCTTCACCAGAATTAGAATAACCCTAAGGCATTTAAACAGTTTTTGTGCGACTTCGGGTGAATTTTGTCTGGAGTTTCACGTGACTAAGCAGAATTTTTAATTAATGAAGCACAACTTTCACTTATTAAAATTCAGGGAACCTTCCGATTAAATTAGAAGCGTCTTTAATTTCACGCCATATCACCTTCACAAATAAATACTATCGACGCTCAATTACTATACAGATTTATTATTATTGTTTAGTATCTAAAAGAATATATTATTTAATAATACTTACTTACTTACTTACTTACTTACTTACTTACTTACTTACTTACTCACTAGCACTATCGAACCTGTAGGTTCATGGCCGCGCGGACATAAGCTCTCCATACATCCCTATCCTCAGCTAATGCTTTCCAATCATTCCCTGTATAATCTACTTCCCTCAAATCATAGTTAATGTTATTTTCCCACCTAATTATTTAATAATAATTTATCTAATATATTAATACCTAACGTAATATCGTGTCCACAACATTTCGTTATATCTAATAGGTTGTGAATTTCTATTATATTTTTAGAAGGCTATTATTGAAATAACACGTTTCAATAACTTGTTTTTTTAAGTTAGACTTTTCAGTACGTCTACTGAAAAAATACATATTGTTGTGATTAAATTTGAATAGGTTTACGGGAAGATATGTTGTGATTTATTTTGCAATACGCGTACTGAATAAACCATTGTTGTGGTTCATTTTGCGATATACGTACTGAAAAAAAATATATTGTGATTCATTTTGCAGTACGCATACTGAACAAACGTTGGTGTAATTCATTCTGCAGTACTAGTACTGAAAAAAATATATTTTTGTGTTTCATTTTGCAGTACGCGTTCCGTAAACAAAAGTTGTTAATTCATTTATGCATAATGCGTATTAAAAGAGCATTGTTATGATTAATTTTGCAATACGAGTACTGAAAAAAACATTGTTATGATTAATTTTGTAATATGAGTACTGAAAAAAAACATTGTTATGGTTAATTTTGCAATATGAGTACGGTACTGACAAAAAGTATGATTAATTTTGCAATACGAGTATTGAAAAAAATTGTTATTAATTTTGCAATGCGGGTACTGAAAAAAAAACATTGTTATTAATTTTGCAATACGAGTACTGAAAAAAATTGTTATAATTAATTTTGCAATACGTGTACTGAAAAAACACATTGTTATAATTCATTTTGCAATACGAATACTGAAAAAGCACATTGTTATAATTAATTTTGCAATACGAATACTGAAAAAAATTGTTATAATTTATAATTAATTTTGCAATACGAGTACTGAAAAAAATATTGTTATTCATTTTGCAATATGAGTACTGAAAACAAAACATTGTTATGATTAATTTTGCAATACGAGTAATAAAAAACACTTATAATTAATTTTGCAATACGAGTACTGAAGAAAACATTGTTATTAATTTTGCAGTACGAGTACTGAAAAAAAACATTTATGTTTAATTTTGCAATAAGAGTACTGTAAATAAAACATTGTTATGATTAATTTTGCAATACGAGTACTGAAAAAACATTATTATGATTAATTTTCCAATACGAGCACTGAAAAAACATTGTTATGATTAATTTTCCAATACGAGCACTGAAAAAACATTGTTATGATTAATTTTGCTATACGAGTACTGAAAAAAAACATTGTTATGATTAATTTTGCAATACGAGTACTGAAAAAAAACATTGTTATGATTCATTTTGCAATACGATGATTAATTTTGAAATACGAGTACTGAAAAAACATTGTTATGATTAATTTTGCAAAACGAGCACTGAAAAAACATTGTTATGATTAATTTTGCAATACGAGTACTGAAAAAAACATTGTTATGATTAATTTTGCAATACGAGCACTGAAAAAAACATTGTTATGATTAATTTTGCAATACGAGTACTGGAAAAATCATTATTATGATTAATTTTGAAATATTAGCACTGAAAAAAAAACATTGTTATGATTAATTTTGTAATACGAGTACAGAAAAAAAATGTTATGATTCGTAATGCAGTTCGTGTACTGAAAAAAAAACATGTTTCATTTTTCTGTACGCGTACTAATAATACATTATTGTGATTCATTTTTCTGTACGCTTACTGATAATACATTATTGTGATTCTTTTTGCAGTACACGTAAAATAGTTTTTGCACGATAGTGAGTTTTGTCGTACTTACAGCAATGACGACGATTGAAAGTAAACACGCATGTGGGAAGTAAAACCACTGCCCTCTATGTATACTACGTACAATTTATATACAAAAAATATTCAAAAGGTAGGTTTTAATATACATTATACGAAACAAATCACTGAATTTTAAATTAACTGAACTTTATTTGAAACAATATAAAACAATAAATATGTACTTGCCGCCATATTATCACTAGTTGGTATCACGGCACCTGTTGTTTCAACTAATAAACATTGCCCACACTGTTAACGTTAGTCAATTGTTTGTAATGAACGCAAATATTTCTAACAAACATATTATTTTTACTATTATTTATTATTTTGAAAACGCCATCGCGCAAAAAGTAATGTACAACGCACGTTTGTGAAGTGTTTTACAGAATCTCGTTTCTGTAAAAACCACTTCCCAATCTCGCAACGTAATATACTATTGATACATTGTTTATTTTCTTCCACTCTTTAAAAATACCTCATATTGCTTCAAATAATAGTTTAATGCATTCAATTTAAACATAGTTTTTTTTTTCTTAAAAGTTTCGTATACGCACCTTGTGCTGAAAGAGTTTCTCGCGTACTAGGTCGCCGCGGCTCGACAGGAAACGTTCAGTTCCTCCGCAAAAGTCCCCCATTCAGTACTAGACGCAAATTAATCGATACTTTTATAATTCATGACGAAACACCGTTGAGGTTACTATGCAATATTCTTATATTATAAATATTACACGCAAATTAGTATTTTACGTATTTCGTGTAGAAGATTACTGATTTAACTTTAATAAATGTGAAAAGGTGAAGTCCACCGCTGTGATCTAGTGGCCTCAGACGTAACTGACCCGGATTCATCCCGGTCAGGAGACGCTACCTCGATGATTTTTTTCTCACTCGTAAGATGAGTCAGGAAATATTAAAGCCCAAACAGTCTCCGAACACAATTTGACAATCATTGTTTCCATATCATAGTAGCCTTGTTTAGTATGAGTGCCTTATCTTAAATGTTTGTGTTGCCTTGGAGTTGACCCTGAGAGTGAGTTCATTACTCATCCAGCGAGGCTCTCCATGCCCTAGTAAAAAAAAAAGTGTGATCAAGAGTTTAAAATCCACTCCAGACAGGTAATGTCTCTGTAAGACATTGGGAGACTTGGGGCATGTGAAAATATATGCAGAGTGAAAAATAAAGATATAAATAAAAATGTAATTGTCATCGAATTAATATGGTAATGATATTCCAAATTAGCATTTACCTTGACTATTGAGAGATAAGTTGATCGCCACCAGAATTTGATAATGGGTTCTGCTGAATACGATTTTCAAACATTATCTACAAGCCAATTCGCTCGGTTAGACATGTTGATTGACTATGGGATTTGAACTCGGGATTCCCGAATACGAATCTCAAGTGTTATTACCTGAGCTGACTCGAAAGTTCGAATGAATTTTCTTTTAAATGCTGTATCAAGATAATGGCCTCTCAACTTAAAGGAAAACCAGAACGAAAACAAAATTTTCCAATTATAAGTCAAGATGGGTGCAACATGTTCATCGAATGGAGGATCGCAGGATACCCAAGCAGATGTTAAGCTACCAACCTCCAGAAAGAAGAAGACCAGGACATCCACTCAAAATACTTTTGGATGGTGTTTCTATTGAGGCCGAAATATGTCAAAAATGACCTAAATTCATGAATGGACTATGATGATGGTGATCCAGATAATGAATCAATCATTTGACTATCTGAACACCTAGTTGAATGAAGGCACAAGTTTAGTTTTAACTTTTAGAGTTATTTTCGTTCTTTTCAATATATTTTTTTCGCTAACTTTTAATCTAGATTATTCTGCCTCTATTAGCTGCAAAATTCATTTTTATGTTTTTTTAATAATCTCTTGTGTAATTATTGTAATTGAGAAAAATCTGAACGAAATAAATGTAAAGGAATTTCCTGCAATTACAGGCGGACGTTAACTAACTCACTAGCACCCTCGAACCCGGAGGTTCGTTGTCGCGTGGACATATGTTCTCCATATCCCTATTCTGAGCTAATATTTTGCAATTAATACCTGTATAGTTCACCTGCCTCATCATGGTTAATGTTATTCTTACGTCTTATTCTTAGCCAACTCATTACCCACTTTAAATTTGGTTTACCTACAAGAATTTCTATACTCCTTTTCATTCCCCACTTTTTCCACATGTCCTGTCCAACAAGGTTTAACTGTTCTTATTACATTTTGATTTCCCATAAAGATCATGTACCTCACTGGTATATTATTTTCTTCAATTTTACTGTCTGTTCATCTCTCTTTGGTCAAACATTTTCCTAAGCATTTCATTCATAATAAATAATAGTTTAAAAAACTAAAACAACACGCTTTATTAGAAAATCAAACTAAAAAATGAAAAAATAATTTTAATTTCCAACACGCTTGGGATAAAATTAAAGTGGTCAACAAAAAAAAATCATCTCCAACACATCTAGAATAAAACTAGAGTTATCTACAAAGAAATAATTTTACCATCAAAAGTGTCGGGTGCTCTATATCAATTAATATATTTGATAATAAACAGATATTGGTAGAAGTAAAGTTTCTATGAAGAAAACGTATAAACCATAAAAAGCACCCCACGCTTTTGATGGCAAAATTATTGTTTTGTAGATAACTCTAGTTTTGTTCTAGATGTGTTGGAGATGATTTTTTTGTTGACCACTTTAATTTTATTCCAAGCGTGTTAGAAATTAAAATTATTTTTCATTTTTAGTTGTGTTTTCTAATAAAGCGTTTGGTTTAGTTTTTTTAACTATTATTTATTTTTTAGTTTGGTTTTCTAATAAAGCGTGTTCTTTTAGTTTTTTAAACTATTTTAATTTTTAGTTTAATTGGGTCATAAATCGGAATCCCATCAAAATGCAATTGCTTAATACCGTTCTAAAAAAATCCTCCGGGTCGGATTTGAACCAGCGACCTATGGATTACTGAAATTATATACCACTACAGTCCACCGCTCCACCAACTGAGCTCTTACAAAGATTGACTAAAAATTCGATAAGTCCGCAACCTATTCTACTGGATTTTATTTTTTTATTTTCTGATGATTCTGGCCAGGATTTTAGAAAAAAATAGGGAAATTATTATATTGTCATTGTTCCTTTACAAGTATACAAAGTTTCAAGTCGATCCAATGTTCTTAAGTGGGTGAAAATCGTGTTCAAAGAGTCCGTTACATAGATACAAGTCAAGCAAAAGCGTGTAAAAGTCGTAATATTTTCTTCTCCATCAAAGTAAGATACACGTTTAGCGTCAATATAATATAACTTAAGATTCACAGTTTTGTATATTTTCAGTTTAACAATTCTTGAGAGAATTCGGGATGGCAAAGGCGATAGCGCATGACATTTGTAATCAATCACCAAGTCAAGGTTCTATTTTTTTTTATTCTTTATCGTGGCTGCGTTGAAACGCCGTTTGACACTAAAATACAAGTCAAGAATAACATACCTGTGTTCTAGTTGCATATTTTGTGAAATTCGGAGTAAAAAAATAAAAGAGTGTTTTTTTACAGCGAAGAATTATGATGTGTTTGATCTCATTGTGGCAAATGATGCGGAGAATTTCACTCTGAAAATCCTACCCTGGATATCCAGATATGCCGCAATTTAAATGACTGTGCCCGGAAGTAAGCCTTAAAAAGACTGAGGGAGAGAAAAAGTGTTGAATTATTCGTAGCGAAGAGACAATGCACGCTACAACTTAAAAATTGATAAAGTCAGCATTGAAAATTGTGCTTTTGCACAAAGAGGGGAAAACTCCACATTGAGCCCAATTAAAAATATGAGTAAAAAAAAAGAATGGGGAGAAAAATGAAAAACGTTTCCCTGTTGAAATTTGTTACCATTTAATGAGGAAAAATGTTTTTTTACGTATTAAATCATCAAACTTAATGGTGCAAGTTTCTATCCTTTAATTTACTGAGGGAACATTTTAATAAGCTAAGATTTCATAGGGGAGAGTAATGAGTTTTTCTTCAATGAGTTTTTATAGGCTTCAAATCCATATATCCCTGATATTTTTACAATATAAGCCAAATATTTTTATATTTTTAGTGAAATTTGAATATAAATTAAATATACAATTAGGCCTAATAAAATACGTAACTAATTGGCAAGTTATATATCCATCCATAGCAGGTCCTTCACTGCAATCATAGCACTTTCATGCTATGCTCGCAGCTTTACTAGGGAATTGTGTAGGTGTGATAGCTTCCCGTTGCTTTCCACACCGGTGAAGGATGATGAGATGATGATGATGAGATGATAAGGATGATGATGATGGCCATATGATTTCGGGGACCGTTTGGGCCTTAAAGTTTTCCTGACATTTGTCTTACAGGTGAGGAAAAACCCCGATAAAAACCTCACCCAGAAAAACTGCCCCGACCGGGGATCGAACCCGTGACAAGGCAGCACGCTACCTCGAGACTACAGCGGTGGACAAGTTATATATATATATAAGAAGAAAGATTACCCAGGAAAACATTGGAATGGTGTCCACCTGGAAGAAGGAGGAGAGGAAGACCTCGAAACTCGTGGATGCAGGAATTAAGAACTGGAATGAGAGCAAGGGGACTGGAGGACGTGGATTGGATGGAGAGAGACGAGTGGAGAAGAAAAATAACACTTTAGGCACAGAAAGATGTGTAAACATTAAAATTCTGTATATAAATAAATAAATAAATAAATAAATATATATATATATATATATAATGCGCCACTTATTAGACACTTTGAATGCATAAATTCATTTAGAAGCAAATTTGTACTCGAAATGCACGATTTTAGAACAAATTATTTTAAATATTTGGGATGTATTTCCGATGAAGGAGAGAAAATGTGTGTTGTTACCACCTATTGCACTTCTCGATTTAAGATTTAAATAAATCACAACGAAATCAAATGTGGTACAAAAACATTCTAGGACAAAATTATATAAAAACTCTTGCGCTCGGAAGCAAGATTTCGATTCTAAAACAAAAATATATCGAAAGGATAGGAGTTACTGAAATGAAATATTTGCTACGAATTGCAGGATATACAGCTTTATGTCCAAGAAGAAGAATATTATTATGATACAAATGATAAGAATTGTGATAAAGAAGAAAACAATTCTTGCATCCATAATTTCCTAGTTTCAATTAAAACATAATTATATAGTCGTCCCCAAACCTAATAATATTAACAATCCAAATCAACATTGTGTCTCATCCAATAAAAAAAAATAAAGCTAATATGATATATAATTTGATCAATACAACTGTACTTTAAAATTCATGAAATTCACAATTCCCACTTATAATTTTAACGAAAAACATACCCTAACTTCAGGTCTGATGCCATCATTATAAGTAATGCCAATTTATCTAGAGGATTGGAAAGCAAGAATGGCATTTGTTAGGACTATTTAACGAATAAAATTAAGCTGTTTACTCAAAAATCATTATTTAAGTATAGTTATTTTAAAATATATATTTATTTAATTTAAACGACGATGTTTGAAAACCAATCAGAAATGTGTGGTTATGTTTCATTTGTCTATCCATTGCAACTTAATCATATTATTTATTGTCAAATAGGATCGCAATATTGTAAGAATGCACCCTAGTGGGGGAAAAGAATGAAACACATCAAACTGTATATTATAACCAACATTATAGGTTATCAATTTATTTTTTTAGTAAACAACTCTGTAAAATCATTAATTAACAACGCAACTATTGAACACACATTTATCACATCCCCTTATTAATCATTAATCTACTACTCCTTAATCGTTCATATGTAATATGTGCTGAACAAAATAAGCCTGAAGAGCATAAACCATGAGCAATTATTAAAGTATAGGACCCACAATATCCCCAATAAGTTAGGTGTAGTTCGAAGGAATCTGTTCATTATTTGCTATATTCAATGTATTTGTTGGAGAGTCAGTCACTGCAAAATAATGCTCTGACCTGTTCAGGATATTTAAATGGAGGAGCTTTCTTTATCAAAAAGCAGGAAATTCGATAAAGAGCGAGATGAAACTCGACTGTGATTGGTTTTCATTGAAACGTGATTGGTCATTGACTCCCATTCGGGGCATGAATTAAACTGTCGAAATAAAACCTTGCTCGATAGCAGAAATCTGTACCAACTAATCTAATTTATGTGTAGTATATCAGAACAACAATCGCCACGTGGCCATAACCAATGGTATTCGAAGAATCCACCTGCGTGCTAACTTAACACACCGTTCCGCATTAGACCGTCATCACGGCGTGGAGATTTGCTTTCACTGGAAGTACAGTAGCTCTGACGATAAGTAAATCTTAGGACTGAAGGTCTTGTAGCTTATTCCATTCCATAGTGTTCTGCCCGAGGGCAGGTCTTTCACTGCAATCATAGCATTTTCATGCTATGATTTCCAGCTTTACTAGGGAATTATAGGTGTGGTAGCTTCCCGTTGCTTTCCACACTGGTAAAAGATGATGATGATGATAATGGTAAGGATGATGATGATTTTCGGGGACCGTTGGGCTCTAAGCTTCCTGACATTAGCTTACGAGTGAGGAAAAACTTCACCTAGGAGCCTGTCCCGACCGGGAATCGGGCCCGGGCCCGCTGCGTGACAAGGCAGCACGCTACCTCGAGACCACAGCGGTGGACTTGTAGCCTATATATAGATCAAATATGAAGTTCCCTACAACGGTTTATCACTTTCCATCCGAGCCTCCAAGGGCCTTTAGCCCATTAACGAGCCGTACATAGTTAAGAAATACCGGTATATTCAGGAATTCCTGTAGTAATTTACTTGAAGTTTTGATTGAAAAATAGTATGTTGTAAACGGGCATGCGCTGCATGAATGAAAATTAACGTGATCGGTGTAATTTAAGAATCAAATAAAATCCAGAAATTGGAAAGATAAACACGATGGCATGGCATTTTATATAAACGGATTTCTAACAACACGCAACATGTTATTTCGTACAATAAAGTAACAAATTAATGTAATCTCAATTGAACGAATCATTTTACCTCCTTGAACCATTTATTGTTTTAACCTTTTAATATAAGTTATATATATATTTTTTTTTAATTTTACTTTTAAACTAACAAAGAACTGTCAGCCATTACATGTCAAACCTGCCTTGAAATTTCTCCCAGAGAAACGTCATGATGTACGAATACAAAAAAAAGAAACTGCCGTTTTTAACTGCAAGGTACAGACATCGAAGTCAGAATCCAGCAGTGTCAACCCACAGTACGTAGCAGATGGATTCCCTGCTTGAGTATGAACGATGTGAAGTGAGGCAGGTCGCGGCGCAGACGGTAGGTAGTGAGGGTTACCCAATTCAGGTGTTGTATTGCTTCCGTATAGTTTAAATGAGAGATTGGACGCTGGATTTTAGTGCATTGCAGTTAAAAACGGCAGATATTTTTTGTACACGGCCTTTGTACATTATAACGCTTCTCTGGGAGAATTTTCGAGATAGGTTTCGGTATACTATGGTTAACATTTTCCTTGTAAATAAAATAATTTGATTTGTTATTTAAAAGAAAATGGTAATTAACAACTTCAATCCAGACAAAACACAGATAAGACTTGTTTTAATTAAATATAGGAACGACTGGAAAGAACATATTGATAGAATGCCAGAAGGAAGATTTCCAAAATTATTGCTAATTTATAAACCGCACGGAAGGAGAAATATTGGACGCCCACACAGAAGATGGTCTGAACAATTTTAACAATTCTAGCTTTCATGAAACCGGAACGAGCCAACAAGGCTTAATCCCTGGATGATGATGATGATGTTGATGACTTGTTTTAAAATGTCCATCGCCGTGGCGTAGTCGGTAGTAGTAAGCCTATTACTATATTTACTCCAAGTTTTAAAAGACATTTTAAATAAAGATTTTATCATCTGTATAAATCACCATACATTGTTACAGATAACTGTTTCTTACTTACAATAAAATTATAATTCGCGAACTTAACATGGTTTGAAACAACGCTCCCCCTAGAAAGTACAAAGAAATTGTAGAGGTTACATTCAAAATTTCTGTAACAATTTGCTAGCTGTTAATTTTACAAATGTGCATGAACGAAAAGCTTTCGTAACTTCTAGTTACCCTCAAACGTTTGGTCGTAAAAGCTCGCCTCTGACCTGGCAGGAAACTGGAAATAAAGTAATGAAGTATTATGTAGCCAGTCGGTTGTCAGTTTTGGAGGAATTCCTTATAATTCAGTTGTCATAACGACAGGATAGCCGTACAGTGGCTTGTTGAAGTCAAGATAAAAACGTCTCAGTATAAAACACTTTATTTATAAAGCAGATAAGAAAAACATAATAAAAGTGAAGACTCGCAGAGACATCTTCATGAAATATGTGTACTCTTCAGGCTTCTTGTCAGCTGTGGGAACCGGTGTAAAAAAAAAAACAAAAATAAAGTGTTCGCACTACAGAGTTTAGGAGGCTCTTGGGGTAGTAGGAGGATAAGGCTCCCACTTTTTTATATCAGCTGGGTTGTCAAGCCCTGGTTGACGGCAGCCTTTACCCCCAGAACAAGCGTCCGTTACTAATTTATGTTAGAGGCTGAGTCGACCCCAGGTCCATAGTGTAGCCAGCAGATTTGGACCAGTTTAAAAATTCTGACCTCACCGGGACTCGAACCCACGATCTTCCGGCTTGTAGCTTACTGCATTAATCAACTGAGCTATGACATGCCCCGGGGAACCGGAGTATTTACCATTTTTAATCTCGTCTCCCATAATAAACGCAAATGTTCATTGTGGACGAATTTATGGTCATAGGTGCAGACTACAGCTTGTGAGGTATGGGATTCGATTCCCACCCAAACCACAGGAATCTTTCCTTACAGGGAATTATTCCTGTGATTGCCCTCGGTGTAGAATTTAAATTAAGTTTAGATTTGAGGACTCTCCTGGTGTTTCCTTATTATTTATCATCCATTGTTTTAATTATCGCTTTCCAAACGTTCGAACTTTAAAAGTGTTAAATTCCGACATTGCCAGGAAAAAATCCCAGAAATGTCGTAAGAAAACCTGATGACATTCATCAAAAAAAAAATAGTAAAAAATTGAGAGTCTAGTATCCCACTGCTCAGAAATTATTATAAATTTTTACAATTTGTATAAAACCCATGTCCAAAAATGCGTAATTTTCTTGTTAGGGTTATAATTTAAAATCAAATGTTGTTCCTCCTGTGAGATGTCAGACATTCCACTTATTCAATTAATATAGGAGTCCAATTAAATGCTTAACCTTTAGTGTTCAATCTCTTGAAGAATAATATATATTAATCTCAATTCAGATGCTCTTCTTCTTCTTGTCCTTCTCTTTCATCGTAGTTTAACATTCACCTTATACGTAGTCTATATTAGATGCTCGGCGCAGCCTATGTGATTTTTTGATCACACAAGAACATGGAATACCTCATCGAGACAACACGAATATATATTTAAGACGAAACACATACATTCATAATAAATATGACGAATGTGATAATGATGTTTGTGATGAGCAGATGATGTCTGGGTCTTATTAAAATATGTTAAATTTAGAGAATATTAAAAAAAAACTAGATTTTAGTTTCCTGATATTTGTCTTACAACCATCATCATCATCATAGTATATTTACGAATTTAGGCCATTTGTTGACCTGTTTTGGCTTCAAGAGAAACACCATCCAGAAGTCTTTTGAGTGGACGTCCTGGTCTTCTTCTTTCTGCAGGTTGATTTGTCTTACAACCACCTGAGAAAACTTGTTACGACCGGGGATCCCCATGCGCAGGCAGCGACGCTACCTCGAGAACACAGAGGTGGACACTAGATGGTTTGGTCACAAATAGAATGCATGATAATAGAATAACTAAACAAGTATGGGAAGCCGTTGCGTAATTGGTTAAGGCAATACGCTACAAACCGGAAGGTCGAGGGTTTGAGTACCGGCGGGGTCAGGATTAAACTGACCCAAACCTTCTGGTGGCACCATGGCCCTGGGTTCGACTCAGCCTCTAACGGAAATGAGTACCGGAAGCTTGTAATAAAGTCCAACCGCTGGATCTCCGGCCCTGACGTTTAGGTTGGACGAGGAGTAAAGGAAGAAACTCATCCTCTACTGCCAATAAGGGAATAGTTGAAGTAGGAGTGTACTTCTGCCACAACCATCACTGCTCTTAACGCCGCTAGTATGGTTTGAAATTGCTACAATGTTATCGGCTGTATTTCTGCTAACCGCCATGATTTGATATTCCTCGTGGTACATAAAGCGGCCCCTCCCACACTGAATATCCACATCGGCAACACTTGTCGTGAAAATGTCAGAGCCGGAGACTGAGCGGCTGGACTATAGGGTTAAGGCCACCGTCACGCAGGGCTGACAACGCAGCTGACATCAAGTGCCGATTATCCAGAAAAAGTGGGAGCCTTAACCTCATACTAACCCAAGGGCCTCCTATGGCCTATAGTGGGATTACTTTACCTTTTGTTTGCCCAGCATGAATCTCCGGGTTCGAGTTAGTTTAATCGTTTACACTCTGTACATATGTTGTAAGGTGTCAAATTGAGAAGGGGTGAAGGTGATTGTGTTATAACCCTGGACGGAATGAGACGTGCGCCCGACTCTATTCAATTACCAGGATAAATGAAAATTTGACGGCGGATGATGGTTGGTGAGAAGGGGATGCTGCGGTGGGTGGGCGTGGAGAGACTTAAGGGGCGTGGCCAAGAAACCAGAGATAAATGTAACAACACAATATTACGGACGTCTCGTACCAATGCTTTGTCTTGCCATTCCTCTGTCTTGTTCTATCGCATTCTCTTTTCTACATCTTCAGATAATTCCAAAAAATACTTACAAAACGTATCTTAATTCACTTCCCATTAATCAAAAACAAAAAACGAACTCCAAGCGCGACAGGCCTAGAAAGCCCTTGGCTTACCAGCTGGGTGCTGGTCTCACATCCACATGTGTTAATCACAGATGTAGACGATCATCTAGCCAGTGTAGAGGTTAAATGTGGTCAGCATGTCGGATCCCCCAGCCGTTATAGCTGGTCTTCTCAACCAGGAGTCGCTACTTATTATAGCTACCCAAATGCCTCACGATGTTGGGTGGGCACCGGTCCCATACTGGCCGAAATTTCATGAGTAAATTTCATCCCCCATGGAGACTCGAACCAGCGCAAGTCCCCTAGCTCTGTGTCAAGACTTCTTGCCTTAACCACTCGGCTACGGCTATTAATCATTATAGGTAAAAAAGGGTTAATGTTTTACTAAGCCAAGGAGTAAGGATGCTCCCTTTCGGATGTTAGTTAATCAAGCTAATTTAATCACGTTTAATGTCAGCGAGTGACAAGCGAGTGCTTCGTCTCAAAGAGACACCTAGTAAGCAATTGAAGTATTACTTGGATGTGAAAGACCGAATACATTTTTCTCGTAGGCTAATATTTAGGCTTGATGTTTTTTTACGAGCCCGAAAATCTCCAGTCTTCACAGTTGAAATCCCTCCTGGAAGACTTACCGTAAAGAAAACCAAATCTCTCGGGACCAGAGGCAAGACTTACTGCCTGGACCACAGAGGACAATATATATATATATATATATATATATATATATATATAAGATAAGAAAAATAAATGCCTGAACGGGAGTTGATATCTCAATGCGCTACCAGTTACGCTACCACTCGAATCCAGAACAAACATTTATTTTTCTTATAAATATTCTCTATTATTACCAGATGCAGCGGGAACTCCATTGCCACCTAGTAGCTACTATTACAAGTAAGGAAATTGAAGAGAATATTTTTACTTTATAGCAGTGACGCTTTTTCGATGTTATAATTAAACCTTTTTGACATTGAGCAATGCAAGCTTAATATGACAAAATATGAAAAATAAATGCCTGCACGGGATTTGAACCCGGACCTCTGAGTTGATATCTCAGTGCGCTACCACTTACGCTACCAGGCGAATCCCGAACAAGGCACCCTTGCAGCTGAACTTACTTACGATAATCGAATATATAATAAATAATAATAGTAACGCAAGGAAACGCAATAACGTAATTAGTTAAGGCAAATGCAATACGAGACCAGATATTGAAAAATAGTGAAAAGAGGATGCAAAATTGTTAGAAAAATGTTAGATCCACAAGTCAGAGGTGAACAATACAGACTCAGAAGCAGAAATGAAATAAAATAAGTAATATACAGATATTTATACACGTATGACATTAGAAAATGAAAGTTTAAAATTTTATGAACATGTCAAATGAATGAATATTAATAGGCTCACAAAACATGTCATTGAAATGTATGGAAAATAATAGTGAAATAAATATTGGTAATATAAAATGGATTAATGAGATAAAAAAATATAATTGGCAGCAATTAAGTTACTCAAGATTTCCTAAACAGTAAATTTTCTAGAATCAGTGACTCATTATCGAAAGTTTTTTTGTCTAATGCCACCAAGTTGTCTTTTATGGCATTTTTGGTTTTCTCCTCTGGCATTGGCGGCATTGTAATCCATTTCTTAGGTTGGGGCACCTAGAAGGCGGAGTTACGCAACCCCGATTATATGATGGGTGATAAATGATAATTAAGCGCCAGGAGAGTTCTTAATCTAAATTCTAGACCATGGGTAACTAGAGGAATAATGCCCTTCAAGGAAAAATTTCTATGGTTTGTCCGGGAATCGAACCCGGGACTTCATGAACTGTAGTCAGAAATGATAACCACTAGCCCATGAGGCTGGTCACTTATTATTGAAAGTACAAAACATAAAAAAGTAATGAAAATATCCTTACACCTTGGTTGTTTATTATATTGTCAAAGGACGTGTTCAATTAGCTTTTTAGAATAAAATCCAATGCAGGGAAAGTATGAAGAATGTATAGGCATATTAGTGATTAGAAAATATTGGTTTGAAATAAACTTTTCCCCAATGGTGATAATGATATTGAAGCGCCAGGAGAGTTCTAATTTTCACCTCTTGAAGTTTATACTGATACATAGATCCAACAAATAGGAAAATAATAATAAAAAACTTGGAAATCCAATTTTTAAAACTTACATAAAATATACAACTTACATTAAATATTTGAGTTTTTCAATATATATATTTTTTCTAATGCCACCAGGTTGTCTTTTATGACATTTCTGGCTTTCTCTCCTAGCATTGGCAGAATTGTAATCCATTTCTTAGGTTAGGGCACCCGGAAGGCAGAGCTACGTTACCCAGATGGTATTCTTCTTTAGTGTTCTGCCCTAGGACAGGTCCTTCACTGCAATCACAGCATTTTCATGCTAAGCTTTGCAGTTTTACTGGGGAATTATAGGTGTGGTACCTTCCCGTTGCTTTCCACATGTACGATGGGTGATAAATGATAATGAGGCGCCAGGAGAATTTTTAACCTAAACTTAACCTAGATTCCAGACCATGGGCAACCACAGGAATAATTCCCTTTAAGAAAAAATGCCTATGGTTTTAACCGTGAATCGAACCCGGGACCTCATGAACAGTAGTCAGGAAAGCTGACCACTAGTCCATGAGGCTGGTCCCAAAAAGTATATACCGTATGTTTATACACTGCTCAAAACAATTAGAAGAACACTATGAAATATGCAAATATTTTTTCATTGGATAAAGGTACAAACATGAAATTAATAAAGTACATTATTTGTGGTTATTTATTTATTGCTCATGTCAGTAAAAACAAATGAATAACGCTGACAATTAACTTTTCAAATAATTCCGCTATGTAAGCAATTGAATCTTGTGCTTATTTTTCAAAGTTAAACACTCGTTATATAGAGTTAGTATCGTGTATGGCCTCCACGACATTCGATGACAGTTTGGCACCTTCGTGGCATGCTCCCAATATGATTCTGGATTTCCTCTTGCGGGATATTCTCCCATTCCTCCTTCAGAGCATCTCCAAGTTGCTGCAGAGTTTGTGGAGCTTGATGTCGGTTCCTGACCTTCCTGTCTAGAAGATCCCACAAGTGTTCAATAGGGTTGAGGTCTGGGCTGACCGCTAGCCACTCCATTACCTCAATTTCATTCCTCCTCAGGAAATCCCTGGTGACAGCCGCAGAATGTGCCCTGGCATTATCCTGCATAAACAGAAATCCAGGGCCTACTCCAATAGCAGCAGGTACTACATACTCTTCCAGAACGTGCTCGATATACCGGACAGCATTCAGTCGCTGAGGAACAAGTACAAGGTCCGTACGATTGTTGTACATAACTCCGGCCCACACCATTATGGAACCTCCTCCGAATCTATCAATTTCCTGTACAGCCTCTGCAGAAAATCTTTCTTCTGGCTGTCCCCACACCCTCAATGGACCATCACAACGTGTAAGACGATACCTGGATTCGTCCGAGAAGAGCATAGACTCCCACTGGTTCAGGTTCCAATCACCATGGTTTTCAGCATACGTACGTCTTGCTGCCTTATGCCCATTTGTTAAGCGTGGTTTTTTAACGGGTCTTTTTGGACGAATATTCTCTTTCCTTAATCTGTTCCTTATGGTTTGGTCTGAAACCCGATTCCGGAAGCCATATGAAGGTAATTCTGCAGGTCTTTTGCAGTTTTTGTACGCTGTCGAAGAGCAGAAAGAACAACGTATCTGTCATCCTGGGGGCTTGTTTTAAATTTACGGCCCTGGCCACCTCTTCTACAATACTGACCTGTCTCTCTGTGCCTGTTGCGTAACCTGGACACCACGGAAGGAGAAACCCCAAGCTCTCTAGCCACTTGTCGCAGAGATTGACCTTGTCGTAAAAGATGTAGAGCATGATACACTTCAAGCTCATTTAAATGCCTCATTTTGTCAGAGACTTCAATAAACAAGACAATAATCAACATTCGTCACTATAGCAACATCAGGAAGCTTACCAATTAGAAGTGGCCAGTGCCTTCCAAAATAAAAAAATTCTCTATATTTGTTATTTGAGGTAATTTCTCTGTATTTAGGCCATGGATCTTTAAAATTTGTATCCAGTGATAAAATTAATAATTCAATTTACATATTGTCCAACTTTCAGCATGACAGTTTTAAAAAACAATTACTTATTCAATTTATTACAAGTGTTCCTCTAATTGTTTTGAGCAGTGTATAACGACATTTTTAAACATGCATTTAAAAAATCTTTAAATTCTGTTGGAAAATTGGTAGCCTATAATTTTGCTTCTTTAAAGTTTTAATAATTCAAATAAAAACTAACTATCTCACTGGCACTATCGAACCCGTAGGTAAGAAGAAAGATTTAATCAGTAAACTGATAAAATTAGTTTTGTAATAACTACGTATTTTATTAACCCTTAAATTGGCAAGGTATCCTTTAAGATGCATTGATTTTATTTATTTAATATTTATAAAACAATAGAAAAACAAATGAGCAGACATTACTTACATTTGTGTCAAATTATGCAATTCCTTCCTTTCTTCCTATTTGGCAGTACAACCCGTTGAGAGTTTTGGCCTCCTTCACAACTTTCCTCCATTCATCTCGATCCTGTACTTTCTCTTTCCACTCTCTTATTCCCATCTTTCTTAAATCTTGTTTTGCATCCTGCAGCCACCTCTTTCTCGGTCTTCCTCCCCTTCTTACTGCAATAATGAACAATAATAACTAGAGTTTGACGAGATTTGGTTTTCATTGCGGTCCAGAACATTTAAATAATTGTCACAAGAACTTATGTTTTGCCAATTTAAGGTTTAAATATGTGGATATCTTATAAATAATTACAATTTTTGACTTTGGAAATATACGAATAACATTTCTATTAGGATCTAGATAAAACACATTCCAAATTTAATTTAAAAAAATTTATTTTGGATGGAGTTGCTTAAATTTTTGAGCAATCATATGATTGAAAATCAAACTTATAGAAACATGTATAATAGCATGCATATTGCATACAACTAACTCATTGACAATATGGAACCCAGAGGTTCATGGCCGCCGCGCATACACAATATGTTCTTCGTACATCCCTTTCCTGAGACGTTTTCCAATAATTTCCTGTATAATACATATCTCTAAAATTCATGGTTAATGTTATTCTCCAACCTCATTCTTGCCTACCTACAATAAGTTATGCTCTCTTTCATTCCCTATTCGTACCACATGCCCTGCCTTGCCGCAGTCTACGAGATTTATTACACGTGTTTCCTGTGAATAAGGATGACTCAGAATAGAATACCAAAAGCAGCATACAGCTATTCACCACGAGGAAGAAGTTTGCGAAGACCAAAGAAAAGATGGAAACAGCAGCAATTTGGAGCCGTAACAGGCTAGCAAATAAGCCTAAACCGTGATGAAGAAGAAGAAGAAGAAGAAGGTTTCCTGTGAAGATCATGTAGTCTTCTCCTTTCATTTGCCTGTTCGTCTCTCTTTGGTCGAGAAAGTTTAAGAACTTTATTCTGAAATACTGAGTAATATTTTCTCTTCCCTTTTAAAGTAAGAGACCCTGATTCGCATTCATCATCATCATCTTCAAGGTATGGGCCTATTGGCCCGTTCCGCTTCCCGCTGCACAATATATTACGGGTCATCCTTCCAACGTCATTTCGCTCTTCCCACATTTTTTTCGGCTTTCAGTCTACAATAAAATATCTGTTTTGATAAACGATTGTTTGGAATTCTTTGTATATGTTCAAACTATTTACATTTATTTATTATATTCTCTTGTTTATATTCATTAAATCTATCTATCTTCGGGTTTTTACAGATGCTGCAGTCTTCCCGTGGGCATCTTCAATGCTTAGCCCTCTTGCTTGCATTAATGTCTTCATGTTTTCCTTCCATGTTAACTTCGGTCTCCCTCTCTTCCTCCTTCTGGTCGGATGCCATTGATATAGTTGCTTTGGCCATCGCTTATCTTCCATTCTTAAAACATGTCCTAACCACTTTGATTTCTTCTCCTCAATTCTTTCAATTATGCTTTCTTCTGCTTCCATTATATTTCTAATTTCCTTATTTGCCACATTTATATTCATTAAATATTAAATATAATTGGAATGTATATTTGCATATGTTTACAGAGTTGAGTCTATGTTTAATTAACGTGAATATAAGAATGAACATTCTCTCTTCTTTAGTGGCTTTTAAAACTGTTTAACGCCATGTGCATAACTTACTGAAATAATTTCTTAACTCCCCAACGTACATTTTAAACGATAAATTAAAAAAGTATTTTTAAAATGTGCATCATGTCAGACTGTCCTTTTCCATTAAAAAGTAATAAATATAAATATTTAGATAATATATTATCACAGTAATCAATTAGAGAGTAATCGATTTTACGGTCGAGATGATTCTAGTAAGCAGATCGAGATCGACCGGTTGAAGACCTCTGGGAGGGGATACCCACGCGCGCGCGCGCAGTAATACATGCATTAGAATTCCTCAAGTAAAGAAGAAGAGATGAAGATTCAGATGAAAGAATGCATCTGTAGGAGATGAAACTGAGACCGGAAAGTGGCAACACTGTGCACTAGCAGGTTGTGTCAGGGTGACGGGGGTCGATCGTCTCGTCAGCTCGCATTTCCCTTCCCCCTACAACCCCTTCTCTTATATATGTTTAGTCTCACTCTCTCTTTCTTCCCACGAAATTAATATAACTTAAAGATTGATCTTTGTGATTATCAAGACACTGTACTGCTTCAACAAGGTGGATGTGACCAACATTTTATATTTTCAACAACCCTTCTGCTATAGTACCTAAGTTCGTCATTTTTCGCAAATCATAATCATTAGAGGGCAGGTTTATATAAAGTGAATAGCCAGTTATTGTTAAACGTATGAAGTTCAAGAGGTTGGAATTTACTCCTGGCGCGACAGGCCTAGAAGGCCCTTAGCCTACCAGCCGGCTGCTGGCCTCACATCCCCATGTGTCGATCACAGAAGTGGATGATCATTAGCCAGTGTAGGGGTGGTTAGCAGGTCGGGTCCCCCAGCCGTTATAGCTGGTTTTCTTAACCCGGAGCCGCTACTTATTGTAGCTACCCAAATACCTCACGCTGCTGGATGGGCACAGGACCCATACTGGCCGAAATACCATGAGAAAATTCATTCCCCCATGGAGACTCGAACCAGCTCAAGTCCCGTAGCTCTGCGGCAAGGCTTCCTGCCTTAACCACTCGGCTACGACGCGGGACAAGAGGTTGTAATGGGCTGGACATATATTGTGTACTAGTGACCAGAGAAAAGTAATATATATATATGTCCACCGCTGTGGGCTCGAGGTAGCGTGCTGCCTTGTCACTCAGCGGGTCCGGGTTCGATCCCCGATCGGGGGGGTTTTTCTCACCTGTAAGACAAATGTCAGGAAAACTTTAAGGCCCAAACGGTTCCCGAAATCATATGGCCATCACCATCATCATCATCATCCTTATCATTATCATCATCATCATCCTTCACCGGTGTGGAAAGCAACGGGAAGCTACCACACCTACAATTCCCAAGTAAAGCTGCAAGCATAGCATGAAAATGCTATGATTGCAGTGAAGGACCTGCCTTCGGGCAGAATTACTATGGATGGATATATATGGCTATGGCAGAGGGATCCAGGAAAATTGGAAGGCCAGGTTGAGATGGAAAGACTGTGTCTGACAATACGTAAGGATCTTAGGAATAAAGGATTGGAGGACTACAGCATTGAATAGATAGGAATAGCAGGGGCTTCTGAAGAAGGCTAGGGCCTAGATAGGATTGTCGTACCATTAATAATACATCAGGTGAATATGTGAATGCACTTACGCTGTATAAACTTTAGAAATGTGCTCTAACATTTAGATATATGCACCAAGAAATGTTGATTTTTCAGTAAAATTCATTGTCTTGGGGCACGCCGTAGCGTAGAGATTAAGCTATTGCGCTACAAGCCGGAAGGTCGAGGGTTCGAGTCCCGGTTGGGTCACGATTTTTAAACTGACCCAAACCCTCTGGCGGCACTGTGACCGTGGGGTCGACTCAGCCTTTAACTGAAAAGAGTACCAGACGCTTGTTCTGGGGTAAAGACGGCCGTCACGCAGGGCTGACAACCCGGCTGATATCAAGTGCCGATTGCCCAGAAAAGTGGGAGCCCTAACCTCGTACTTCCCCAAGGGCCTCCTGAGGCCTGTAATGTGATACCTTTGCCTTTACCGGCGTGTCTTATTAGTACCATCTTAAGGATTTTATATAATGACCATATTACCTTAATTTTTTATAAACATGTTCTCAATTTTACTGGAAATTAAAAAAAAAAATACATCACGCAAGACCTGATTAAACTAAACGAATTCATCAGGAAGTCGAATTTTCGGTGATATTTTGCTTGTTTACGGAATGTATCTTTTATTTTTAAATAACTCATATGAACCGAGTTACATAGCGAAAAAAAAAAATAGCGGCCGCTACAGCGATTTAAAATTACTGCATTCAGTTAACCCCCATCCCATTCTAATGGCGGTCTATTTCTTTGATGTTTGAAAATACCATTTTCATCGTATTTTAATGACGTTTACCGATTTTTGTCTTTAAAAAATGAAAATTACGACCGAGGCAGATTTATAAATTTTCACTTTTTGGTACTTTTCTTAATTGATTGCCAGATGCCGAGTTCAGTTCCGAGAAAATTGTGGCCTCTCACACCAGAAATACAGATTGATTAAAAAGTCTCTTGACATTTTCGTGAAACCAATGTTTTCTGCCAAACTTGTTATTACATATGGAAAGTAATGACTACTTGATGATAAACTCGGTATATTTCAATGTGGTGGCCCTCTTAGTCACGACACAGACTCCATTTTTCTTGTGTACAGCGAAACACTGTTGCCAGCATAGCTGGTGTGATTTCAGCTACTGCTGCAACTATTCAGTTTCTCAATTGCTGTAAAATTTTGATCTTCACTTCATACACTTTGGACTTAACGAAACCGTAATCAAAAAAGTCTAGTAGTGTGAGATCTGGAGAGCGTGCCGCCCAAAATCTCGGTGAACCACGACCGATCCACGTACCAGGGAAAACTTCGTTGAGGTGGTCACGAACAAATGAGGTCAGAATGGGATGGTGCACCATCTTCTTGAAAAATCACAGAATCTTGTACAGCATCCTGTGCCAGCTGCGGTTCCAGGTATTGTTCTAACATATCAAGATAGTTACTTCCAGTTACTGTTGTTTCCGCAAATATGAACGTTATTCTCAGCCACACATTTACCTTTGGTGTGTCTCTCTGAAACTCATGTATGGCGTTTGGCTGTTCGCCTGCCCAAATCCTACAATTATGCCTTTTGACATGTCTACATGTGTGGAATGTTGCCTCATCACTGAACAACACATGTTCCATGAGCTCTTCATTTTCATTGACATTTAACAATTCATCACACATAGCTTGTCGAGCTACATCGTATTGTGCATTATCTGGATGTGATAAGGGCATTTGATGAGTTTGAAGCGCAAGGTACGCCATAAAGTGCTTTGGGACATACCCAACTCTCTGTTTAGTCTTCTGGTTGTTGCACCGGGACTTCGTGATATGACATCCTCTAAGGTTTGTAAGTCTTCTGGTGTTGTTGCCGGCCTCCCTCTACGTGATTCATCAGCAACAGACCCCGTCCGTTTCATTTTCAGTACTAGATAGCTAATAGCTTGCCAGCTAGGACCTTGTTTTCTGAACTTTCTAGTGAATTCTTCTTGGACCTGCCCCTACGTCAATCCTCGTATATGAGCAAAACGACCGTTAATCATTCCTCTATTGTTAGCATAGTTTCTAATTACATATAACAAAAATACATAAATTAACGATGTGAGGGAAATGTCAAGAGACTTTTGAATCACCCTGTATATGAACATATGTATATGTGTACACACACACACACACACACACATATATATATATATATATATTTCTGTCCGGCTTTAAATCTTTAGGCTTTTTAGCATTGTTATTTTTTGTGACGAACAGGAAGCTGGCCTGATGCTGCAATCCCCAACCTGGAGGACCAGGTCATTTTTGGTCAAGATTTTCTTCCTCTAACCTTTATCAAACCAATGACGAACTACAGGGCAGCAGTATCTGTACCCTAGACAAGGGGCTCTCACAAGGTACTATTAGTCGGGCGTACTAAACCCTGGTTTTTTTAACGAGGTTGTTACTCCTCCCTCTCAGCCTTTTCTATTCTGGCTTGGGACAGGCTTTGACGGGTTTAGACACAGAAATGTGTGTGTGTATATATATGCTGTCATTTTCGGTGTCTAGTGATTAAATCGTTGATGAATTGAAAATGTATTTATTTTTTTTTATGAGGGTTACATCAGGAAGGAACCAGGTTCTTTGTCGAAGTGGAGTTTAGCTATGATTGACATTAGATTCTCCATGGAAAGCACTATCATTCAGAAGTGTTAAACAGTAAAATATACAGTTTAGCCAGGGGTTTATTTACCTACAGAGTCCAGAATATAGGTAAGGAAGTATGTCGATATTGTACAACTAAAAGTACAATTTCTAGGTTTTAAGGTAAATAGTAACTTGTCTGATATTTTCCCTATACCCTTCAGTTGTTACATCACTTCGGAATTCGCTAAAAGTGCGTTAATTGAAAGTTAAATTAATTTATTTTGTTGCTAAATCACATTAAACTTTTGGGGATAAATTTCTGTAAACACATAGGATGTAGCTATATATACAGTTTAACATTTGTTTGGTTATGGAGATATTTTAGCATGTCTGAATATTGCAAGATAATTCCATTTAAAGCATGGCGACAAAATGTCAAACAAGAAATTACGAGTCTGTAAAAGAATTGACATTTTTATAAGCAACTGAACTGTATGAAAAGGAGAGCAGCTGAACCGTTATAAATAGCTTCACAAAAGGTTAATTATTACAGTTATATTTTATAAAGTATATGATCTTCCCCTTCCGTACGATAAGGTTCTGCTCCTCCTTCATATAGTATAATGTGACATGTGTCTAGATACCACATATCTGGCTTATAAGCCACACACACTGAATTAATTTAAATCTATTATATTTTGTTAATTTATTTCATTGGTGGAGCGATTGTTGTTATGACTTGATCTCATATTCTAAAGTTCAAGTCATCGTTACTTTACTCTAAAATCTGTGTTAAATTCCACTATGTAATTATGTTTATTAGGTTGTCTCATAAGTAATGTCGCTTTTTAATGTAGACCTAATAGTTCAAGATCCGGCTGCAAGATTACTACGTTCATCGAGTGTATGAACAAAATCAATTTTTTTCATAAAATTGTGAATTACTAAATACATTTTTGCCGAGTTGCCTATTAAAATTCGGCCGCCAGTATATTTAATTAAAATATTATTTGTTTATTCCAAATAATTTGATTCACTTGTTATTAACATAAATTATAATCCAGTTCGCAGAAATCGATATCTAGAGCTTGAAAAGTTTTGGTTGCCATTACGCACTTGGCCGTAAACCTCCTCGCGGCTACGGCAGGCTGTGACACCAATCAGTAATAAAATGGCGGTAAGTACGTATTTATTGTTTTACATTGTTTAAAATAAAGTTAAGTTCATTTAAAATGCTGTGATTTGTTTCGTATAATGTGTATTAACACTAACTTTTAAATATATTTTTGTATATACATTGTACGTAGTATACATAAAGGGCAGTGGTTTTACTTCCCGCTGCGAGGGAACAATATGAAACAATAAATACATACTTACCGCCATTTTTTTCTGATTGGTGTCACAGCCTGCTGTAGCCGCGAGGAGGTTTACGGCCAAGTGTTCAATGGCAACCAACATTTTTCAAGCTCTGTGCACTGATTTTTGCGAACTGGATTATAATTTATTATAATGACAAGTGAGGGGGCACGCCTTAGCGTAGTGGTTAAGGCACTGAGCTACAAGCCGGAGGACCGAGGGTTCAAGTCCCGTTGGGGTCAGGATTTTTAAACTGACCCAAACCCTCTGGCGGCACTATGGCCCTGGGGACGACTCAGCCTCTAACGGAAATGAGTACCAGACGCTTGTTCTGGGGTAAAGGCGGCCGTTACGCAGGGCTGACAACCCGGCTGACATAAAGTGCCGATTGCCTAGAAAAAGTGGGAGCCTTAACCTCCTACTACCCCAAGGGCCTCCGGGTCTGTTGTGGGATTTGAGAGAATAATAAGTGAATCAAATTATTTCGAGTAAATTAATTAATTATTTTAATTAAACATACTGGCGGCCGAATTTTAATAGGCAACTCGGCAAAAATGTATTCAGTGATTCGCAATTTTATGAAAAAAATTGATTTTGTTCATACACTCGTTGAACATAGTAATTTTGCAGTCGGATCTCGGACTATAATGCTGTGTGTCTGGTGGAATTTTGAAGATGTGATTAACTGGGAGTTTGTTCCAAACGGGCGTGAAGTCGATGTGGATATTTATGCTCAGCAACTGGAACGAGTTTATTAAATTTTGAGACGGAGATACCTAACATTAGTTACATAAATAGAGTTCTGTTTCACGAAAATGCGAGACCCCATACTGAACCATGACACAAATTCAGGAATTGGAACGAATCGAACTGCTACCACGTCCAGCGATTGTTGATACGAGCTCTGATCTTGCGCCTTCAGCTTACTATCTGTTTCGATCCATGGCCAATTTTCTGCGTGAAATTTGAAAACATTAAAACTGTGGAAGTGGGTCTCATCGATTTCTTCGCATCAAAAACCAGAGACTGGTACCGTCACGGGATAATAAAATTCGTCGAAAGATGGTTCAAGACCATAGAATCTGATGGTTTCCATATTGAAGAATAGTTTAATTCCTTGTCAGAGAACATTTCAGATAAAATTTTGTTAAAAAAATATTACTTAAGAGGTAATATCTGTATGTGAATTCACTCTTATACATGAGCAGACGAAGTGACTTACACAGTGAGTTTCATTCGACTTGCGGCCACTAATGCGGACACTGCATGGGCAGCGCGACTTGATGACTCAATGTTTTCAGTCACTTATCCCGCTATCGGCCGCAGGTTGAGTGAAACTCATTGTAGATCTGTTAAATGATCCCACTATAAACCTTAGGACATTAGGGCTCCCACCTTTCTAAACAATTGGCAAGTTATCAACCGGGAAGTCAGCCTTGCGTGACGGCTACCTTTATACCCAAAACGAAAGTCTCGTACTAATTCCGGTAGAGGCTGAGTTGACCAGAGGGACATGGTGCCATCAGAAGCTTTAGACTAGTTTAAAAATCTTGACTCCCATCAGGGCTCGAACCACCGACCTTCCGCCTCGTAGTGTATTCTACAAACTAATTTAAGCCAGCTAATAAAAATGCATTACTTTTTCGCTTATTATTGGATTCTTATTAATATTTATATTATTGTTAAAAGTGCAATAATTTATTTTTAAAGAAGAACAGATTATCATATACTAATAAACAAACAAAAGCTAAAAAAAAAAATAGGAGACAGAATACTAGAATTGAATTGATCATATCAATAGAATGGAAGTCACACGATTACTAAAGAAAAGTATTAAATATATCCCTTTTCGGAATAGAAATTTGTACACCAATGAAGAGATAGCATGAGGCTTAACTTTGTTTGGGTATCTTGTGATCTTCCATTCGATGAACATGTTGCATCCATCTTGACTTATAATCAGAAATTTTGTTTTCTAAAGATTCCATGTGTAATTAAGATGTCTTCATTTTTTTTTTTGTGATCTAGTGGTGTGTATCCTGCAGTCTTCCGAAGGTATCTCATTTCAGCAGATCTAAGTCTCTGTATATTCTTCTGTTTCAACGTCCATACTTCGCTACCATACAAAAGAGTTGGAAGAGCCAGTCTTTTACACACATTGAATGTTTTTGGACTAACTGTGGCTTGAAGATAGAATTTATTAACCCTAAAATTCTTTAAAAAATTAGATATTTTTGCATTTACATCCTTTTCTTCTTCATATGAGATATTGCATCCCAGATTTGTAAAATTATTCACCTGCTCCAAAATGAATAATAATAATAATAATAATAATAATAATAAGTTAATAATAATAATAATAATAATAATAATAGTAATAATAATTGGCGAGCTATCTTGCCTCAGAGTAACGGACGTCAATAGTATGAATCCCATTATCATGATGACTAACTACGAAAAATAGTGGCCCCAAGTGTAGAAAACTAACTATAATGGCTGGGACCCGACATGCTGACAACACGTAAGACCTAAACTGACTGCATGATCATCCGTCTCTGTTAATGGTAATCGGGTGGTATGCCAAGGGCCTTCTAACCCTGTCATGCTATGGAGTTTTGGAGTTTATGTATTTATTTACGCCTATTTACTAAGTTGTTAATTTATTTATTTATTTATCCGAAGAGTTAGACTAATAAATACTCTGCTACATGTGGCACACATTTGTATGATTAGTTGAGTAGCCTACAATAATATTTTATAATTGCAATTTTCTGGAATTCTAATACAAAATAAAGGAATAGAAAGAGACTGACAGTAACGTACAGTATCTCTGTAGGCCTACTTTATGCACATATGCTTGAGCGAGGATGATAATTGATATGGAACTATGTTCTGAATCCAATGTTCAGTAGGCCGCACAACCAGAGCATCTTGCGAGTCAGAGCAACGTTTTTCAGGTGGATATCCATGATTTAATCGTGTTTAATGAGTGGCATCCCATTTCTTGGCGCACTCAGGCATTCAATGGGTGTTTCCTACTTCATCATCGTGAGTTCGCATCCTCGAGGCCGTTCTCATGAATGAGGAGGGGGCCATTCCCCCCTGTATTCTCCACTCAATCCAGGAAAACGGCATATAGATCATGCGCTTCGTGATCCGAACGTAATTCTTCATCTTTATTGTCCAAGCACCGTTTTCTTCGTGCACTTATCAGAGACGTTCCCCTCACAGATTGTGCGTGAACTTTTAACGCTATAAACACCGTCATGTACTCCAAACATTGTAGACAAAATTCATTGTTTTTATGGGTTCATCCTGAACAATCACTGAAGTTAGCAAATATTTAGATTTCATTATAATTAAACATCTCTGTCGGACTGTTGATAAATTTACAGTAAAATATGGAGAAGACTACATAACAGTGAAATACATGATCTTTATAGGAAGTCAGATATAATGAGAACAGTTAGGTCTCGTAGACCGCGATGGACAGGATATGTGGCACGAATGGGAAATGAAAGACGTGCATGGAAGCTTCTTGTAGGAAAACCAGATGGAAAACGCCTAGTTGGTAGACCAAGAATCAGATGGGAGAATAACTAACTATGATTTGAGGGAAGTAGATTATACAGGGGATGATTGCAAAGCATTAGCTCAAGATAGGGATGTATGGAGAGCTTATGTCCGTGCAGCCATGAACCTACGGATTCGATAGTGCCAGTGAGTTAGTTAGTTATAAAAGTGACGTATGGACAAATTACTGTGGAAGAAATTTACAGTGGAGAAGGTTTGGGAAGGACGAAAAAGTTAGACTGTGACCAAGTATAAGGTGGACAGAAAAAATTGGACGGAATTGTGCAAGATTGTGGGACGAAACGTCCTGGAAGCGCTGTTTTTAAGCATTTGTTTAATACTGTTTCCTCAACATGTGATTTTAATTACTTCTGAAAATATTTCAATTTGTTCCATTAACATCCCTGTATTGTTCTATTCATTCCTATAAAAATATGTAACCTTCAGTCACGCAATAGACAATCCTTTTTAACTGTGAAAGTTAAAATTCCGTCACGCAGGAGTAGCGGATTTCTAAACAAAATGATTTTAGAGTCCGATTTTGCTGGTTAACGGAACATATCTTTCTTCTGTTAATTAAGTCCTATGTATCCAGTTATTTGTACAATGCGAAAAAACAAACATGACGGCCACTAGAGCGATTTTTAAATTAAACTTTCGAATAAACCTACTCTTAACGATCGAGTTTCGCATGTTTTTGGAGAATACCTTTCTCGTACTATTTCAGTGATAATTTCCTGAGTTTCGTTGCAAAAATTCGTCGGTCGATAGAGCGTTAAAATATATCCCTATCCGAAACTAATGTTTCCCATTCATTATTGTATATTTCACCTCCCAAAAACCATGGTTTATGCTACTCTCCTACAGCATTTTTAGTCTACGTACTGGACTAATATAATTTGGTTTCCTACAAGAAGTTTCCGGGTCCTTTGATTCTGCATGCTTTACCCATCGCAGTCTACGAGACTTGACTCTTCTTATTACATTATCAATAATTTAATCTATATAATTTGGATCAATATTCAAACAGAACTTTTTAATGGTTTTAGTTCAGTGATTTATTTTTTTAAATTATTTTGTTGAGATATTTAAGCCTCATGGTATCGTGCTCTGATTTTCTGAATAAAGTTCGTGAGGTTCCAGGTCCGTTTCTCGGTCAGAGCACGGGAATTTTTCTTAAAGGATATTATTCCTATGATCTCCTGTGGTCTAAAGTGTTGATTAACGTTAGATTTAAGGACTCTCCTAGTGCTTCGTTAAAATTTATCATCCATCATATCATCGAGGTCCACCGCTGTGGTCTCGAGGTAACGTGCTACCTTGTCACGCAGCGGGCCTGAGTTCGATTCCAGGTCAGGACAGGCTCCTGGGCGAGTTTTTTCGAGGTTTTTCCTCATCTGTAAGACAACTGTCAGGAAACTCAGGGTCCCCAAAAATCATCCGGCCATCATCATCACCCTTACCATTATCATCATCATCCTTCACCGGCGTGGAAAGCAACGGGAAGCTACCACCCTTATAATTCCCTAGTAAAGCTGCAAAACATAGCGTGAAAATGCTATGATTGCAGTGAAAGACCTGCCCTCGGGCAGAATTACTATAGATGGATGGATATCATCGAGGTAATGTAACTCCGTCTTCCAGGCGCCTGAACTTCAGAAGTGGATTCCAATTTCGGAAATGCTAGAAGGGAAAGTCACAAATGTCGTAAAACAACCTTGTGGCATTAAAACATTTTTTTTTTTTTTTTAGAATTTTCAGTTTTACTAGATAAAACCAATATTCGAAAATGAGTTCAGATTTTTCGTAATAGGGTATTTGAAATATTTCAAAAGGATTTTATGTTTTATTTTGTAGCATTTGGTTAGTTTGCCCATCAACATGTTCCACTCGTCAATAGACATTTTCTAGAGGTTCCTATATAATGGCATTTGTACCCATGTAGCCTTTCAACAAATTGTGACATTGAAAACCCCATCACGTTGATCGAAGTGATCTATTTGTTACAGTGTTCGTCTCTGTATTCAAAGTTCGCGGGTTCAAATCCAGTCTGGATAGAGGGATTTTTTAATGGCGAGAAGATATACTGTATGAGGAGCCAGCGTGTGAAGTTCCGAATTATAACTTTACAAGAAATAATAAAAACATTTGTTTCCTAAAGTTTTTCTAGAGCATTGATCAATTAGGGTCCAGTGCTTTAACATAGGAACTAATATTGATAAAATTTGACTTAAATTATTGGGCACAAATTGTCACTAAATATGTTACTTGATCCGTTTTGAAACAAAACAGTGGACTTAATACGTTAGTTATACATTTCCATTTTTAGGAAGTTAAATATTAGTGTTATTTTAGAACAATTTGAATTGTATTAAATGGCATACAATGTGTGTTTCAAAGCTTCTTAGAAATCTTATAAAATACGTAATAAAAAATTGAAACTTCAGTCATTTTTCAGTATCTTGCACAAATTATGAAAATGATAGATAATTAATGACATAATGAAAACACAAGTGTTTCAAAGCCATATTCTCCAATAAGCCCATCTCATTCTTCACAATACTCATGTAAAAGAATAGCATAGACCAGCAGTTCCCAACCTTATTATTATACTTACTTACTTACTCACTGGCACTATCGAACCCGTAGGTTCATGGCCGCACGGACATAAGCTCTCCATACATCCCTATCCTGAGCTAATGCTTTCCAATCATTCCCTGTATAATCTACTTCCCTCAAATCATAGTTAATGTTGTTCTCCCACCTCATTCTTGGTCTACCAACTGGGCGTTTTCCTTCTGGATTTCCTACAAGAAGTTTCCATGCACGTCTTTCATTCCCCATACGCGCAACATGTCCTGCCCATCGCAGTCTACGGGACTTAACTGTTCTTATTATATCTGGCTTCCTATAAAGACCATGTAGTTCATTGTTATGTAGTCTTCTCCATTCACCTGTCTGTTCATCTCTCTTTGGTCCAAAAATTTTCCTAAGAACTTTATTCTCAAATACTCGTAATCTCCTTTCCTCCCTTAAAGTAAGAGTCATTATTATTATTATTATTATTATTATTATTATTATTACGACAATGCCGCAGAAATTACAGAAACAATAATAGGCCCAATCTGCCATTACAGAAATGTTTTGGCGAACCCCTTGAAATATTTTGCGAATCCCCTTGGAGTTCGCGAACCACAGGTTGGTAACCGAAGGCATAGACCTATAATATGATTCGATTCATTATTGTCAAGAAATAATGTGGAAAGCACTCTTGTAAGTTCAAAAATATTCAAAGTAAATTTCGATGGAGAGAAAACTTACGTTTTGAAATAATACCAATGGTTTTGTTACGAAAGGAAGTATAGCCATGTTTCTATCGTCATAGATGCGTAATACGTAAAAGAACGTCTAGTGTGAAAACTAACATATCTTAAAATACGTTAAACTGAAAATACTTGAACTGCAATGCTCCTAGTTATATTGTATGGATATGAAACATGGGCTCTTATTTTAAGAGAGGAGAAAAGGTTACGAATATTAAAGAATTAAGTTCTTAGGAATTATTTTGGACAAAAAGTGGAACGAACAGACAAGTCAATAGAGAAGACTACATAACAGTGAGCTACATAATATTTTTTTTGGAAAACCAGATGTAACAATAACAGTTAAGTCTCCTAGTCTGATATTTGTCAGGGCATGTGGCACAAATGGAGATTGGAAACCGAAGGCTAAACATCCTGTAGATAGGTCAAGAATTAGATGAGAGAGAAACATTAACCGTCACTTGAGGGAGGTAAGTTATGTAGGGTATGATTGTTAAACATTAGTTTTTAGGATAGGGATGTGTGGAGACATTGGGTGAATTTCTGAACCGAAGCAAACCATGACCGCGGTTTTCCAATCTTTTATTGTTTCCATAACGACCATAAAAAACCGAAAATCTACGGCTGTTAATTACAAAAACAATGTCTGAATAATTTCTCTGGTTTCATAAAATTTCTGTGAATTTTCAGTAATTTTTATAGGTGTTTGGAAACAATTATAAACGCACTTTATTGAATAAAACTAGAAAAGAAACTATTTTAAAATTTGCAGAGTACTGGCAGTTTCATCTCTTATCTATGGTTGTGAAACCTGGACATTAATAAAGGCAGATAGTAAACAAATAGAGGCTGAAGAAATGAAGATGTTGAGAGCAATTGCAGGATACCAAAGGACCGATAAAAAAGAAAAACGAAGATATAAGAACTTACTTACTTACTCACTGGCACTATCGAACCCGTAGGTTCATGGCCGCGCGAACATAAGCTCTCCATACATCCCTATCCTGAGCTAATGCTTTCCAATCATTCCCTGTATAATCTACTTCCCTCAAATCATAGTTAATGTTGTTCTCCCACCTCATTCTTGGTCTACCAACTGGGCGTTTTCCCTTCTGGCTTTCCTACAAGAAGTTTCCATGCACTTCTTTCATTCCCCATACGTGCAACATGTCCTGCCCATCGCAGTCTACGAGACTTAACTGCTCTTATTATATCTGGCTTCCTATAAAGACCATGTAGTTCATTGTTATGTAGTCTTCTCCATTCACCTGTCTGTTCATCTCTCTCTTTGGTCCAAAAATTTTCCTAAGAACTTTATTCTCAAATACTCGTAATCTCCTTTCCTCCCTTAAAGTAAGAGTCCATGTTTCGCACCCATATAATATAACTGGTAGAATAATAGTTTTATATATTTTCAGCTTAACGTTTTTTGAAAGGAGTTGGGACATCAAAAGTCTCTGCAATGCATAATAGCATGCATTTCCAGAATTGAGCCTATGTATAATTTCTTTGTGCATCTCATTCCTATTTGTGATTATTGTTCCTAGGTATTTGAATTCAGCCACTTCCTCAAAATTTCCCTCATTTGTCATTAGCTGTCCATTTCCATTATATACTGAATTTCTACTTGTGACCATATATTTAGAACAGAACTTAATATATTTAATATCTGTGAAAGAATGAAATACTATCAAAATGTTTACCTTCAGCACGTATTATGAATGAATGAACAGCGCATACCAAGAAGAATGTATAATTATAAACCAAAAGGGAGAAGATTGCTGGGAAGACCATTGAAGAGATAGAAGGACCAATTCGACCTATAATGAGATCGGAACAGGCCATTGGGCTTAATCCTTATTGTTAATGATGATGATGAAACAATACAAATTGGAAAAGTGGGGTCGTGGTTTAGACTTCTGTGGAGAAATGCACTGTGGAGAAATGCACCCATTATGTCCGCATGCCATTTACTTCCGATTTGATAGCTCCAGAGAGTTAGTCAGTCTGAAATGAGATGCTTCTGAACAAAACTTGTCCCTTTCACGGTCAGGTTTGAATTAGGAAGCTACTGACGTAAGCTGTTAAAGAACGTCATTAAATAAAAATTAAGTTGCTTTTAATGTGTGAGAGTATTGGTAATGGATTAGAGACACGCATTTAGTTTTGTGACTGACTGTCCAAGCGCTGAGGACCTTACCCTTGTATATTCCTTCTCTGTCTATCGAGACAGCGGACGGTGCGGTCGAAAGAGAGAAAAAAATTAAAAACAAAAATAAATGTGAAATAAAATAAAAAATAAAAAGAAGAACGCACGAGTTATGTAGAGTTGTTTCTGAACCTTGAGCTTATGCTTGTTTGTTGAATGACCTTCGCTCGCCTTGTGGAAACCAGGAGTAGGAAGAAGAACATCATGAGGACAACAATCATCCTTCTACGTCTTCAACATGCCCATGTTTTATGCTTAGGGTAAATATTTCAATTACCCCGTGAACTCTCGCTTTTATGGTGAAGCATATTTAACAGTTTATGCAACGTGATCAAATGTTGACAGGATAAAATGATCTGTTGACCCAATGAACAGATTATATGGAACAAAAAGAAAAATTCGTTCTTAACCCTGAAATATATGTATTTGTTATAATAATTATTTTATTCCTTGATATTTATTATTATTATTAATATTATTCATTATTATTATTATTATTATTATTATTATTTATTATTATTATTATTATTATTATTATTATTATTATTATTATTATTATTATTATTATTATTATTATTATTTGGTCAGATTTTCTGACTGTAGTTCATGAAGTCGCAAGTTCGATTCCCGGTCAGACCACAGGAATTTTTCCTCGAAGGGAATTTTTCTTGTAGTCTCCCGTAGTTTGGAATTTTGATAAAGTTTACGTTTAAGGACTCTCTTGGTGCTTCTTTTTTATCACCCAACACATCATCGGGGTAACGTAACTCGTTTGCTGCTTTCCCAAACCACAGAAATGGATTACAATTCCGCCAATATCAGGAGAGAACACCAGAAATGTCGTTAGACAACCTGATGGCAGTGGAAAAAAAAAAGTATTAATATCATTTATTATTTTCTTAGTATTATTAAAACTAAAAATGTGATCACAGACGGAAATTATTTACATAATGGAAATGAGCGGTTATTTGAGGGAAATTTTGAAGAAGTGGCTGAATTCAAATACGTAGGAACAACAATTAAAAGTAGGAATGATATACAGAAAGAAATTAAACATAGTCTCAATTCTGGAAGTGCATGGTCTTACGCATTAGAGCGACTTTTGTCATCCCAACTTCCCTCAAAAAAGTGTTTATACGTATATATATATATATATATATATATATATAAGTATTGGTTAATCTTCCAGTTATATGAATGTGAAACTAACTGTCTTTCGCTTTAAGAGAGTATTTAAGGGTAAAATTCGTAGGAAATATTTTAGATTAAAGAGAGACGAACAGACAGGTGAATGGAGAATACTAAATACCAGTGAGATACATGATATTTATGGAAAGCCGTATGTAATATGAATAGTTAATTCTTGTATATACAGGACATGGGGAATAAAAGAGCGTCATGGAAACTCATAGGAAAACCAGAGGTTAATCGCCCAGTAGCTAGTTCAAAAATTAGGAGAATAACAATAATTGTGATTTCAGGGAGATAAATTATATAGGGGATAATTGGAAAATGTTGGCTCAGGATAGTGTTGTATGAAGAGCTTAAGTCTTCGCATCCCTGAACCTACTGGTTGGATAGTGAAAATGGGTTTGATATTTTAATTAATTTATGTGTGCACATTCATACGTTAAAAAAACAGAGACCTTAAAGAACATTATCAAATTAAATACTACATGCAATTAGGCCTATTTAATTTTAATTTGAGTTTCCTGACAAATATAATTTTTAGTTACTTGTTTCAAATCCTCGATAAATAACACTATTCTGATGAAGCGACTTCGAGGCAGTAGTGTTTGAGATCCGGCCACAAATTAGAGGAGGTCCGGTTTCATATATTGTCTGTCGCCGTGGCGTAGTTGGTAGAGTCCCTACCTTCCACTCCGGCGACCCGGGTTCGGTTCCTGGCGGGGTAGGGGATTTTAAATCTCCACCCTGGGTCTGGGTGTGTGTCCTGTCCTTGTCTATGTGAGGATAAAAGAAAGTTAACAAAACAGGTAAAAGAAACGAAAAAAAAAGGTAAAAGAAAAAGGAAAAACAGTATAAACGAAAAAAAAAAAATATATATATATATATATATCCCTATATAGCTCACTCTGGCTCAGTCGGTAATGGATTTTTAATAGCGTAATAAGGCTGGGAATAGCTTCCTTTGGAAGTAAGTAAAACATGTTACCTCTAGTCTTATATCAGATAAATGAAATCTCTACCTTAAAATAAGATCAAAAGTGTTCATATTTTCATGCCCAAATATGATTTTCGACGATAATGGCTTGAACTGTTAAGAGAGTCGCTACATGATGTAGAAATGTACTAACCAATCCAAGGTACAAGTCCACTTAAGATACTGTAAGCCCTGACATATGTATTATTTTTAATAAGCCTTTTAGCAAATGGTAATAAAATTATTAAGGTAAGACGGTAGGCCAAAATTTGAAAAAAAAATTGGTTTTTTATAATTAGATAGTCTGTTCTTTTCAGAACATTTATGTATATGATTTTTTACTGAACGCCAATTATAAGTGCGTTAATTATTTTCTTAAAAACAATTGACAACTGTCATCCTATAATATAATACTTTAAACCTTGTTTTCTCGAAAGTGAAAATTTTCGAACATTTGCCCCATTATCTCAGGAACTATTAGAGATATTTACATCAAATTTTTACAGGCAGTAAACCTAGTTGTACTAAAGCTATGGAACCACAATCATGATGATCTCTTGTAAAGATCCTGTTAAAAGTTAATTTTTAAATAAAAAAAGAGACTAGTGGCAAAAAATTATATAGGACATCAATATTTAGATACAAGTTTGACTGAGGTTCAGTGATCTTTACAAACCTCATTTAATATGCTGTAAAAATTTCATTACAATCCATCTAGTAGTTCCTGAGAAAATGGGTCTCAAATTAATGTGTTTTAACATTGATGGGATAGGGCCTACCATCTCACCTTAAACAATTAGGAACATATTATTTAATACAATTAATTAAAAGTCTCAATTTTATGTTCCACATATATTTAATATATTTTCCTTAAAGTTTTTCAAGTTATAAAGAGAATATATAGAAGACTGTGAGAATTCATTGACGAGCTTGTAGATTTTCGGGTTTGTAACAGAACGTCACACGTAAATTAGAGTTACTGAGTAAAATGTAATAGTCCTTTCCCATTCACAAAATATCTTAAACCAGTCAAAAGATATACGACAGCTCGGCTGATGGTTGGATCCTTTAGCATCCCCCTTTTACGTACTCTTTAAATTGAAGTATTCCCCAATAAAGACTACCTTTCCCATAAACTATCCACCGGATTTTCTTTACTTTTTGACTACGACTTGTTCAATGCTGCAGCACTGCTGGACACTCATATGAGATACCGTAACAGGTAAGTAAGTGTCTCGATCACTCTATAACATTCTCTCCACTTTGTGACCACTCACTCTGTGACGTTGCAGAAGCTTCAAGTTAAATTCCGCTGTAAATAATTGCCTACAAGGTGTCTCTTCGAAGGGATAGGTTGACCACTTGAAACCAGCAGAATTCTGTAGGAAAATAAACCTAAATAAATTCGTTTGGATAAATAATTCCCAAAAGGGAGCTTTCTTTTCCCATGTAAGGGAATTTTTGATTGTGAAGAAGAGTGACGATTAGGCATAATAGTTAATAAAAAAGTGTAGACCAACGTCCATGATGATAACTGACTAACATTATTACATATTTTTGTGTTGATGAGGATGCATGCAAAAAATATACATACATTTTTAGACATCTTAAAACATTCAGTGAGAATTAATTTTTAATAAGTTGAAATTTGGCCTTCGGATAGCAAAATGCAACATTCACAATATGAGATTCTGAATACTCTTTACCCGCCAACCGTCTGCCGTTAAAAATTAAATAGATGTTTTATATAACGAGTTGGAGTGTCTATATGTAAGAATGTAATGAAAAAAAAAGACTATTGTGATATATCTGAGAAAGGACTGACAGTTTACATATAAAATAGTGATTTTTAATAAACTCACGTTGAATGAATTGTAATATTTTTTTGTTCCAATTTTGTACGATCTCTTCTTTAGTTTTAAAAATTGAACCGTTTTCATACGATTGTGAACCAAGTATAGTAGTAATTCAGTTTTTTTTTCTGGTAGTTAAAATGATGAAATGAATTTTCTCATCGTTGAAGAGTTGTATGGATGACCACGTAGTTGCAATATATTTACTGGCATTTGTTGCCCGCAGAGCGGGAAGAGAGGGGAGGGTATCGCCATCATCAGTCCCAGAGATTTCGTTTGCTTCTACAAAATCAAGACATTAAACATTTTCCATTTTTTCTACATCTAAAACCATATGAAACCAGATACCGTATAAGAAGAAGAGTTAAGTCTCGTAGACTGCAATGGACAGGACATGTGGAATTAATGGGGAATGAAAGAAGGGCATGGAAGCTCCTTGTAGGTAAACCACAGGAAAAACACCCAGTTCGTAGACTAAAAAATGAGGTGGAATAATATCATTTAACTACGATTTGATGGAATTAGATTATACAGGGAATGATTGACATACATAGGGATGTGTGATCTTATGTCCGAGCGGCCATGAACCTACGGATTCGATAACATCAGTAAATTACTTAGTTGCAACATCAGACTCTCTCTTCCAATGAGGTTTAAAGATAATTTCAAGAAAAGGTCAGAATATCATTTAGTCTATTTCTGTGAATACTCTATATGTTATTGTTAATTTATGGTTTCGTATTATTTGAAAATGTTAACGAATTTATATTTCCTTATTAATTTGTTAAATATATCTGTAACTTCATTATTTTCATTATTATTAATTGTTTTGACTTCACACATTTATTAATAAATTACTTCCTTAGGAAGGGAGCTAAGCCGTGTGCCCCGTGTCGTAGATTTACGGAACTAAAAGAACCTGAAGCTTGAAAAAGAGGCCTTTAAGTAAAATGTGTCGGTCTTTTCACGTTCAGATTTGAATTGCGACGCTACTGACTAGGTGTTGAAGAGCGTCGTAAAGTAAAAAAAAAAATACGAAATAGCAAATTTAAGGATAATTAATTTTCCACTTTCACAAAAAAACTCCTGTTTGTATAATGTATAACATTTGAATTAAGTAATTATCACATATTGACATAGTCTTTCCTAGTTGTATATTCTGAAAAACCATGACCTTGTGGTAACTGTACACAATGGAATCGTGTTTTACTTCCGGATTCCTTCAACTACAATTTCCATAAAATCTGCAAATATTAACGTCCGTTGTAACACTTGTCCAAATCTAGTTTCTAATATTCTGAAATTACAGTCCCTCATACAATATTTTATAAGAAGTAATGCCACGAATGATTTCCAATTTATCTAGAGGATTTGGATATCAAAGAGTGGCATTTGTTAGGACTATTTAACGAATAAAATGAAGCTGTTTACTCGCAAATCATTATTTAAATGTTGTTATTTTAAAATAGTTTATATTTAACGTAAATGGCGATTATTGAAAACAAATGAAAAATCTTTGGTTATGTTTCATTTGTTCATAGCTACAACTTGATCATACTATATATTGCCAAATAGAATCGCAATATTGGAGAAAAAATTAAACACATCAAACTGTATATTATAACCAACATTATAGGTTATTAATTAATTTTTTCGGAAAGCAACTCAGTAAAATCAGTATTTAAAAACACATTTATTGAACACACAATTATCAAATGTGTAGGTCGAATGAATCTGTTCATTATTTACTATGTTCAACGTATTTTTTGGAGAGTCAGTCATTGCAAAATAATGCTCCATAATGTTCGGAATATTAAAAATGAGAAGCTTTCTCTATTTTGGTAATCAAAATTCGATAAATATCGAGGTGAAACACGATTGTGATTGGTTGTAAAGCAAAATTCATTGAAACGTGATTGGTCATTGACTCCCATTCGGGGCATGAGTTAAATACATAGTCCCCATAAACTAAGTTTTATTCACAACAACATTGCACATTAGTAGATCTATATTGTGAATGGAATTTGGTACAAGTCACACAACTAAAGTTTGTCACGGGTATCTGCCTAAACTAAACGAATTCCTCAAAAAGTCAAAATTATTGTCCGATTTGCTAGTTTACGGAATACATATTTATTTTAATAATTGCAACTTATGCAAAGTTTCTTCGTGTGAAAACAAAAATTGCACCTGGTAGAGCATGAAAATATTCCGGCTAAAATCTATTCTTTCAGGTTAATCCCAACTCTTTTTCTGATTTATGAACTCGATACTACACTTATTATTCAAATGTTACATGCCAAGAGAAAACA
>JASPKZ010007370.1:435000-640000 GCA_030220185.1 Diploptera punctata | reverse complement strand
TACTGTTTTACAATTATTATTAAGACTTACATTATATTGATGTGAATCGCTTTCTCTTGCTTTAGAGAGGAGTAAATATTACTAGCATTTGACAATGAAGTTCTTGCTGAAAATAATTGTTGGATATGAACAGATCGGCGATTGAAGAAAACTATATAAGTGAGGTACATGATATTTGTAGAAAACCACATTTTCTCCAGTAGAGAGGCTAAGAATCAGATTCAGAATGTCAGTCACACGTACTTTGATAGATAATAAAAATATTTGTTTTCTTCAAAAATTGTGTGTTTATCTATGATCTTAATCAGAAACGTTTCCTCTAACATATCATAGAGAGAACACCTCTCATTACAACTAATTGTATTATTTAAGTAAGCATTTTGGTACAAAGGTGCACTGTAAATGTCAGTCAGTCAGACATGGAATTGCTCGTATATATATCCATCCATAGTAATTCTGCCCGAGGGCGGGTCTTTCACTGCAATCAAAGCGTTTTCATGCTATGCTTTGCAACTTTACTAGGGAATTATAGGTGTGGTAGCGTCCCGTTGCTTTCTACACCGGTGAAGGATGATGATGATGATGGCCGGATGATTTTCGGGGACCGTTGGACCCTAAGCTTCCTGATATTCTGTCTTACAGGCGAGGAAAAACCTCACCCAGGAGCCTGTCCCGACTGGGAATCGAACCCGGGCCCGCTGTGTGACAAGGCAGCACGCTACCTCGATTCCACAGCGGTGGAATATATATATATATATATATATATATATATATATATATATATATATATATGCGCCACGTTTTAATCCCTCTTTATAGCCGCCTCTCCTTAAGCACGATGGATGAAAAAAAATCGGTGACGGAGAAACTGCGCAAACTTCCTCAGGAAGTCGAATTTATGGTCCAAATTTTGCTAGTTTATGGAGTATATCTTCCTTATGTTAATTATCGTAGGCCTGTGTATTCAGCTACGTTGCGAGAAAGAAATATGGTGACCGCTAGAGCTATTTTTAAATTACTGCTTTCAGGTGAACTCCAACTCCCAGATTTCACTGATATGTTGACAGTTTCTTTCTCGTTTTAATTAAATGACATAAACCAAGTTTTGTTGCGAAAAATCGAAAATTACTGTCGCAAAGACGATTTTCAATTTTCGGTTCCGGTTAACCCCCTCTATCAAAGAACCAATTTTGCTTCTAGCTTACTTTCTTTAATTTATTGCTATATGTTGACTTTGTTTGCGAAATAAAATTGCGGCATCTAGAGCATTAACAAACTCATATACAAACAATATATACATATATATATATATATATATATATATATATATATATATTAATATGAACTGCTATCAAGAAGTAAAGCAGAGGATACCAATGACAAAAGAAGCTTTTAACAAAAAAAAGAGAAGCATTTTCTACGGACCTATGGCTAAAGAATTACAAAAGAGGCTAGTGAAGTGCTTTGTTTGGAGTGTAGCATTGTATGGTGCAGAGACTTTGACATTACGACGGATGTGGATATGGAGAAGGATGGAGCGTATGAAATGGACAGACAAAATAAAAAATAAAGATGTGCTAGACAGAGTGGGTGAAAGAAGAACAATGCTGAAACTCATAAAGAAGAGGAAAAGAAATTGGATTGGACACTGGCTAAGACGAAACTGCCTGCTGACGGATGCCCTAGAAGGAATGGTCAACGGAAAGAAGGTTAGAGGCAGAAAAAGACATCAGATGATTCACAATATCAAAATAAATTGTTTGTATGCGGATACAAAAAAGGAAGGCTGAGTTAAAAAAAAAGAGTGGAGAATGCTGAATTTGCAGTGAATTGCCTGCTCTTGTATATATAGTGCCGTGAACTTCGAACACGTGAGAAAATGTACTGCACTCCAGTAATTTTGGAATGGGACAATGGACAGATGTATTGGGAAGCAAGAGGACAAATGGCAATTATTCCACAAAAAATCTAAGTCATTAACTATATATATATATATATATATATATATATAGACCGAGTTCTCGCGATATCTAGTAATAATGGAGAATATAATACATATATAAGAAAGATAAGTGTTTGAATTGGATTCGCCTGGTAGTGTAATGGATATCACGCTGAGGTACAGACTCAGAGATCCGGGTTCGAATCCCATCCAGGCATTTATTTTTCTTATCATACCATATTAAGCTTGCATTGCTCAATGTTAAACATTTAATTATAACATCTATAAAGCGTCACTGCTATAAGGTAAAAATATTCTCTTTAATTTGCTTACTTGTTATAGTCAGCTACTAGATGGCAGTGAAGACCGAGTTCTCGCGACATCTAGTAATAATGGAGAATATAATACATATATAAGAAAGATAAGTGTTTGAATTGGATTCGCCTGGTAGTGTAATGGATATCACGCTGAGGTACAGACTCAGAGATCCGGGTTCGAATCCCGTCCAGGCATTTATTTTTCTTATCATACCATATATATATATATATATATATATATATATATATACACACCTAGGTTTATTCATTTTTAGTATATAGTCATTTTCGGTGTCTACTAAGAAGAATCGATTATTTTTTTCCCCACGAAAACAAATTCAATAGCTACATTACTTCGGTATTAGCTAAAAAGTGTACCAGGAAAATATTATGTTCGTTACTACGGAATGTGTATTTGTAAGAAATACGAATTACCTGAAAATTGTTATGAAAATTGTTAATTTTATTAAGTAATAAAGGTGATGAGTGCTAAACAGTAATTGGTAACTACTGGTTTGTAAATAAACGACATTGTATGACCTAGAGATAACCATCATCCAATCAAGTGATTCACTGGAAGATTCTGCATTGAGGAGTCTTGGAGTGGGGGGATATAGCAGGTTACTTATATCTCCCTCCTTCACTCCACCCCTTGACCTCTTAAGCTGCCCAGAGGTCAACAACTGAGAAGCTCCGGTTCGATTATGGATACGTATTTTCCATGTCTTTCGCAGCTTCATTTTGACGCCACCTACTCCGCATGTGGCCGTGATTTCTGTGCCGCGCCGTTCCATACATACCAACTTTAGCTGTACCACTACTTTGTTGAATATAACGCTGATCTCCATCCTTCCTCTCTGGAATTCCCTGTCCTTTTGTGTAAAGGATTAATGTTTTCACCTTTTCATAACTATAACTTTATATGATTAAACTTTACAGAGATATAAAACCGATAACTGTGTCCATCCCTATGGGCTCTGAGTAACATCGTTGCCTCGTACGCAATGGGCCGGGCTCGATTCCCGGTCGAGACATTTCTAGTGAAAGTTTTTCTCGAGGTTTTCTCCTCTCCTATATGACAAATGTCAAACTCAATCGGTCACCGAACATCATCTGGCATTACAATAATCCATATCTTAATCACCTTCTTAAGTATTAATACGTGAATGAATTATGTATGTCTCATAAATGTTCTTGTTGACTTAAAAGTGGCTTGGGATTGAGCTGATAACTTATCCGGTGAGGGTCTATTTGTCCTCGTGTGGCCAAGAAAGTAATTGTATGATCCAGATTTTTAATCAATACTTTTAAAATTCATTTAAATACTCCCCTGAGAGGCCGTGTACCTGTTAGGCCCATGTGGCGTAGAGAACATTAAAGTATTAAAACTGAAAATATATAAAACTATTATTCCTGCATTTATATTATATGGATGCGAAACATGGACTCTTACTTTAAGGGAGGAAAGGAGATTACGAGTATTTGAGATTAAAGTTCTTAGGAAAATTTTTTGACCAAAGAGAGATGAACAGACAGTTGAATAGAGAAGACTACTAAACAATAAACTACATGGTCTTTATAGGAAGCCAGATATAATGAGAACAGTTAAGTCTCGTAGACTGCGATGGGCAGGACATATTGCGCGTATGGTGAATGAAAGGCGCGCATGGAAGCTTCTTGTAGGAAAACCAGAGGGAAAACACCCAGTTGGTGTTACCCGTTTAAGGAGTAAGTGCAGTTGTTGATGGAGGGGACTGCAGTCGTGTTTATGCAGGAATAGAACACGTGACACTGCTATCTATGAGTGCAGAGGTGAATGGGACGTGGGACGCTGCCTTATATGACGTCACGTGTAGCAACAAACAGAGCTTCGTAATACTTCCGCCTGCAGAGATATTTTGAATGACTAATAGATCAAGAATGAGGTGGGAGAATAACATTAAATATGATTTGAGGGAAGTATATTATACAGGGGATGATTGGAAAACATTAGCTCAGAATAGAGATGTATGGAGAGCTTACGTCCGCGCGGCCATGAACTTCCGGGTTCGATAGTGCCAGTGAGTTAGAGTTAGATACCTAAATTACCAGTTAAATGAAATACTAACACATTTTATTGTAATTTTGGTGGAAATGTTTGTAATATATGCTGTACTCTAAAACGAAGGGCTTGAAATTAATTTTGAGATGCGTGTATAATTTTGCGTAAAATAACAGTAGATAAAAAAACTGATATACATACGTATTAACAGAGCGGCTTGTAATCGAATTGAAGAGAATAATATGAAAAAAAAAACAATGGCTGGCTGCTCATGTTTATATGTGTAAACAAAGGGATTACTATAGTGGCACCTAGCGACCAGACAATTAGTTTTTATTCCCTGTTTACTTTTGGCAGATTGATATATACGCTCTCATTTGCTCTTTTTAAAATGTTATTTTAATCGAGTTGCATCTTTTGCCGCTAGAATGATTTATCTGTGTAAGTTCTTGGAAGTATTTTTATATAACAAAATCAAAACACCTAAGCGATTTTTTAACATACGAATAATTGGATTCCATTTTCCTTTCTTTGTAATGCTGGACAGTCTGTCTGTACTCTTACATCCCTATGTGAGACAAGGATATTCCCCGATAAGGTGGTAATTTGCGAGAATTGCTTAACCAGATAATTTATTTACGCTCAATTCCTTAAAATTATCAGTGAGTAATAAACGGCGAGTTCATCGCCTCAAAGAGACGCCTAGTAGTTATTTAGGGCGTTACTTGATTGGGAAAAGCCGATTAAATTTTACTCAAAATATCTACATTAGTTTAAGACCTTCCTCCCCCGGAGGACTTGTCACTAGCATTTTGCCATCCTAAATTCATTCGATACTATCCTTTAGGACCAAAGGCAAAGCCGATCAAATAAGCAACGGGGAATTCCTCTCTTTGTGATGATCTTATCATGTCTAATCTACTTAGACCTAGGTTTTGGCTGCTTTGAAATGTTTTTTACTATGATGTGGATTTTTGCTGGTTTTAGGTCTAAAAGCACTTATGCCATGAATAGTAATTCTGTCTTGTATGGCTAAGCTATTTCATTCTGCAATCATAGCATTTCCATGCTTTGCTGTGCATGCTTTACCAAGGAATGTGAGCTCATTTCGGTGGTTATTTGGATAAAACTGGACAAATGAACGAAAAATACGTTTATTAAAAAAATTATAATTACATTCATTTAATGCAATTGAAATAAAAAACTGTGGGTGATGGAGAAATATTCACGAATTACATATTTGACAACACGATAAAAAACGGCCATTTAAGTACAAACTATTGGTTCTCATGAGACAAAAATCATGTTTGTACACCGTGTTATCTGGATTTTTTTTAAATATCACATTCACAGGATATGTCAGCGTATAATCTAAATATTTGAATTTAATAGAATCTATAAATATTTTTCGTTTTGGCTTGTTTGAGAAGAAATACAAACGATGGAAAAAAGATTCATTATTATTCACATCAAAGTTTGAATAAAAGACAAAAAAAATAGAAAAAAAAGAGAGAGAATGGTTAACGCTAAACTTGTATATGGTTCCAAATAATTTCACTATAGAACTTCACACTCAATCTGGAATTTTGGACTTTTCCCCAGATGATAGAAAACAGCTTTGCAAAGTTGATTTTGATTTAAATGTATTTCTTTAAGGCGCAGGTTACATCTATAAAAGCACAAAGCTGCTTGCACCACTGATCCACAACTTGTAAAACTGGATCAAAATTTTACGCCAAACAGTAACGATGTAGAAAGTTTTTTCTCCTTGTAACAGTAGGCTCTTGTGCTTACCAGTGTGTACCATTGTGCTCATTTTCAAAGTTGTTTCCGTAATTCAGCAAGCTAATATATCTTTGTTAGCTTTAGTTTGAGTTGTTTTCATAGATTCGTGCCATAAGTGAGATTTATATTTGTTAAACGCCATAATCACAAAGATACACTTCTTCTTCTTCTTCTTCTTCTTCTTCTTAATAGTGCGCTAAAGCTTTAAATTGGATTATGCTTGTGCTCTTTTCTTCACTGAATTCATGAAAAATAACTAAATCTTATAAATTTAACTCAACTGTGCACAATCGAACCCGTAGGTTCATGGCAACGCGGACATAATCTCTCGATACATCCCTATCCTGAGCTAATGTTTTCCCAATATTTTCCAGGTGTATATTTACTTCCCTCAAAGTCATAGTTAATGTTATTCTCCCAGTTCATGTCTTTGCATCTACAAATTCTGGCGTTTTCCCTCAGGTTTTCCTTACAAGATTTCACCTGATCAGTTGGTAAATTTAAAAAATTCCTCCTTACGGGCACAATTGTGTTGATCATTTATACCCAGATTCTTGCTGAAGTCCATTTGTGTAAATAAAATGAGAATAAATAGTTTCAGAAAATTGTAGCCATTGTCTTGATCATGAAGATGTGTCTGGTGTTTATCTGAGAACCTTTCATTGAAAAATCGCTCGTAGCGGCCCGCCATGCCTTGTTTTTGTCCTCACAAGTAACTGCATCTATATTGATGTTAAAACTAACACAAAATATTACATATTCCGGTAACTTCAGTGAATACTCGGATCCGTATCGTTGAGTTTCCGGGGGATTGTCGTCTTTAGATTACGCAGGTTCTGCGTGCCATGCTTTTTATATTAGATTCGAATGTTACACACAGTAGATATAGTTAGCTCTTTTGTCAGTTGACTAATAAGAGAATGGTCGCGGACGGTGGCCAAGTAACCCATGGAGAGAGTGAGAGATGTTTTCGCACAGGAAGTCCTGAAATGATGAGAAACTTGAGGTGAAATCGATCTACAATCACTCTGATTCAAAAACAATCTTACATTTCTTTGGTATTAATGAAATCACATGGGATGTATCCAGTAGAATATACTGAAAGCGTTTAAAAGTTATTACTGAGCATCAAATATTATTAATAATAATAATAATAATAATAATCCATGGTAATTCTGCCCGAAGGCAGGTCCTTCACTGCAATCAAAGCATTTCCATGCTATGCTTGCAGTTTTACTAGGGAATTCTAGGTGTGGTAGCTACCCGTTGCTTTCCATACCGGTGAAAGTTGATGATAAGGATGATGATGATGGCCATATGATTTCGGGGACCGTTTGGGCCTTAAAGTTTTCCTGACATTTGTCTTACAGGTGAGGAAAATCCCCGATAAAAATCTCACCCAGAAAAAACTGCCCCGACCGGGGATCGAACCCGGGCCCGCTGCGTGGCAAGGCAGCACGCTACCTCGAGACCACAGCGGTGGACAATAATAATAATAATAATAATAATAATATAATAATAATAATAATAATAATAATAATAATAATAAAAGTATTCAGAAACAGATTCTTCATTACAAACCACCGGGACGAAGAAATGTTGGAAGACCCAGTAAAAGATGGACAGACCAATTCTATCATGAGATCGGAACAGACCTTACGGTCTAATCCTTGATGCTGATGGTGATGGTGATTAATAATAGTACAACAAACACAAAATTCTTGGCACAAGCCTAGGAAGACCCAGCGATATATCCACAGGGTAAAACACAGATTGTAGGTATTTGTTCAAATAAAAAAAAACTCATTCTATATATAAACATTTAAAGTTACATTCATCCTACACTGCTTTATGTATACAATACAAGCAGCCCATCACGCACAGTAGTGTTTCGAAATTGAAAATAGTTAACATTATCGTCATTTTCGCCTAGCATGGAGTCCGAAGCACAAAAAGTAGCGCAATAGGTGGCATTTGTATCACACATTTTGTGATCATAAAAAAATTCCAAGCGCGACAGGCCTAGAAGGCCCTTGGCTGATCACTTGGCTGCTGGCCTCACATCTACGTGTTAATCACAGAGGTAGACGATCATCTATTTTGTGATCATTATTTGAGTTATTTCTTTATGTGTATATGCCCACTACATACCTACGTGGGGCAAGGCTGCTCCCTTGTGAGAGTTTTAACCAAGTATAATTTAGTTATGCTTATTTCCCTATAGATCTCAACATGTGGCAATTAATTAGCTTATAGCCTCAAATATACACCTAGTAGACAACAAAGGCATTGCTTGGATGGAAAAGGCCATTTAAAGTTTGCTCAGAGGCTATTGTTTCAGGCTTAAGGTTTTTCCCCATAAATATTGTTAAACCAGAAACAATTAAAAGAAAAGTATTTAACTCCGCCCCAAAAGAAGGACTAAATCGAATTAATAAATAAACTCCCGCCGTAACAAGAGTTGAAGAATGTACTAAAGCTGAGACAGGAGTGGGAGCTGCTATCGCCGCCGGAAGTCAGGAAGAAAAAGGAATTTGAGCCCGAAAATCTTTAGAATCGAACTCCACGGCTTTACTTTCCTCCGGGAGGATTTGTCCCTTGAATTTTTCCATCATCATCATCATCATCCCGTATCATGGCAGCTGCCGCCGTCTTCCGGAAACCAAACGCCATTCCTCTCTGTCCATCCATTGATCTTCCTCCAATCCTCTGATATTCATAGCTGCTTTTACCCCTTCTCTCCAAGTTTTCTTCGGTCTTCCTCTCTTCCTCCTTTCCATTGGGATCCATTCCATAACAATTTTAGGCAATCTTTGCTCAGGCATTTTTTTGACATGGCCATACCACTGTAATCTTTTCTTTTCTATAATGTCTATGATGTCCGGCTCCTCTTTTACACCCATAATTTCCCTTATTTATTTATTTATTTATTTATTTCGTATTCTATCCATTCTAGATTTTTCCAGCTGATCTTCTTAAAACGTCCATTTCTGTACTTAATATTCTTTTCATTTCCCTGGCAGGAATTTGCCAGACTTCAGCACCGTATGTTTAAATGCTATAAATTATGGTTTGATATATTTGTAATTTTCTATTTTATTAAATATTTTTGCTCCACCAAACAGAGTTTAAAGCATTTATTGCTTGTTTTGTTTGAGCGATTCTATTTTTAATTTTCACAGTGTTATCGCCTGAATGGTCTAATTTTGTTCCTAAATAAGTGCATTCAATACTAGGTTTTAGTTCTTCTCCATTGTTGAAATTTATATTTTCCATTTCTTCTACTTAGTTTTCTCAATGTTTATATAAAGTCCCCATTTTTCATATACTTCTCTTAGTTTTTTCCCATATATTCTATGTCATCGTGGGCTTGTGCTATTAATACCTGGTCATCTGCAAAATTTAGTGAATATACATGTGTATTTTGGATTGGTATGCCCATTTTTTGACATGTTTTCCTCCAGTCTCTTAGTACTCTTTCGAGATAAATTTTGAATAGAGTTGGAGATAAACTACAACCCTGCCTTAAACCTTTTGTAATAGTAAATCCCTCTGTTATATAATTTCCAATTTTTATTTTCGAAACAGATCCTTTGTATAATGATTTTATAGCTTCTATTAATTTTTTGGTAATGTTAGAATTGTCTAAAGTTTCCCATAACATTTTTTGAGGAATACTATCATATGCCTTTGTTAAATCAACAAAAAAGAATGTATATCTCTGTTAGTAGTTCTTTTTTTCTATCATTTGTGTTATGCAAAATATGTTATCTGTTCATGACCTACCACTTCTAAAACCAGATCGTTCTTCCATTTCTTTATCCTGGTATTCTAAATCAATCATTTTACTTAGTATACGTCCATATATTCTACTTAATGTACTTGTTACTGATATGCCTCTATAATTTTCACACTTTCTCTTGTCTCCCATCCTAAAAAAATCCATTGACCCCGGCCGTGTTTGAACCCGCTACCATCGGTACCTGAGACATAAAACGCATTCCCTATACTACCGAAGCAGATTAATAATGCTATTAGTCTTAGCAAGTAAAAAATTGTTTTTCTCATTTGGTTATAAGCAGAGTTTATAAATATTATGTATACTATTTAGATGGAGGGTCTCTGTGTGGGAAAGCCGTGTAACCACCCTCACATAATAACAGGTTTTTCTAAACCTCCAAACAGGAGGGGAGTCCCCACACTTGGTATTGCAATACTGTATTGATCGCTATATACTGTATCTGAGAATTAAACTAAAGGTTTATCATTTGCAGGCCATCTGGTCTGTTTTGTCCTCTCGACATATGCCGTCACGCTTCGTCATGACTGTAAACCACGCTTTCAAACAATAGCTACCTTGTCACATTTAAAAACCCACCAATGTCCAATACCGTAAATTAGTTACTGTTTCTCTAGCATCTGCTGACTTTATGTAATTGATATGATGGGAAAATTAAATTGAAATCTATTTTCAACTGCATTCTGTATTAGCGAGTGTCCAAGAATGTAGCTATTGAGATTGTTCTCACATATATATATATATATATATATATATATATATATATATAAAATTATTTCTTATTCTCATCTATCCTAAATAAAGTCTGTGAACTTTTAACTTCACACAAGTACCTGCCTCGGTTTAAGGACAAAGGAGTGGGTTGGGCCGGACGTGCCATCGTCTGAGCAATTAGCTCTTTAGTCAGTGTCAACTGCTGAAAACTGATAAAAAATGTATTTTTAAGCAAAGGTTTTTATGTTCAGATGATGGTCCGATTGGACCAACCCATCCTTATGTCTTAACCCAAGCATGTACTTGTACTAAGTTAAAAATCCCAGACTTCAGTAGACACCGAAAATGACCATGATATATATATATATATATATATATATATATATATATATATATATATATATATTAACGCTCTAGCGGCCGCAAATTTTGTTTTCAAAACCAAGCTCCGCATATATCAAACAATTTTTAAAAAAGTTAAATTTGTTAACCAGTAAGTCAGACTGATTCACCAGAAACGAAAATTACAAAGTCGATCTAGCGGCTGCAATTTTCGATTTTTCGCAACGAAACTCGGATTATGGCATTGGATTTTAATGAGAAAGGTATTCGCCAAAATTTAAAAATCTACTTTTAGGAGTGGGTCTTTACCTAAATTGAAATTTCAAAAGCGCTGTAGCGGCCACCATGTTACTTTCTCACAACGAAACTGTTTATATAGGTCTATATCTAATAATTGGCAAAATGGAGATATATTCTGTAAACCGGCAAAATCTGACCATGAATTCGACTTTCTAAGGAATTCGTTTAGTATACGTAATTCCTGCGTGATATACCTTTTATGTATAGTGTGTATCAGAAATAAGCTATACGTTGTAATGTTATTTGAAGGAAAAGGTTTATTTCTGGAAACTGCAAGATGTTGACAGTTGAAAACAATAATTGTGATAGAAATTCGTACTATTCCCACAGCCATTTACCATAAAGCAATCAATGACTTCCCAAAGCGTTAGATGCCATATAGTGACTTGTTTACTATTGTTGTAAGCGATTTGTTTAATTTAATTTGGAGAATTTCAAGTCATTTCCTGTAATTGTATAAATTATATTATCATCACACGTACAACCCTATTTCTGATATACAGTTTAAATTAATTGTAATGTACGACAACTCCGAAGAGACATATTCGACTGAACTTGATGCTGCTATCGGGTAGCAGAAGTGCATGAAGTCATGTACTGCATAAAACAGTGCCTTAATCTTAGTTTAAATATTGTCCTAATCGGATTTCGGAGTAAAGTCACTCGTATTCACGATACTGAATGGATTCAGTTCCAGATCTTACACTAGGTGTATCAAACCGTAGGTATTTTGCATAGTTTGGTCCCAACATTCATCGAAAAATATAACCACAATTTAGTTTGGTTTAATTTATTATGGATTGCGTTGGCAGATAATGAGGCCCGAATGGCGAATGAAAAAGAAACATGTAAACTTTTTGTAGGAAAACAAGAAAGAAAATGCCTGGTAGGTGAGCCAAGAAAGGTGGCAGAATAGTATTAACCATGATTTGATGCAGTTTAATTATACAGGAAATGATAGAAAAGCGTCAGCTCATAATAAGGATATATGGAGAGCATATGTCCGCGCAACTATAAACCTCCGGCTTCGACAGACCCAGTGAGTTAGTTTTAGTTAATCGCGCAAACTACAGTCGAAATGTTGAACTAACTGTGGCGATTGTCGATGTGCTTGCCACACATTCATGTGAACAGCTGTTTTCTCATATGAGAGCTAACAAAACAGCTCATAGATCAAGGTTAACAGATGTCAATCTTTCTTCCTTAATAAAAGTTTTGTCTTTGAATTTTTCCAAATTGATTGTAAACAAATGGTGCAAATTGTCTGACAAAAATTGTAAACTTTTTTTCAGATTGGACTGTTGTATTTCTGGTGAAAACTGTTCATAACCTTTTCAGTGTTTTATTATAAAAATTAGTTAATACAGTTATACTATCTCTTTTATTTGCAATATATTAAAATGCACCATAACTACTTTAAATATATATTTTCTTTTTTTCACAGGTAAGTTGGAGTCAAATATGCAGAATTATTCATCCATAAACCTATTTCAAAGTAAGTAATATATGATGTACATACACGGCGAACGGCGAGAGAGGGAGAGAGAGAATTGCCTGAGACTGGTGATGGACAACAGTAGTAACTATTTTCCTTTCTCTGGTCTATATTGGAAAACATAGCCCGGGTTCCTAGACATGAAGTCCATTTGTCCCTGCAATTTTGAATTGGTGTGTCGAAACATATGTTGAAATTTTAAACAATGCCTTGATTATATCTATTTTTTACTTTTGTTATGAATGTGGAATTATAATTTTATTATTTTTGAGCAAGTGCCTTCGTGGCGATCTTTTTGGGGATTTTTCTAGCATTTATTTGTACTGGGAAAACAACAGAAAACCTAGTTTAGAATTGCTGGTTTCGTGACCTTCGCTAAATTCAACATTTCTATTGCAGAAAGCGGACCTACTCTTTATTTGTTTCCAGGTAATTACAATTTTAAAAAAATCTCACTTGCAAAAGTAAAATTTTAATTTAAATTTTGTCCGAAGTCTAATTGTTTTAATTTTGTTTTGCACTGCACCATCTTCTGGCCAAGCCTGGATGAATACTATTCTGCAATTCTTGGGCCACATCGAAGCGTGCAGTACTGCTGCTATTGAATTCACTGTATCTTTCGTAGATGTGGAACCAAATTTAGAAGCAGTAATTATGTTTGGAAAAATGAGATTTTTTTTTACAGATTGTAGTGTGATTATCTATTGTATGGATTGTTTTTATCATAGCCAAATTATTTTTCTTATTACTGACTTATCGACTTCATCTCTCTTTTGCTTTAATTATGTTTTGGGACCTACGCTTTGCATCTTATGTTAGGTATATTAATGTTCGTGGAGAATTTATTTTGGTCGTCTGTGTTTGTCATTTGTTGTGTCATACAGGTCTAAACCTGACATCAGTGGATTTACATGATTATCAATTGAATTATAGAATTTCGTAACTAGTATTTTTTATTAATTCCTGAATAATTCCGATATCTCTTCCACTATGGAGGAATAGGCCTACTGGTATAGAAGACGCGATTAGTATGTGTTTTGTTATCAAACGTAGGACTCTATTTTGAAAAGTCTGGAGTTTTTACATTTCATATTTTGGAGCATATTCTGATACGGGGGATGCATTAGTTAATATAGATCACCACAGAAGCATTTTGTAATCATGAAGATGGGTAGGATATGTTGAAAGAATGGAAGATGGAAGAATACCAAAACGATTAATACATGGCGACATAATAGGAGTAAGAAGGAGAGGAAAACCGAGTAAGAGGTGGCTACAGGATGTGGAACAAGATTTGAGAAATATGGGGATAAGAGGATGGAAAGAAAACGTACATGATCGAGATGAATGGAGGAAAATTATGTAGGAGGCCAAAACTCACAACGGGTTGTAGTGCCAAATAGGAAGGAAGGATGTCTCACATGAATGTTTATTTTGGATCTAACATTTAAGTTTGGGTATAAATAACTAACTCACTCACTCACTCACTCACTAGCACTATCGAACCCGTAGGTTCATGGCTGGCGCGAATATAAGCTCTCCATACATCCCTATCCTGAGCTAATGTTCCAATCATCCCCTGTATAATCTGTTTCCCTCAAACCATTATTCAACCTCATTCTTGGTCTACCAACTGGGTGCTTTCCTCTGGTTTTCCTACAAGAAGCTTTCGTGCACCTCTTTCATCCCCCACTCGTGCCACATGTCCTGCCCATCGCAGTCTACGAAACCTAACTGTTCTTATTAAACCTGGCTTCCTATACTTATTATGTAGCTCACTATTGTGTAGTTTTCTCCATTCACATGTCTGTTCATCTCTTTTTGTCCAAAAATTTTTCCTATGAACCTAATTCTCAAATACTTGTAATATTCTTTTCCCCCTTAAAGTAAGAGTCAATGTTTCACACCAATATAATATAAATGGGAGAATAACAATGTTTTATATATAATCAATTTAACTTTTTTTTTTGAAGGAGTTTGGACGACAAGAGTATTCATTTCCATAATTGAGTCTATGTTTATTTAAGTTTGGGTATCGCTATTTTAATGGCCTGATTACTTTATGAAGTATGTTCTAGATGTTTTTTTTCTTTAATTTTTTATTAAGGTTAATGCAAATTTACTTTACTTGATTTGAGTGATGGTTTGTGAATTGAGTATTGAGAGAGTCACACTTATTTAGGCCTAAGTCAAAAAATCAATCCAAATGAACAACCTTATATATATATATATATATATATATATGCTAAATTAATGTTGCCTGGTCTATTCCCGTCATTTCATTGCCGAGATGATTTTGTTAGAAAATCTGTGTTTTTTTAACTTTTAAATATATGCCTAGAGATTTCAAATCTGTCAAGCCAATGTTTATCCACCACAATGAATTGTCACCCCCAAGGAGAACGCAAAAAAAAAAAAGAATTATTTGCACGATAACCGCAAGTCCTCTCACATTTTCTTAAAGCGACCTGTTGAAAAGTCGTGAATAAGTCACTTGTTTTATACACATATCTGGTCTCAGTTGTCCTAACAGCTTAACCATAATTCTATGTTTATAACAGTGTTTTGCTTTGTAATTATTTTATCTAATGTATGATGAACACTTTCACACCAGCAACACTCACAATAAAAAGTTAACACCACAGATTGGTTTCAAGAACAGACATCGGTAACACTAATTGAGTGTCAGTTGTTTCTTATTATTAGTGTACTATGTCAGGAAAGTGCATGCCCATTGACGATTAACCCAACACAGACCCTTTGTACACCTTTGAAGCCTGAGGGAATGAATTAACTCGAGGATTTTTCTGCTTGCATTGCTTTCGTCACCGAAGTCACACTAGAATGTGCCCCAAAATCTACCTGAAGTAGAAACGTTCTGTTTCGTGAACACTGAAAACGACAATTCTACACAAGAACACTGTCCTTATACGGTAGATTCTGTTCACAATGATTATATGCCTAAGGTAACAAGAATTCACATTTGCACACGTTTGCTTTATTTCTTGTTGAAAAACTTCAATGTTCCAGCACATTTTCATGATGGAAAAATTCCTATGCAAACTTTTCAGGATAGTACAAAATTAGCTGTTGAAAAGAATAATGAAATGTTGTTCTTAACACTGAATAAAAATAAATTGCCTTCATTCAAGGTGATATATATAGCAAGAAAGAAGAAATGAAGTAGAAACGTTCTGTCTCGTGAACACTGAAAACGGCAATACTACTCAAGAACACTTTCCTTATACGGGAGATTCTGTTCACAATGATTATATGCCCAAGGTAACGAGAATTCATATTTATCTTTGTTCTTAACAATGAATAAAAATAAATTACCTTCATCCAAAGTGATATATATATATATATATATATAATATATATATATATATATATATAGGCCTATATATATATATATATATATATATATATAGTAGATAATCTGCAAGAGCATTTTAAATAATATCAGCAAATAAATAAATAAATTATAAGAGGGGCCCTTGGGTTTACCAAATTTATGTCTTAACAAAAATAGTAATCTTAGATCCAACTTATTTGAGAACATAGAAGCTTGGCTCTTGTCAGTCTCCATTTTTGGAGCCGCGGAGTTAGATATTTCTCTGTATTTGCCGACCTGCGAACGCTGGGCTAAATGATTGACCAGCTGTTAGCGTGTCGTCGGCAAATACATGCAAGTTACTGTTTTCATATTGGTCCATGTGTAGGACGTTGCTTGATAAACGCATTGAATAGGGTAGATCCTTTAGTACTTCCTTGCGGTACTTTTAATGTCGGCTTTCTTATCATCAACAGATATAAAGAACTTCCTGACACGTAGGTAGCTGGAGACCAGATGTTTTATTGAGTCATCAATCGGCATTTCGCAAGTTTTCCAAGTACTCCGGCTTCCGGTCCCCAAAGGGGGATAAATTTCATGGAATTTTGGCCAGTGTATGGACCGGTGTCCGCCCAACAGCCTGATGAATCTAAATATCTGGAGAGATGCTCCGTGGTTCATTATTTAGTCATTCGCGCATCTATCTCTGGGTACCGAGTTCCCATCTCATTCATTCCATGTGGGAATCATGGTGGACGAATCGAAGTTACAGCAGGTTTTTTTATGGGGTTTCTCCCATTTTCCTCTGCCAAAAACTTAATCCCATCACTTACTCCATATTCACGTTATCCATTTCGTTTCGTTCAATTTTAGCTTTCTCTATAATGGTGCGACAGATCGGTTCAGACAGCATCCTTGTATTTCATAGATATTCAATAATAGGAACTTCATTTTTTTCATCCTTCGACCTATAATTACGATGGACACGAGTAGAATTTTTACTTATATTATTTACAAGTATCATCTCCAGGTGACAGAAACCAGCTATAACGGATGTGGGTCCAAAATGCTTACTATATAGTACAAAAAATGGAAACACAATTCCAACGTTCCTGGAAAGAGAAAAGTTCTAATTTCACTAAGTTATGCATTCAATATGAGTAACATGTGTTACACTACAAATATCAAAACGGTGGCTCATTTCTTGCCACACACGAATCAGCTGGCCTCTAGTTATCGAATTTACAGCTTCAATAAGTCGATGTCACAGATTTTCAAGGGTGTCAGGCATAGGGGAGAGGATAAAAACACGGTCTTTTACGTATCCCCACAGATAAAAATCACACGGGGTTAGGTATGGTGACCCGGGAGGCCACTGGCGATGAAGTTGATCTTCTGCTCATCCTCTTCCAATCCAATGTCCTGTTGTGTCGTCATTTTAATACAAACAATGAACATAGAAGCAACAACGCCAATGCTGCCGTGACCGGAACTTCAAATTCTTCTCTTTCCAGGAACGTTAGAATTGTGTTTCTATTTTTTGTAGTTTGGAAAAAATAAATGTTTGAAGTCCGTTCTTTCTTTTTGAATAGCCATGTATATCACTTCCATACTCTATAATCGACAGATGTGGATGTGACGTCAGAAACCATTGCCAGATCAAGATCTGTCGCACCATGTAGTTCAGTTTCATTTCGCTGAACGGTAAGAAAGATGTAACGTAGTTAAATATAGTGACCGTGAAGTAACAAGAGCTCTCAAGATCTATTGTACCGTAGAGTTCAGTTTCTTTTCGTTGTACGTTAAGAAATATATACTGTTAGATAATTTGGCCGTGGAGGAACAAGGGCTCTTAATATATGTCGCACCATGGAGTTCAGTTTCGTTTCGCTGTACGTTAAAGAAAGATGTAATATTGTTAGATGGGGTGGCCGTGGAATAACAATTTAGTAATCAGATAAGTGGTGCGAATGGCTAGTCAGCTCAAAGTTGCCACACCCACAAATAGATGGATTGTTTCGTGCATAGAGTATGGGGTGGATGAATTCTTGCGCTCCTATCTAAGTTCAGAATTTTATTCTATTAACAAAAAACCTATTGGAAGTTATCTCCGTAGCCTATTAATTAATTAAGAAAATAAGTAATATTTTAATACGTCATTTTTTACTAAAGTGTTATAAAATTTAATATTCGTGACTCACTATATCCTCTTTAATCATCTTTAAACTACCAGCCAAATTTGCCCTTAATTAACACAAAAATTGTAATAATAGGCTATTAAGTATATTTTTTATTTCGAACTGTATTTTATCCCTCTTCACGGCCGACACCCTTAAGTATTTTCAGTCCTTATTTGTCTCTCTACTTGCTTCCTAACATTCTTTGATGACATCAACCCATCTTCCTCTTGGTCTTCCACTGGAAGTGTTATGTACCAATGTGAGAATCCGACTCTGTGAACTTTTATGTGTAAGTCTTGCATCATGGCCTCCTATTTTTTAAAAGAGTTACGGATGCCTACTCTTATTCAGTGTTACGAAATTCCCATTACAAACTTTTAGTGCTTGTACTGTGCATCAACTATATGTAGACTTCAAAAAAGCATATGATTCAATTAACCCATTCGCCTCAAAAGACGAGGTGCACTCGCCGACAATTAAATGACCTTCAACTCCGAAAACGAGGTACACTCGCTTAACTCTGCTGTTATATATTTTGCAATATTTTGTACATCCCTTGGCAGGGTAATCTTTTGTTACCATTTATGAATAGTAGAGGAATTGTTTTGGCCTTCACCCTTATTGTGATCTCAAGTACCGTCACCTTTTGCTTGTTTTGAATGTCTGAAAATAGACAATGTAATTTACGTTAACTTAAATCTGGTTTCTGGGGAAATGCATTGAACATTTAAACCTGAAGCGAATGGGTTAAGAGGGAGAAGTTATATAGTATCCTGCTGGAGTTCGGAATTCCTAAAAAGTTAGTTAGATTTATACGAATGTGTCTAAATGGCACAATGAGTAGGGTGCGTGTAGGCAAACAGTTTTCGGACACTTTTGAAATCCAGAATGGATTGAAGCAAGGAGATGCAATATCTCCTCTACTATTTAATTTTGTACTAGAGCATGCCATTAAATCTTTAGAGAATGAGGAAGGCTTACAACTCAATGGTATTAATAAGCTGTTAGTTTATGCTAATGATGTAGTACTATTGGCCGATAGCGAGGAGATACTAAAGGGCAACACGCACACACTATTGAGTAACACTAAGAAATTAGGACTGGAAGTAAATATCAATAAAACTAAATATATGGTCACACGTAGAAATTCATTATATAATGGAAATGGACAGCTGATGACAAATGAGGGAAATTTTGAGGAAGTGGCTGAATTCAAATACCTAGGAACAATAATCACAAATAGGAATGAGATGCACAAAAAAAATTAAACATAGGTTCAATTCTGGAAATGCGTGCTATTATGCATTGCAGAGACTCTTGATGTCCCAACTCCTTTCAAAAAAACGTTAAACTGAAAATATATAGAACTATTATTCTACCAGTTATATTATATGGATGCGAAACATGGACTCTTACTTTAAGCGAGGAAAGGAGATTACAAGTATTTGAGAATAAAGAACTTAGGAAAATTTTTGGACCAAAGAGAGATGAACAAATAGGTGAATGGAGAAGACTTCATAACAATGAACAACATGGCCTTGATAGGAAGCCAGATATAATAACAGTTAAGTCTCGTAGACTGCGATGGGCAGGACATGTTTCACGTATGAGGAATGAAAGACGTCCATGGAAGCTTCTTGTAGGAAAACCAGACGGAAAACGCCCAGTTGGTAGACCAAGAATGAGATGGGAGAATAACATTAACTATGATTTGAGGGAAGTAGATTATACAGGGAATGATTGGAAAGTATTAGCTCAGGATAGGGATGTATGGAGAGCTTATGTCCGCGCGGCCATGAACCTACGGGTTCGATAGTGCCAGTGAGTAAGTAAGTAAGAGGGATCTAAATAGGTAACGATTTGAATATAAATATATGTTCGGAAACGAACCGTTTCCTTGCTGCGTGTACAAGTTTGCATTAAGCGTTTAAATCTCCCGCGTCTGCCGGAAATAAATCGATAGTAATTTAATGATCTATGACTCAATGAATTACATTTTTACGCAATCCAAAATTAATTGATTTCAGGTCCAATATCAAGGGAAAAATAAAAAAAAACTTCATTTTTTCATTATAGTAATAATTGTTTACACGCAAACTAACCAAGGATCTCTATTGTACTTAACATTGTGGTTAGTACTTATCCGCTACAACAGCTACTCAATATGGCGATCACCTAGCTCTTTCCCGAAGCCATTGAATAGCTTTGGTGAACAAAGGTATGTGATGCAGATAAAACTGACGAGCATTTCTCTCATTAGTTGCAATTTCGCCATAAGCTAACACAAAGTGGGTGTATCCTGTATTTTTGGAATAAGTCCTGGTACAAGATGCTTAGGTTGGAAGGTACTGTGAAAGTGATATCACGTGATCGCCGTGCAGTTAATAACGTAACCTAAGCACCGTTAACCTTGTCATCCTGATTGCATGCAGTACAGGTAAACTTATAGAATCAACACAAGAGAAGATTTAAACATTTCAAATGAACTTGTACTCGCAAAACGAGAACGATACTTTTGGAACAAGAGTTCCTACGTCGTATTGAACGTATTGAACACTGGTACATGATGCTTAGGTTCGAAGGTGTACTGTGAGAGGCAGGAGAGATATCATGTGATCGCCGTGCGGATAATGACGTAAAACTTTTCATTCATAGTGTTCTCCCCAAGAACCGGTCTTTCACTGCAAACTCAACATTTCCACTCTTTCCTTAACTCAGCCCTACCTTTTCGTATCTGCATACAAACCGCTTATTTTGAATATTGTCTATCATTTGATGTTTTTTTCTGCCTCTAACTTTCTTTCCATTGATCATTCCTTCTAGGGCATCCCTCAGCAGGCAATTTCTTCTTAGCCAATAGCCAATCCAATTTATTTTCCTCTTGTTTATGAGTTCCATCATTGTTCTTCCTTCACCCACTCTGTTTAACACATCTTTATTTTTATTTTTGTCTCCATTTTATACGTTTCGTCCTTCTCCATATCCACATCTCAAAAGCTTCCAGTCGCTTTTCTAAGCATCTCTTGTCAGTCTGATTGATACAGTACGGGTAAACTTTATACACTCAACAGAAGAGGGAGATTTAAACATTTCAGTTGAATTTGTACTTGCAGAACGAGAACGCTACGTTTCAGGACAAGGCTCCCTACGTCGTATTCAACCCTGGTACATGATGCTCAGGTTCGAAGATGTATTGTGATATTAGGAGAGATATCGCGTGATCGCCGTGCGTAACATACACTACAGCCTCCGGATCTCCGGCTCTAAAGTTTAAGTTATACGATGGGTAAAGGGAGAAACTCGCCCACTACTGCCAATAAGGAAATAGTTAAGTGAAAGTAGATGTCTGCCACAACCAATCACTGCTCGTGACGCAGTTATAGCGCGCTTGTAAGGTATGGAATTTCTGAGATGTTGTCAGCTGTATGTCTGCTAACCGCATACATAAAGCGGCCCCTCCTACTGAATATCCATATCGGCAACACTGTCGTGAAAATGTCAGGGCTGGAAAATTAGTGGCTGGAGTATAAGCACCGTCAACCTTGTCAACTTGATTGCATACAATACAGGTAAACTTGCACTCAGCAGAAGGAGGAGATTTAACATTTCAGTTGAACTTGTACTTGCCGAACGAAAATGGTACGTTTCCGAACAAGATTTTCTATTCAAAACGTTATCTACTCAGTGCCCTTTACAAGCCCTCGAAGTTTGTAATGGGAATTTCAAAACGTTCAGCTTATGGTTCCGAATAGTACAGCAATAACAAAAAATACAAATAGTCTACCGCTGTGGACTCGAGGTAGCGTGCTGCCTTATCACACAGCGGGCCCGGGTTCGATTCCCGGTCGGGAGAGGTTCCTGGGTGAGGTTTTTCGGGGTTTCTCCTCACCTGTAAGACATGTCAGGAAGCTTAGACTCTAACGGTCCCCGAAAATCATCCGGCCATCATCATTATCCTTCATCAGTGTGGAAAGCTACCACACCTATAACTCCCTAGTAAAGCTGCAAAACATAGCATGAAAATGCTATGATTGCAGTGAAAGACCTGCCCTCGGGCAGAATTACTATGGAATTGAATATCATACAGGCCTACAGCCTGCAGAGATGGAATTTATGAGATACATAAAAAATGCAATAAAACTGATAAAACAGAAAATAAAACAATAAGATCAGATCTGAATATTTTCTCTATTAATGACAAAATGGATGAATGAAAAACGAAATAGAAAGACCATGCTGACAGAATGATAGAGAATTAGTTACCAAAGATGGTAACAGTTACCGGCCAATTAGAAAGGAGATATTTGTTTAGGGCATGTACGATAGACACCGTGATATTACCTAATTATTGAAGGCACACGAAGACGAACATGCCCTCCCCACTTCCATTGGCAATCTTCATAAAAAGACTGTACTAGTTGTGAATAAGCATATTGAAATTCAACACAAGATGAACTAACTGAAAGTTTGGTGTGTGCGACCGTAAAGTTGGTATCTTGATGAACACCACTTGTTCGATTCTTGCCTTAGTGAGTGAGAACACTGCACATCTGCAGACGGTATATTAATCAATAATATTCGCAGATGTTGTCCCAACCTCCCTCTTCTCTAATAGAATAGACTAGAATGTGGTAATCACTAAGTAATTATCCCATCAGCTCCCGCGTATTTCATTTTTACATTGGATTAAGCCTTAAAGCATGAAATATAATAGTTACAAGGATTAGAAATAAGATTTGGGATCACTTGAGACATTTACGCTCAGTTCGGACTTCGAAATGAAATCGTAAAACATTTCCATAAGTTATTTCCAATTTATCTAGGTGATATGGAAATCAACAGTGGCATTTGTTAGGACTATTCAACGAATACAATTAAGTTGTATACTCACAAATCATTATTTAAATATATTTATATTTCTAATATTTATATATTTGATATGAATTTTATTAGTATTAAATATTTAATATAAACGGCGATGTTTGAAAACAAATGAGAAATGTTTGGTTATGTTTCATTTGTTCATCGCTACAACTTGATCATACTATATATTGCCAAATAGGATCGCAATATTGTAAGAATGCACCCTAGTGGAGAAAAAATGAAACACACCAAACTGTATATTATAACCAACACTATAGGCTATTAATTTTCTTTCGGAAAACAACTCAGTAAAATTAGTATTTAAAAACACAATTACTGAACACACAATTATCAAATGTGTAGTTTGAAAGGAATCTGTTCATTATTTGCTATATTCAACGCAAAATAATGCTCTGATCTGTTCATAATATTCAAAAGGAGGAGCTTCCTTTATTTTGGTAATCAAAATTCGACAATTATCGAGGTGAAACACGACTGTGATTGGTTGTAAAACAAAATTCATTGAAACATGATTGGTCATTGACTCCCATTTGGAGCATGAGTTAAATAGTCCTGGTATGAAATTCTTACCCAGAATTCGCTTTGACGACTGAGGAAAACACCTGTCAAGTTGATCGGCGTGGGATTTTGAACCTAGAACATTTGTCTCATGTTACCAGTGCGTATTATTATTATTATTATTATTATTATTATTATTATTATTATTATTATTATTATTATCATTATCATTATTATTATCATCATCATCATCTTGTTAGAACTGACTAGGTAATCTGTATAATCTCTTTTCGGTATAACGATAAAAATTCTAGAGGTACAAATATCGATTGTGAGCTATATTACATACATTTGTGTCTTCATGTTTAGGATCGGGTGTGGGTCCATTTAATCTTATGATAACTGATATGAGGAATAATATGGTTAAGAAAGCTGAAACTAAGTATGAAGTATTCCGTGACGCTAACTACATGACTCCCTCTACAGACATATGCAAGAAAGTAGCAATAACTTGTGAGCCTCTCTTCCGACCTGCGTTGCCAAGGATTTTCTCATTTACATTTTTGTAAATGTTATAATTAGATTAATTTTTAGGATGACAATGTAGCCCTTCTATATATCTTAAAATATATTGTTATAAATATTTAAAGAAAATAGTTATATTTCTTAACTTACGCCTCAGTATTAATAAATATGTAAATATGTGAATAAATACATCAATAACATATTTTAAAATTCAAAATCTTAAATTCATTGTAAATCAGCAAAGTTTATTTATATTCACAGATATTTACTACACAGCCTGTCAGCGCCGCTGGGAATCTCAAAAGTTTTATTTCCCATGAAATTTGGGTTTATAATTTTAGAATATACGCAATAAATCCAACTGTATTAGTACGGAATTTTAAGGAATGAAAAAGAATTGGTGACAGATCTGCGAAACCTTGAAATTTTGCATATAATGAGATCTTTTAGTTTTTTCTCACCTATAGGACAAATATCAGGGAAATTCAAGGAGCAAAATAATCTTCGAACTACTTACTTACTTACTCACTGGCACTATCGAACCCGTAGGTTCATGGCCGCGCGGACATAAGCTCTCCATACATCCCTATCCTGAGCTAATGCTTTCCAATCATTTCCTGTGTAATCTACTTCCCTCAAATCATAGTTAATATTATTCTCCCACCTCATTCTTGGTCTACCAACTCGGCGTTTTCCCTCTGGCTTTCCTACAAGAAGCTTCCATGCAAATCTTTCATTCCCTATACGTGCAACATGTCCTGCCCATCGCAGTCTACGAGACTTAACTGTTCTTATTATATCTGTCTTCCTATAAAGACCATGTAGTTCATTGTAATGTAGTCTTCTCCATTCACCTGTCTGTTCATCTCTCTTATTTTCCTAAGTACTCAAATACCTGTAATCTCCTTTCCTCCCTTAAAGTAAGAGTCCATGTTTCGCACCCATATAATATAACTGGTAGAATAATAGTTTTATATATTTTCAGTTTAACGTTTTTTGAAAGGAGTTGGGACATCAAGAGTCTCTGCAATGCATAATAGCACGCATTTCCAGAATTGAGCCTGTGTTTAATTTCTCTCGAATTATTCAAGACTCAAAAAACTGTCGTTTGAGCCACATACCTTTTTTTTTTAGCGAATTCCGAAGAAATGTAGTAGCTATTGAGGTTGTTCTCATGAAAAGGCTTTTGAAAAATATTTACAAATCTTTTCGACCCTTACTTAGTAGACACAGAAAATGACGACTGTGTGTGTGTTAACGCTCACACTCTTAATTACATGATGGCCCTTCGATATTTTAATATGTGTGAATCCATTCTTCTCGCTGTTGCCAAATCCAGAGATTCATGGCTGCGGTGATGTAAGCTCTCCATTATTCACTATCTCGAGGTACTGTTTTCCAATCATTCCTTGTTTAATTCACCTCTCTGGAATCACGGTTAATGCTATTTTTCTACCACTTTCTTGATCTATTGGGCGCTTTTATTCTGATTTTCCTACATGAAGTTTCCATGCCCTTCTTACTTTTTCCATTCGTGTCATATGCGCTGTCAATCGCAGTCTACGATACTTAATTGTTCTTATTATGTCTGATTTTCCATAAAATATAATCTTACTCACTTTTGTGCAATCTTCCCCGTCCATGTGTTTGTTCATCTCTCTTTGGTCCAAACATTTTCCTAAAAACTTTATTCTCAAATACCATTTTTTTTTCTACTCCCTCAAAGAAGAGTCCGTATTTATTATCCAAGTAACTAGAAGAACAACTATTTTATGCAAACATAGAAGCGGATATGTTTATTAACACTTCTCATTGGAATATTGAACTGCATAATGTGATCCTTTCTTATTTAACGATGCTCTTTAACAGCGACGTGAAATGGCCGACAAATTTTGCAGAGGTATTTTTTCCGGCTCGAGAACTTTTTACGTTCGGTAAATATACGACCTAGGACCCACGACATTCCCTCCATGGTATCTTTACCTTGTCATTGTGGAGTGGCTTGCGTGCTTAAATGATCCCGAGAGCTATGCCGGCGGTAGCATTGCTGCCGATAGGATAACCCATGCCGGACTGGTCGAAGATGATAAGCCAGACGAAAAAAAGTACCTTGGTCGAAGGAGTGACGATCTTTCACAGTAAAAATACAACCGTCAAGAAATGCGGACATGGGTTCAACTGGGGTAAAATTTTCCGGAGGTCAAATAGTCCCCCATTCGGTTCTCCGGGCGGGGACTACTTCAGGGAACCCATGCCAAAGGCTCAAACACAGGGACATGTTCCTATGGAATGTTAGACCCACGACATTATTACCTTCCGACGAACCGAAGCTTAATATTTTTACGCACTCGAAAATCCATCGGGTCCGGACAGATTTGATCCCGCAAATCTCGGAACCAAGACGAGCATTGTAACCGCTAGTCCAACAGGATCGACGCTTGCAGCAGTTTCCTCATTTCTTGGAGCTCTGAACTTTAATTTCCACAATATTGTTAACAGTAATGAGTTTATGAGACTGAATACCTGCAAAACAGATTCTATAAAATTGGCACAGGAAGATGACAATAGCTGTAGAATTAATGATACAATTAAATAACTAGCTCATTGGCACTATCCACCATACATCCCTATCCTGTTCTAATATTTTCCAATCATTCCCTGTATGATTTTCAATCCTCAACTTATGGTTAATATTACTCCATTTTCTTTTTCATCTCATTCTTGATTTGTAGATTTTCATCCTTTTTATTTCTGAAATCACTCCTCGGAGAAAGACGTATGGGATGTGCATCCATTGACTCTTGGCTGGTCTTTCTCTTGCTCTTCTCCCGTCCATTGTTCTATCTTTTTTTTTTAGCTCTTTTTGCAAATCTATTATCTTCCATTCTTTCTATATGATCTTTCCAATATTTTCGTCTGTATATAATAAATTTGGTTATGTCTTGAATTTGACATTTGCCTCTAATTTCTGTATGGTGTATCCTATCAAATAATGTTTTCCCTTGAATAGTTTTTAAGATCTTGATTTCACATGTGTCCCGCGCCGTAGCCGAGCGGTTAAGGTAGGAAGCCTTGGCGCAGAGCTACGGGACTTGCGCTGGTTCGAGTCTCCATGGGGGAAGAAATTGTCTCATGGTATTTCGGCCAGTATGGGACCGGTGCCCACCCAGCATCGTGAGGCAATTGGGTAGCTACAATAAGTAGCGGCTCCAGGTTGAGGAACCAGCTATAACGGCGGGGGGACTCGACATGCTAACCACATGTCACCCCTACACTGGCTGTTGATCATCTACCTCTGTGATTGACACATGTGGATGTGAAGGGCCAGCAGCCGGCTGGTAAAAGGGCAACCGCTGAAAAGTGGAAAGACCCTCAATCGAATCGGATTTCACATGTGCTTATTATTCGTTTAGTTTTTGTTGTATCAGCCCTAGTTTCTGTTCCGTATACGATAGCTGTTCGAACTATCGTTTTTGTATACGGGCTAGGTACCCACTTCAAGATTTATCGGGCTAGGTACCCACTTCAAGATTTATCATAGACATTGTTCGCAGTCCCAAGGATCAAGCCTCCGATCAAAGAAGGAAATTCGTGCTAAATGCCCTATCCATCGCAGTTTACGAAACTCAGGTATTCTTACTTACTTACTTACTTACTTACTTACTTACTTACTTACTTACTTACTTACTTACTTACTCACTGGCACTATCGAACCCGTAGGTTCATGGCCACGCGAACATAAGCTCTCCATACATCCCTATCCTGAGCCAATGTTTTCCAATCATTCCCTGTATAATCTACTTCCTCAAATCATAGTTAATATTGTTCTCCCACCTCATTCTTGGTCTAACAACTGGGCGTTTTCCCTACAAGAAACTTCCATTCACGTCTTTCATTCCCCATACGTGCCACATGTCCTGCCCATCACATTCTAGGAGACTTAACTGTTCTTATTATATCTGGCTTCCTATAAATACCGTGTAGTTCATTGTTATGTAGTCTTCTCCATTCACCTGTCTGTACATCTCTCTTTGGTCCAAAAAATTTCCTAAGAACTTTATTCTTACTACACCCAATATCTTATAAAGATCATGTAAGCCTATATCATTGTTAAGTATTTTTCTCCATTCGCCTGTCTGTTCGTCTCTTAGATATATAAGCAGGCAGCTTGTTCGAATATACTAAACAAATCTTAGTTGTCATATGACCAAATGTGTTTAATCATATATAAATAAAAATGGAAAAAAGTTTCCCATGACTAGATATTTTTTTAAAAATATTCAAAGGAATATAGATGAAGACCTTGGAATTTTATCCGTCAGTACTTATGACAGAGTTTCAGGATTTATTTATTTTTATAAAATGAAATACGTTTATATGATAATGTAAATTTTTTTTCATATAAACTTGATGTACATTTTGATGCATTCAATTGGCGTGTTTCCAGGAGTTATGAAAGTTCTTACAGAAAGGTGGCGTAAGAGCTTGGGAATATAGCAGAGATGGTGGCAGTAATCTCAGAATGACTTGTGAGGGAGAATAACATAGAATGTGTACGTACATATTCTTTTTACTTGCAACGAGGGGTCTTTATAGCATGAGGGGTAGTTCCAACCCTATTATTAGAGCACAAGAACTTCATACAAAGTATGGGAGATAGAGGGCTCTTGTAATGAAGGGTGGAGCACCTTCTCACGCGTCCTTACCAAAACATGATTAATTTATTAAAATTAATACTTGCAGAATCCTGTTTAATAAAATATAGAGTTACTTACTTTACAAGAATCATTTAATATTTAAAATTCTCTGTTTTATTAAGCCTTTTCGTTGAACTATTTATAGAATAATTTAAGAAAACTAGATTAAATTCGTTATTTTTGCTTGAATATAACGCTATTTGGTATGTTAATTATTTGCTAAAGTATGGGCAATAACATCTGTCAAGTCCACTGCATTTGTATAAACTATTTACTAAAGTTACAGCTGCGGTTTTATTTATTTATTTTTATAATTTTGCACGTTTTCATTCTTGAAAATATCGGTTTTATGATTATTAACAGGTTTAGGGATCGGGGTGACGTAAGACTATGGAAAGCGTTGTCTCTGTTGTATATGTGATGTCGGTGTATTCAAGCCACCTCCATTCATTGTCGTATACAAACAAATCACATTTATGCTTATAAGCATTAGGAATTGTGCCCATAGAGGTAACACATAGTAGTGAATTATTTAACATATCTTTTTCGTACAAATTTGTTCCATGTTTCGCATCCATATAATATAACTGGGAGAATAACAGTTTTAGATATTTTCAGTATCGGCCGCGGTGGACTAGTGGTTATGCTCCTTGCCTCTGGTCCCGAGGGTCGCGGGTTCAAACCCGGCCGGGGTCGATGGATTTTTTTAGGATGGAAAAATCCAAGGAGCAAGTCCTCCGGGAGGGACTTCAAGCCGTGGATCCCGAGTCTGAAGATTTTCAGGCTCGTAAAAGATCCTTAAGCCTGAATGAAAAGGCCTCTAAGCAAAATTTACCGATTTTTCCCGTCCTAGTACTACCTTGGTTTCATATATGTCAGTATGAGGCGGAACGCTGACCACGGACCACTATACGAAAACAAGTGTAACTAAATTAGTATGGTTCAAATTCTTCCCTGTAGGGGGAGAGCGCCTAAATCTCTGTTAAGGGAAACATGGGCTTACAAGAAGACAAGAAGAAGATATTTTCAGTTTAACTTTTTGAAAGGGGATGGGACAAAAAGTGTCCCTGTGATACATAATAGCATGCATTTCCAGACTTGAGCCTGTGTTTAATTTCTTTCTGCATCTCATTTGTATTTGTGGTTATTGTTCCTAGGTATATGAATTCAGTCACTTCTTCAAAATGCCCCTAATTTGTCATTAATTGTCCATCTCCATTAGACCTAATAATTTATTTTTTATCTCCGTTATTAATATTCTCTTTATCTTCATGAAGAAGATGATGATGATAATAATAATAATAATAATAATAATAATAATAATAATAATAATAATAATAATCATAATCATCATCATCATCATCATCATCTGCATTCATGGATTAGGTCTGTTGACCCGTTCCGACTTCAGCCCATCTCTTTCTAGGTCTGCCCACATCTCGAGTGGCTTTAGGTTTGTATTTTGTTATTTGTTTTGGATATCTATCTTCATTCATTCTGTCTATGTGTTGCTTCCATTTTTATCTATATGTATCCATTTTATCAGTTATTGCAAATATTTCAAGTTCCTGTCTTATTTCTGTGTTCTTGATTCTGTCTTCCTTAGTGCACCCTTTAACAGATCTCAAAAATTTCATTTCTGCAGCCGTTATCCTACTTAGATCTTGTTTTTTATGTATCCAGGCTTCTGAACCATAGAGCAGTACCGGTACTGCCAACATTTTATAAAATTTCAATTGGGTCTCTCTTGTTGTTTTGTTATTTAGTGTTCGTTTTATCGTACCACATATTCCCTGGAATTTTGCTATTTTATTATTTATATCATTATCATAATTAAATGAAATGTCACATCCTAGATAATTGAGATGGTTCACCTGTTCTATGATTTTGTTTCCTATTACTATTTTCGATCTGATTTGATTTTTCCCTTGGAATGCCATTACCTTGGTTTTTTCTATGGATATTTTGACATTATATTGTTCACATATATTATGTAATAATAATAATTAGTAAATAAGAATACGATCTATAAATGATATCTCGATCATAACTATGTTTGAAAATGTTAATAACATCTATCCCACCAGGTTGAACTACGCTTTACCTATAAACAGCCCAAACTAGCGGTAACAATACTAATGTCGGTGCGATTAACAGTAACGAAGTAGAACAATGTTATTTGTTGATGGGAAATGTGTGTGGGTGCAAAATGAACTGAATTTGAACAGTTCATTATTTATTAAATTTTCATTCTGCCGATGTCTCTCAGGAGAGTGTCTGGCGGTCGAACTTGAAAATTAGCAGCCGCAAACGGGAAGTGTGGAATTGTAAATTACTTGAAACGTATTATTTCCTCTACTTGCCGACCCCAGTCGGTTAAACGCCTCATTCCGGTGCCAAATAATAGTTGATTTGAGTACCACTGAGAATAGATTGAGTTTTGGAACCTGAATTACTTGTGGTATAGGTTTCACATTCCAGTTTACAGTACGCCTACGCCTCATTTCTACCCCATTTTTAAATTAACTTCTTAATGTATACAAGCGCCTGTAAATACCCATGCATCCCCACGTGGGGAAAGTGTGATCCATTACGATAGTTACTTATAATTAATAATTCCATGGCACGATAGGCCTAGAAGGCCCTTAGCCAACTACGCGGCTGCTGGCCTCACATCCACATGTGTCAATCACAGAGGTAGATGATCATAGTTAGTGTAAGGGTAACATGCGGTCAGCATGTCGAGTCCCCCAGCCGTTATAGCTGGTTTTCTCAACCTGGAGTCGCTACTTATTGTAGCTACCCACCTCACGATGCTGGGTGGGCACTGGTTCCATACTGGCCGAAATAACATGAGAAAATGTCTTCCCCCCATGGAGACTCGAACCAGCGCATGTCCCGTAGCTCTGTACCAAGGCTGCCTGCCTTAACCACTCGGCTACAGCGCGGGACACGATAGTTATTTAAAAATGCTTATTTAGATTGGTAATAGTCAATGAATGTATTACTTGAATAGGGATGTATTATTAAATTTTACCACAGTCTCTTTTTACGAGTCCGAAAATCTTCGGACTCGGGACCCACGGTTTAAAGCCCCTCCGGGTATTGACTCTTGGATTTGCCATCCTAAAAAAGGTCCATCGATCTCGGCCAGGTTTGAACCTCAACAACAAACTATACATAGTTATAATAATATATATTTTTAATGCCCCCAGTTTTGTCCTTTTAGACATTTCTAGTGTTCTCTGCTGAAAGTGGCGTAATTGTAACCCACTTCTGAGGTTGAGGCGCCTGAAAGGCGGGGTTACGTTGCCCTGATGATATGACGGGTGATGATGATCCTAAGCTTAATCTAAGATGAATGATGATGATTGCGATGATCTTCGGGGACCGTTTGGGCCTTAAAGCTTTCCTGACATTTGTCGTACAGGTGAGTAAAAAACCCCGATAAAACCTCACCCAGAAAAACTGTCCCGACCGGGGATTGAACCCGGGCCCGCTGCGTGACAAGGCAGCACGCTACTTCAAGACCACAGTGGTGAACAGTTGATTCATAAGTGTCAAACAGTCCACCGCTGTGGTCTTAAGGTTGTGTGCTGCCTTGTCACGCAGTGGGCCCGGTTTCGATCCGGTCGGGACAATCCCGGTTAAGGTTTTTTTTCGGGTTTTTCCTCGCCTATAAGATAAATGTAGGGAAATTTTAAGGCACAAACAGTCCCCGTACATCATTATATTTTCCTCATTAGGTTAAGTTCAGAATGAATGCCTTACCATTACCCATCATTTCATTGGGGCAGTGTAACCCGCCTTCTAAGCGCCTCAACCTCATAAGCGAGTTACAATACGCCAGTGCCAGGAGAGAAAACCAGAAATGTCGAAATGACAAACCGGTGGCATTGAATAAAAAAAAGTCCCGAGCTCTTGCCATTCAAGACGCGAACTTTCAATTTTCAATTTTAAAATGCTCGGCAAGTACTGGTAATATGGTCACAGATAGCGTTCACATCGGAACAGGTAGAATTTCTTTAACATCTTGACACCGTTTTTACACAAAAATTCATAATTTTTCTTTATTTAATTCACACCAATGTTTTTTGCAATCACAAATACTTATTCTGTATTGAGTCTTTCATAATCGCAATGTCAGTGATAGTTGGTTTGTCCACAACTGCAGTTGCACTGAGTTCTTGTTCGACACACCTACAGTAGAGTAGCTCCACATACTGGCTCACAATTCACTTCACAGGTTCGACTTTCAGAACACAACCTACTCCCTACTGCCCTGCTGAGTTTACATAACCAACATCGAAGGTTGGGAAATATCGGCGCTCCCAATTCTTCGCAAATAGATCCTTCTCGAAACCGAACCATTGAAAATCAACCATCAGACCTATCTAGAAAGTTCTCAGCCTTATTCCTAACTCATGAGTCGCGACCCACGAATCCTTTATACAACATAAGGCGAGACTTGAGAGTCTCATTGTAGCTAACTAACTCACTGGCACTTTCGAACCCATAGGTTCATGGCCGCGCGGACATAAGCTCTCCATACATCCGTGTCCTGAGCTAATATTTTCCAATCATTCCCTGTATAATCTACTTCCCTCAAATCTCGGTTAATGTTATTCTCCCACCTCATTCTTGGTCTACCAAGTGGGCATTTTCCCCTCTGGTTTTCTCGTTATTCTGCTTTGAGTTTTTCATAAACGCAATATCAGTGATAGATCGTTTTTCCACAACTGCAGTTATACTGAGTTATCGTTCAATACGCCTCGAAATTAAAAAGCCGACCTAACATTGCGTCATAATATTCTGTAGCCATGTGTTCATATGTGTGTTAGGTGATATAAATTTTAATGATATTACGTAATAATGATTTTAAATGTAATATTTAATAAGTACAGTTAAGTTGAGGAGCATGGAAGTTCCTTGTAGGAAAATGACAGGAAAAACGCCCAGTTGGTAGACCAAGAATGAGGTGGGTGATTAATGTTAGCCATTATTTGAAGGAAGTATATTATAAGGGGATGATTAGAAAACATTAGTTCAGGGTAGGGGTGTAAGGAGAGCTTATGTCAGCATGGTCATGAACCTATGGCTCGGATATATAATTAGGGTTATGTCCTTTCTTGGTATAGGACTAATTCGAAATTTTGAAATGTGTGAAATGCGCATGAGACATACGTAAACGTTACATTTTTCATGTGTGGTATAAATTTAGATGCTTTTGCTGCTGACAGGACACTGGGTTTGAATAAATACATCGAACAGAATTTCTCAAAATAAAAATATTCTAGGTTTGTCGTTTCATGGAATATGGAGTATTACATAGGCACACAAACGGAGCTAGAATACATACTATCTTGTAAAATGACATTTTAATTTATTTTATTTATTCTCAGGTTTTACAACGTATTTGTTAACTTCCTCTGCCCATTTCAAGATTCTGTACCCAAACTCCATTCTTCTTTATTTTTCCTCGTCCCATTTTCCAAGCCTCCTTTTTCTTCCATTGTTCTGGCTTAGTGTCCGTGTTAATTTTTGTCTTCTCTCTTCCTTTTTTCTTTGATTCTATTAATAAATCTTCTTCGGTAATCTGTTTTCCATAATCTTTTTCATATGTCCAAACCATCTTTATATTGTGTTGTTTTGATAGTTTCTACTAGGGATCATTGCACTTTCATATTTTATATTTTCTTCTTCTCCATCGCAGTTTAATCTCTCACCTTATTTGATTTTCTCCATGGCGCGACAGGCCTAAAATTCCCTTGGCTTAACAGCCGGCTGCTGGTCTCATGTCAACATGCGTTAATCACAGAGGTAGACGATCATCCAGCCAACTTAGGGATGACATGTAGTCAGAATGTCGGGTCTCCCAGCTGTTATAGCTGATTTTTTCAAACTGGAGCCTCTGTTTATTGTAGCTATCCAAATTCCTCACGATGGTGGATGGGCACCGATCCCATACTATCCGAAATTCCATGAGAAAGTTTCTTATCCCATGGGACTCGGAACTAGCCGCAAGTCCCGTAGTTCTGCTACAAGGCATCTTGCCTTAACCAGTAGGCTTCGGCGTGGGACTCTCTCGCCGTATATGTACTTTTTATGCCTCACCATCAGGCCTTGCAGTGGCAAGATCTGTCGGGAGAGAAATTTTCAATTTGAATCACATATATACGTTTTTGTCTACACAGGAACATGTAGAGCCTCACAGAATAGTGATCAGTTCAATCCAGGGCCTTCTCCGAGACGGAAGACACCATTCAATATTAAACATGGCGAATATAATAAATTAATAATGGTGTTTATGATGGTCAGTTAATGATCAGGGGCCTTTGGATCTTAGTTTCCTGACATTTGTGTTGCAGGCAGTAAAAACCTCGGAAAAAGAACCATTGCGTAGAAAACTAGTCCTGACTGTAAATCAACCCTATTCGGTTTATGGGAAATATTTTCTTTCAGATGCCTTTAACTTCGTCTTGATTAACAATTCGAGTTGCATTTAGAGTAAGCAATCTATCTTACAACAGAATTAGAAACAATAATGAAATTAGATTCGACCTAATCCGCCGTATATGAAGATATTATTAGGGTTAATTTCCTGGAAATTTTAATTAATAGTATGTGTCCTCTCTGTACGAGGCAGTGACTCTGCTCCGAGACCACAGCGGTGGACCATATTTTCTTTTATTGTTTGTACATTTTTCTCTTCTTGAAATCCTTGATGATCATGGCCTAAAGTCCATTTCTATTGATTGTAATTTGTCTGTTGTTCTTGCTTTCAAGTTCCGTGTCTCTGTTCCAAACTTTTAGTAACTATCTGTGTAGTCAGCACTCTGTAGCCTATAATCAGGTTCAGTCAAAAAATGTGCAGTAATTGACTAGCTCTTTGAATATTGTATGTATTGTACTCTTTGAATATTGAATGTCTGGAATTAATGATATTGTAATATCACTAGAGCTCTTTATCAATATAATCTTTAGTGATTGGCAAATGTTATTCCATTGAATTAACCTGAATCCAAATAATTCTGTTCCGTGCGGTTAAAACAATCGCCTAATTGACATATTAACTTGGAACGTAACATTTAACATTAATTAATGACAAACAGATTCAGATAGATTCTTGGTCAATAAACGTTGTAGACACTGCCTCAACGAGCCTGAAACTCTTGAGATCTTGCGTTTCAGAGAAACCTAACGTATCACTATCCACAATAAAGTAAGAAGTCTCAACATTGTCATTCTTCGATCAAAACAATTCACTGTCCACGAGGAAGCTCATGTGATAGCGACACGTATTGTTATGATAAAGTGCGATCCATATAAACCTGCCCCGTTTTAATAGGCCATAATTTCTCTCTGAAAGCTCGTAGAAATGTGAAATTTGTTGTAATGATCTCAGTGACTCGGGGAGAATCGACAACAATCACGGCAACAATCGATCAATGCCATCTACGGACTATATTGTTGATTTCGATGGAAATTGCGAGCATTTTCATGGCATTGTAGACAGTCTTTAGTTTGCAGTCATAATAGCAACATGCAACTTCGAGAGCGTGTTTTCATTGTGAAAACAATTGGAAGACAAATTCCTTGGTAACAACACAACGGGAATTTCGAAGAGAATTTAATGTACGGGTTGTTCCGACAAAGGCAACAATATTATCGTTAGCAAAAAAGCTGGTATACTCGTTGAGTGTAGAGACTGTTAACAATGTTCGAAGAAGGCTAGTGAACTCCCCAAACAAATCGTTGCGTCGATTGAGCCAGGGATCAGGCTATTCATATGGCACATGCCAAAGAGCTGCGAAGAAAACGGGATTACGACCATACAGAGTGCATATGGCGCAACAAGTGAAAGAAGCAGATTATGAAAAATGAATCCGTTATTGTTGATGGTTTCAGGATTTTCTTATTCCACGTCCAGACATTCTCTCCATAACGTGGTTTACAGATGAGACATGGTTTCATCTGTCAGGCTACATAAACACACAAAACACCAGATATCGTGCTGCTGTAAACCCCCATAAGATCCACGAAACACCACTGCATGATGGAAATGTTGGAGTATTGTGCGCGGTGTCAGCTTCCAGGATTGTTGGTCCCATTTTCTTTGATACGACTGTAGACACTGAAGTTTATACGGGTATATTCAATATACATTTGTGGAGCAGGTGGATGAAATCGAATTGAGAGAATGTTATTTCCAGCAAGATGGAGCAACATGCCATACATCTAATGCCTCCATCATGACCCCTGTAACCAGTTTATTTGATAATCGAATAATCTTAAAAGGTCGGTGGCCTCCCAGATCCCCTGACCTAACCTCACCGAATATTTTCTTATGGGGGTATCTAAAAAATAGAGTGTACAAAAATAGGCCTCGGACGATTTATGATTTCAAGGAATCCATTCGAAACGAAATAACCAACATTGGCGAGGATACTCTCCGTAGAAATTCACAGAATATGGTGAAACGAGTGAAAATATGTATAGATGCTAGTGGAGGACACTTCCAACATTTGCTCTGAGAGGTAAACAAAGTAATGTATTCTCTCAATTGTGTGTAATGCAATCTCCCAATTGTGTATTATATTCTCCCAAAGTTGCAAGTGTGTGCAATGTGGCCCCTTAAAATGGTTAATTTATATGGATCGCACTATAGTTATTACTCCCAACAATTCCGCTTTCATCATCGAGCCTACCTATCGTTTTGAATCCAGCCTTATGCACCCAGATGAGGTGAGCTTGGAGAAGAGGGCTATATATGACCACACTATCCCTTATTACATGGACTATTTAACTCATGTCGCAAATGGTAGTCAATGACCAATCAGATTTCAATGAATTCTGTTTTACACCAATTACAGTCGTGTTTCACCTCGCTCTTTATCGATTTCTCTTTATCAGCTCCTGCTTTTGTGATAAAGAAAACTCCTCTTTTTTTAATATTCTGAACAGGTTATACCATTATTTTTCTCCAACAAATACATTGAATATAGCAAATAATGAATAGATTCAGTGATTTTACTGAGTTGTTTATTACAATATAAATGATTAACCTATAATGTTGATTATAATAGTTTGATGTGTTTCATTATTTCTCCACTAGAGTGCATTCTTACAATATTGCGATCATATTTGGCATTATATAATATCATCGAGTTGCAGTGAATATACATAACCTCACATTTCTAATTTGTTTTCAAACATCGCCGTTTACATTAACTATATAAATATTTTAAAACACCGTTAACTATATTCAAAGAATTATTTTTTAGTAAAGAGCTTAATTTGATTCGTTAAATAGTCCTAACAAATGCCACTCATGATTTCCAAATTCTCTAGATAAATTTGGAAATCACTTGTGGTATTACTTATGACTATTTAACTCATGCCCCAAATGGGAGTCAATGACCAATCACGTTTCAATGATTTCTGTTTTACAACCAATCAGAGTCGTGTTTCACGAAATATTTATCAGTGTTATAATTACCATATATTAAACAAAGCTCCTCCTTTTTAATATTCTGAACAGGTCTGACCGTTATTTTGCAGTGACTGAGCCTATAAGAAATACGGCTACCAGATTGTATATATAGTGCATACATGTCAACATTTGTAGCAATTTATTATACCACCAAAAAAAGAAACCACTGTTTGACTTTCTTAAATGTATTTTTTCCCAGGTAATAATCCAGAAAAATATAATTGTAATATTTACATCATACGACATCAGAAATGAATTAATAATATACAGATTGATGTTTCATTTTTTCTCCACTAGAGAGCATTCTTACAATATTGCGTTCCTTTGGCAATAAATAGTATGATCTGGTTGCAGTGATAAACAAAAGAAGCAGTAGAAGCGTACCTATCGTTTCTCATTTGTTTTCAAACATCGCCGTTTGCATTAAATATATAAATATTTTGAAATAACTACAGTTAAATAATGATTTGTGAGTAAACAGCTTAATTTTATTCGTTAAATAGTCCTAACAAATGCCACTCTTGATTTCCAAATTCTCTAGATAAATTCACTCCTCACTTCGTGAGTCGTGAATTTATCGATAATTTGGAAATCACTCGTGGCATTACTTATGATAAATATCACCAGGGCACTGTCTCCATTCAAGATTATTTTTATGAGCTAGAAGTAATATTTAAAATAAATAAAGTAAAAACAGAACTATTCTTGAAGTAACTAGGAACTTGCAAATATCTCATTGCACAAATTGCAACACAATGCTGAAGGGCGCTATCTCCATCTTAAGAAATCATCTATATGGCCAGACTCGAAATTCTGGATCATGATTTGCCTTATTTACATTCTAGTTCTATCTTGATCGATGTCTATTGTACAAATTTTATATATATATATATATATATATATATATATATATATATATATATATAATCTGTTATTTTTTATTACTTTCCTTCTGTATTGTCAAGTACATTTTGTCACTTTTGGTCGACACTATTTGGGAAGTTTCTCAGATGGGTAAGTTTATTTTAAACCAGCGTAAGGGGCTTTGAGAGTTATCTTCTCTATCCAATTGCTTACTGTTTTTCCAACTTCTTATATTAATAGATTACTACTGATATACCTGTATTGTCTTAGTCTATTAAAATCTGTAAAATTTATTCCTATGACCTTAATTTTATTAGGTAATATACACTTTAAAAGTTCTCAACAAAATATTTGGACCAATAAATATTAGTGGCCAGTGGAGAATACGATACAACAAAGAACTGTATGACAAATGCAATGAACCTGACCTTGTCAATTTTATTAAGTTCAAGAAATTAGAATGGGCTGGTCATGTACAAAGGCTCTCAACAGACCGAGCACCAGAAAAGGTGCTTACAGAAAGTTTTATGGTGAATAGACGGGTTGGAAGACCGAAAAAACGATAGGAGGATGATATTAAGGAAGATGCTGCAAACCTACTTAAGTGTCGCAACTGGAGGCTTGCTGCGCAAAATAGAAATGATTGGAGACAGAAGTTAAGGGAGGCCAAAACTCGAATTTGAGCCAATCAGCCATTGGATGGATGGAATATACACTATTTATTTTTTTATATACAGAATTTTAATGTTTACACATCTTTCTGTGCCTAAAGTTTTATTTTTCTTCTCCACTCGTCTCTCTCCATCCAATCCATGTCCTCCAGTCCTCTTGCTCTCATTCCAGTTCTTATTTCCTGCATCCACGAGTTTCGAGGTCTTCCTCTCCTCCTTCTTCCAGGTGGACACCATTCCAATGTTTTCCTGGGTAATCGATCTTCTTGCATTCGTCATACGTGCCCATACCAATTTAATTGCTTATACCGTATATAATCTACTATTGAATAACCAATATTCATTTTTTGCTTTTGACAGTATTTCTTTTTTTTTTTGTTTTATTATTATTATATTTGTTATTTATATTCCTGGAAATAGGTCGTTGACTTGTTTCCATGTCATGAGACTGGGTTCTTCCATCTCGTTATGGAACGATCGACAATTATTTTCCCTTTGGGTTTACAATTGAGTAAAATGTTTGGAATTATATTTGGCGACATTCTTTCAATCTGTTTGAACCAATTACTTTTTTTATATTTAATTTTGTCTATAAGTTTGAATATTCGTAATCAATTTCTTATATTTTGTTTCTTTTTATCCATGATTGTGTAACCTGTCCAATTTTCGCACCCGCATGCTGTTTTTCATATTATTATTAGTATTGTTGTCCACCGCTGTGGTCTCGGAGTAGCGTATCTGTTCCCGTAAAGCAGCAATCCTGGATTCGATTGCCGGTCGCGGTAAGTTTCCTGGGTGATGGGCATTTTCAGGTATTTTCTTCGCCTGTAAGACATGCCAGGAAACTTTAAAGCCCAAGTGGACTTCGAACATCATTTGCCCATCATAATTATCATCATATTCGCCATTTTTAATATGAATGTGTGTGTGTGTGAATGGTGTGTTTCCTTTTAATATTATGTTGTTTCGGTGGAGGTCCAGACATTTAACTGATCATTCAATTGGGGAGATCCTCCATGTCCTTGAGTGCTTAAAAAGTATATGTGTGATCCACAGTTTAAAATCCCTCAATGACCTTCTTGAGAATTTCTGCTCATTTACACTATTGCATTCAAGTACAATTTGGCAATATCTCAGACCCGAAGGGTCCAACTTTAACTCCCACATTGATCCCTCCGGTGGAAATGCCAGGCAGCTTGGTACAACTCATCGTTCTGTAACAATTAAAACAACAAGCCTATATCTAGCCATGGACAAAGAGGGCATAAAAGTAAGAAGACCCTATATTGTCAGGGACACTACGGTGTCCCATACTTAGTCGACTCGACCATTTTTTGTTTGTTTGATGTTACCTAGCTTCCTGCAAATGAGATGAACGGCATTATTGTATTATTGGACCCATTATTATTAAATTTATCATCATCATCATTAGCTAATTTTGAAAGAATGAAATTATTAAGATTGTTCTCATGAAAATATTTAAAAATATATGCATGTATGTGTGTGTGTATATATATATATATATATATATATATATATATATATATATATATATAGTTTTATTGATGTTCTAGTAGTATGTATCTTTAACGCTCTAACCTAACGGCCATAATATGTATAGTTTCGGAACTAAATTCGACATATAACTCTCAATTTAAAAAAAAAAAATCAGTTCGTTAACCAGCAAAATCAAACCATTAGGGAGTTACATTTGGAGTTCACAAGAATCGAAAATTTTTAAATATTTATATTGCAACAGAACTTAGTAAATTCTATTTAAATGAGAATGGTATTAACAAAAAATCTGATGATTTCCATTGGGAGTTAAACTGAATTTCGAAATTTAAAAAATTGCTGTACCAGCTGCCATGTTTACCTTGCCTCTGTGTAACTATACCATACAGTCTAATGTATTGTTATTAACTCAAAACTAACTAACTCACTAGCAGTATCGAACCCGTAGGTCATGGCCGCTCGGACATAATCTCTTCACACATCCCTATCCTGAGCTAATGTTTTCCAATCATTCCCTGTATAATCTGCTTCCCTCGAATGATAATTAATGTTATTCTCCCACCTCATTCTTGGTCTACCAACTGGGCGTTTTCCCTCTGGTTTTCCTACAAGAAGCTTCCATGTACGTCTTTCATTCCCGATTCGTGCCACATGTCCTGCCTATCGCAGTCTACGAGACTTAACTGTTCTTATTTATTATATCTGGCTTCCTACAAAGACCAATGTTATATAGTCTTCTCTATTCACCTGTCTGTTATTATTATTATTATTATTATTATTATTATTATTATTATTACTGTTGTCTTTGTTGTTGTTCTCTCCTGAGATGAGACTGTTAAGACCTCTGACGGGCTACAGTCTATTTGATCATAAACGGAATGTTGATAATCGAAAAGAATTAAACTACATAGTAGGAGAATAACATTAACTATGATTTGAAGGAAGTAGATTATACAGGGAATGATTTTAAAACATTAGCTTAGGATAGGGATGTATGGAGAGATTAGGTCTCGCGACCATGAACCTACGGGTTCGATAGTGCCAATGACTTAGTTAGCCATTATTGTAACTCTAAATGTTTACAGAAACAACTAAAGCCGAAGAAGCGATGGAGAGATCAGCTTATCTGAGGCGGAAGAAGCCAGAAGGCATAATACTTGATAATATTTTATTACTTACTCACTGGCACTGTCGAACCCGTAGGTTCATGGCCGCGCGGACATACGCTCTCCATACATCCCTATCCTGAGCTAATGCTTTCCAATCATTCCCTGTATAATCTACTTCCTTCAAATCATAGTTGATGTTATTCTCTCATCTCATTCTTGGTCTACCAACTGGGCGTTTTCCCTCTGGTTTTTCCTACAAGAAGCTTCCATGCACGTCTTTCATTCCCCATACGTGCCACATGTCCTGGCCATCGCAGTCTAGGAGACTAAACTGTTCTTATTACATCTGGCTTCCTATAAAGGCCATGTAATTCATTGTTATGTAGTCTTCTCCATTCTCCTGTCTATTCATCTCTCTTTGGACCAAAATTTTTTCTAAGTACTTTTGAGTCTTTGGCAAGGGTTCCCTGAAGTAGTCACCGCCCGGAGAACCGAATGGGGGACAATTTGACCTCCGGAATATTTAACCCCAGTGGAACCCATGTCCGCATTTCTTGACGGCTGTATTTTTACGGTGAAATATAGTATTTTATTACTATTAGAAATAATGAAATAGAAACTTTTATGCTAACGTTGTTATTTGTACAATATTAAAGTATGTCTCGAGGAGGAAGATCACGACAAGTTGTTAATACTAAGGAAATCATTTAACTATAATAATAGAAAACAGTTATAAGATAACCTTGAAATATTTTGAACTCTGTTAAAATTCAATTTACCAAAATATGAAGTCATGTTTCTGATGAGAACACGTATAACCTTAGAAACTAAATTATTTTTGCAGGCGTTTGCCCTGCGGACAAGCATTGTGACTGTATTCACGTTCACGTCAAAAGAGGGGAAAATTTCCTCACATTTCTTTGTCCCGTTATTCTGTTGTGTCACCTTGTAAATTCCTAACAGGCACCGAGAACAATTTTTGTGGCCATAAATCTCAACTGACTCGTGTTGATTGTTCTTCAGCTCCCAAACTGTCCGGTTATGTCTTCTCTCTTCATTCATCAGCTTGTGCTTCCCTGATCGCTAAAAGGCCGATTATCATGCACTAAAACCAGTAAAATGTGCATGCATTTATATAGTAAAATATGCTCTAAACATGAGAAATATGCACCAAAAGTGTTGATTTTCAATTAAATACATATTTTTAACCTTTAAATTGGCAATGTAGAATTCTCTTCTTCTTCTTCGGCTTTCCCCCACTTATAGGTTTGCCGTCTTCAGTTTCCATTTATCTCTATCATTCCAATCTCCCTCTTCCAAATTCCTGTCATCCATTATAGTTATGTAGAATTTTAAAGATGTAAAAAAGAAGTAGATAAAATACCAAATATAACTAATTTATTAACACTACAGGATCCGGAGGTTCATGGCTGAGCGGACATAAACTCTCCATATATCCCTTTCCTAAGCTAATGTTTTCCAGTCATCTCCTGTACAATTCACCTCCCTCGAATCATGATTAACATTATTCTCCCACCTTATTATTGGTCTACTACGAGCGCTTTCCTTCTTGTTTTCCTGCTAATCGGAATGTTCGATACTTGATCGTCCATATAAAGATCATATAGCTCACTGTTATATAGATTTCTCTTTTCAGATGTCTGTTCTAAAATATCAAATATATTTGTATTCGGCCACACTAACTTTCAATGCGGACAAACTGCGAACTAAAAGAATGTGATAAGGGTGAGTAGGGGTTGGAAGTAGTAGACCCTTGTTTTAGGCTGCAGTGACAGTGTTTACTTTCCGTTAGTCGTGTATAGTCAGTTGTTAGTTACAATGTCAAGTGCGAACTTAATATTCGCAATGAAGACCGTGGAATTATTAAGAAAGTTATCTACTTTTGCGAACAGAAGAAAATAAAGGACGATTTAAAAATTCATATCAATAATAATAATAATAATAATAATAATAATAATAATGTTTTATTCAATGCACCCATGTTGTCAATTTGACATTCTGGTATTCTCTCCTGGCACGGCGTTATTGTAACCAACTTCTGCGATTGGGGCGACTGGAAGGTGGAATTACGTTCCACTATGATATATGATGGTATGATGTTGATAATGATGCTCCAGAAGAGGCCTTAATCCCAAATTTAAATGAATATGTTAATGAAGATAATGATGGCCAGATGATATTCGGGGATCGTTTGGGTCTTACAGTTTTCTGACATTTGTCTTACAGGTGACGAAAAACCCGAGAAAAAACAATCACCCAGGAAACTTGTCCCGTAGGTCTAGGCCTTCTCTTATTTGCAGGCGTATATAAATACAAAACACAGGCCTACAAACAAAAGAAGCTTCTGTGAGGCGATACAGACATCATTTATGAAATACAGAAGCGACAGTTCAAGTGGTATGGGCACACACATAGGATGGATGGACGTCACCAAATGGCCAAATAAGATCTTAGAATAGATACCTCCAGGGAGAAAACAAATTGGGGACGACCTAAAAGCGGTTGAGGAATGATATCCAGGAAGCTATGAAAGGAAATTAATCAAAGAAAATGACTGATAGATAGAAGGAAATGGATATTCGGTAGACAAAAAAAAATGTCAGTTGTAACAATCTCTAAAATAATAATAATAATAATAATAATTATTATTATTATTATTATTATTTATTTATTTATTTATATAAACGCAGGGAACTTGACAGAAGTCATTGTCCGTAATTATGAGTAAACAACTAACGATAATAATGAATTAAAGCGATAAAACATCACAGCAAAACAAAGTTTGGCTCTTGTTTCCCAGTATATATCCTTCAGCGTAGCAGAGTGAAGTGCTTGACACTGTAGCAGGTGGTTTCTGTCCGTGTTGTTTGGTGTTCGTGGATTACAATGGGCAATGAGGACTTCTGTAAATTCCAATTCGATGAACATGAGCTGCAAGACAATCATGTCCTGTATTTAGTCGAAAATATGCTACAGCTTCCTTTCGAGGTGCATCTGTTGTAGTACGGATAGTGTTTTCCCACTGTTTTTCTAGAATTCGGTTCTGAAGATTGGTTGAGAATGTGTAAGTTTGTTTGATATAAATTGTTACTGAGCACTACTCCGTGCACTTTTTCTGGCGGGTGGGAACCGGGCCCACCCAACATCGTGAGTAATTTGAGTAGCAACTCCAGGTTGAGAAACACAGCTATAACGGTTGGGGGACCCGATCTGCTGACCAAATATCACCCCTATACTAGTGGAATAATCGTCCACTTCTGTGATTAACATATGTGGATGTAAGGACGCAGCCGCCTGGTAGGCTAAGGGCCTTCTAGGCCTCCCGCACTATGGAGTTACAGTTTTTATCAAAGTTATTATATCTTCTGCATCATCTGAAGACTGTAAACCGTTACCAGCATTTCTCAAATTCGAAATTTAGACTCAAACCATTCTACGGCTGTTAATATTTGCCAAGTCTACTTAATCTCCACACATATGAAACTAGGAATTATACAAAATTTGTTTTGACAATACATTTTCTCTATATATTTTTCATTATATGTATGTATTCTAATGCCACCCACTGCACTTCGGATTCCGCAGTAAGCGATATATGGCATTAATGTTGTATATTTTTAATTTTCTCATCAATTTAGATCAATTACATAGTACATTAATGTGTACTTCTATTGTGTACAGATAGGAGTGTCGGATGAATGTACTTTTGTCTTATGTGACATGTGAGGAATGATGATGAAATGAAGAGAGAAGGTGAAACCCTGCACCGTCAAATAGCCTCCAATCTAAAAGTACCAAGGGGACGGTCAGGCTTAATGAAGAATTGTTTGATAACTGGTAGGGCTCCTCACAATAGTAGTAATGGGGTATCAGTTGTCACTCTTATCCAAAACATAGGGCCTCAATGAAGCAACTCCAATACACCCTATTCCATGCTAAAACCTTCAATTCTCCCCAAGCCTTTCCTTCCTTCTGGCTTTCTCTCCTAACTTCTTCATAGCATTCGTGGTCTTCTTCTTTTCCTCTGACTACAGTCCCCATGATAAAATAAAGGTAAAGGTAAAGTGATCCCACTACAGGCCTCAGGAGGACCCTGCGGTAGTAGGAGGTTAAGGCTCCCACTTTTCTGGATAATCGGCACTTGATGTCAGCCGCCATAGCCTGTCCAAACCAGGTTGAAAAAGGGGAGGGAGAGGAGTAACACCTCATAGAAAAACCTTGGTTCAGCTTGCCCCTTGCCAGGGTTACGGTGATGACCTCAACGGCAGATACAGCGGAGGGGTCTTTCGCTACGGTGTAGCTGACGGAAGAGGCAACTCTACATCTACTGCCTTGTAGATTGACAAACGATTGGGTTCGTTAGTCCTGCAAGACAACCCAAATAAAACGGGGCAGGCTGAGCTCTGGAGCTGGGTGAAGGCAATCGGCCTAGGGAGGAAACCCCGAATAATAAACCCGCCATAAAAAGGGCTAGCAACCCACTTCAAAGTATATCTTTTACATTGCTCGCAGTCCCAAGAATCAATCCTCGGATCAAAGACGGAAATGCATATTCAATACGTCTTCCTCCGAGGAATGATTTTGGAAATAAACAGGATGAAAATCTTACAAATTATGATCAAGAAGAAGAAGCTGTCAGCCGTGCGTGACGGCCGCCTTTACCCCAGAACAAGCGTCTGGTATTCATTTCCGTTAGAGGCTGACTAGGCCCCAGGACAATAGTGCCGCCATAAGATTTGGGTCAGTTAAAAAATCCTCACCCCACCGGGACTCGAACCCTCGATCTTCCGGCTTGTAATGTTAGTGCCTTAACCACTAAGCTAAGGCGTGCCCCCGATAAAAAATAAGTCTTATGTAATATCAACGAGTGTATGGGACCGGGTCTCATGTTTCATGAGGAATTTGAGTAGCTACATTAAATAGCGGCTCCAGGATGAAAAAAAAAAAAACTGGGGATCCCAAATGCTGACAAAATATTATCGTTATATTCGAGGAATTATCGTCCACCGTTGCGTTTGACAAACACTGGCAGACGATTGTCTACAATGCTTGTCGCGCCAGATTGTTGTAGCACAGAAGACGTCATTTGAATAACGTTTATGAGATTGCATCGCTGTGGTTTATTAATTTTATGAGTGAACGGATGAAAGGATTGAGTACCTCATTAGTCTGAGACTTGAGTACGTATTGACAAGTCACGATCGTCACCAAGCTTTTCTCTGCAGTGAAAACAAATAAACGTCTCACGGTCCTCTAATGTATTCCATTCTCCTCCTACAATACTCCCCTATCGTGACATCTTTTTTTTTATCTACTACTCGTCTTTTAACTCTACTGTTTCCCATTTATTCATTTTTTCATCTTACTCAATCTTACTAACTTCCAACATCTTTCTCTCTCTTTATCCTGTGTTCTGGTCGCTCACCTCATTTTGATATGATCCATCATTTATTATTATTATTATTATTATTATATGATTATGATTATCATTATTATTATTGGCTTTTTTTAGAAAAGTCGTCTATAAGGTCGAAAATAATATAGTGTTAAATTTTAATTATCCAACTTGTGAATCGTCTTCTGGATATGGAAAAATAAATTATATAGAGATAATAAATTATCAACATTTTAAATGATATGTGGCACCATTCGTACGAGAACACTAAAACATAAAACGAGGAATGATACAAGATTGAAGTTCTGCAAAACAATGGCGGTGCCGGCACTTTTATACGGAGTGAGTAATGGTAACAAATAAGAGGAGTCCCAATTGCAGGACCAAAGGATGCAGAAAATTGGACCACATAAGAAATGAAGAAATAAGAAGAGAATTACAAATATATTCAATAAATGATAGAATTCATCAATACCGTGTCGGCTGGGAAGAGCATGTTTAGAGAATGGAAGAAACAAGATTGCCCAAGATAGCATAAACCAAAGAGATTAAGAGATGTAGGAAGACCTAGGAAGAAATGAAAGGAATTATTGTGAATTGGGAACAGGCGAATCGCCTAAACCTTGAAGTAAATATTATTATTATTATTATTATTATTATTATTATTATTATTATTATTATTATTATTATTATAAGTAATGTCATATGAGAAAAAATATTAAATATTCAATAGTAAATTGTATAAGTTACAAGCAATTAAATTGGTAGCGGGGATGTACGACGAATTCAAGAAGAACTATTAACCAGAAAAAAAAAATTGGGATAGTGTCCACCTGGAAGAAGAAAGAAAGGAAGACATCGAAACTCGTGAATGCAAGAAATAAGAATTGGAATGAGGACAAGAGGACGGGAGAACATGGAGTGGATGGATAGAGAGAGACAAATAAAACTCTGGGCATAGAAAGATGTGTAAACATTGAAAATCTGTATAGAAATAAAACATTATTATTATTATTATCACTACTATTATTAGTATATATATATATAATTAATATTAGTCCAGAAAGAGTGCTGAGTAGTTATGCCAAAACGAGATCAGAGAATATAATTAACCGTGATTGGAGGGAGGTGAATTATAAGTCTTCCAGGGAATGATTGAAAAACATTAATTCAGGACCGGGATATATGGAGAGCTTGTGTCCTCAGTTCCATGAACTTCCTGGTTTGATGTCCCAACGAGTTAGTTAACATTAGTCAGCATATTATTTAAAGACGGTCTTTAACATATCAGTTACAGTCGAAATTCAAATCTGGGCATCAAAGAACCGACAAATTTTGACAGATGTGTTATTTAGGCTTGAATTATTTTACATTCCGTAAATCTAGGTGACGGGACCCACGGCTTTATCTCATACTCTCCTAATTTCTATGTTTCGCTCGATTTCACTACTTAAATGATTAAAAAAGCAAACTATTATCGTCATTATTAATGAAATTAATATTAGTCGAGAAAAAGTGTACATGAGGTAGTAATACCATAATCACAACTACTATAAAATGTGGCGAAAACTACTACAATATTCTACTATACTGACTCAGTGACAATAGTAGTGTACTCAGTACAAACGTGGGATTGCATAGCAAGTTTTAGTTTCGAATCATATTATGTACGTGGTTATAAAATAATATTATCAAGGCAGTTAAATTGATTATTTTAACTCACACTGCTATTGTCAACATTTTTTACTTCAAGCCAGGGGTCCCCGGTTTATCCAAACAAGCTGGTCATTGGAACGTGGGAATAATATAAAGGAATTCAGATTCACATGACCTACAGTTTCAGTTCATTTAAAACAATAACATATTTTTGTACTTATTTTCATTAGGAAATATATGTCTGGGAGAAGAAAAAAAAAAGGTAAGCTCATCCCACTACAGGCCTCTGGAAGCTCTTTGGGTAGCGAGAGGTTTTCTGGACAATTGGCGCTTGATGTCAGCCCTATTATTTATGATTTATTAACTCTTTATTAAGTTTTTAATGTTTATATAGTGCTGACAACTAACCTTAATAGTTTTAAAATAAAATGAAATATGAGCACTAAGTACAGTAATGTAATATCATCATTAAACCGATCGTAGGGATCTTGAGTTCTTCATAGAAAGAGACAAAAATTATCCTCTCTTGTATCGAGTGGGGCACGCCGTAGCGTAGTGGTTAAGGCACTGAGCTACAAGCCGGAGGGTCGAGGGTTCAAGTCCCGTTGGGGTCAGGATTTTTAAACTGACCCAAACCCTCTGGCGGCACTATGGCCCTGGGGTCGACTCAGCCTCTAACGGAAATGAGTACCAGACGCTTGTTCTGGGGGTAAAGGCGGCCGTCACGCAGGGCTGACAACCCGGCTGACATAAAGTGCCGATTGTCTAGAAAAAGTGGGAGCCCTAACCTCCTACTACCCCAAGGGCCTCCGGGTCTGTTGTGGGATCACTTTACTTTACTTTACTGTATCATGTAGAATGCAAAGGGACTGAAGAGGGTAAGAAAAAATTTAATATGCTTGTAAGAAAAATGTTCTACTGTACATAGTAGCATAAATTGTTTAACTTATCCATATATATATATATATATATACATTTTTTTTTTGCTCTGAGCGTAAGTAGATCAGATCCATCATAATTATCATGTTTGAAGAAACAAGATATTAAATTTTATTAATTACAATTATTTCCAGGGAGTAGGCCTATTTTCAAACTCTTTTTTTTTTTTTTTTTTTTTTTTTGGACTTGGACTTGGACTTCTACTGCTCTGAATGGTCCATATCGTTAATAAGAAAAAACTAATACTCTAACTCACTGGCACTATTGAATCCAGAGGTTTATGGCCGCACGATCATAAGCTCTCCATACATCCTTATCCTGAGCTGTTTTCCGATCTTCCATGTATAATTTATCTAATTCCCATGTTGACATTTCTAGTGCCCCACTGCAATACATTGTCCTAACATTACATGTTCTTAGGAACTTGTCCGTATTTTTAAGCTTTTGCCTTGGATTCCCTGAAATAATTCTCGTCTGGATATTCCCACAAACAGTGTCATGGATCTTGATTACTGAATAATGTAAAGTTAATTATCATTTCTTCATATTTAAATATATTTAATGACGCTGATTGACTTTTATTATTTGCTTAGTAATATTTTTTCACCACTCCGAGATACTGTGTTCATGTGGAGTTGACAACACTGGACTGCAAGTGCAAATAACCTGTCCTCTCAAAATTGTGAGTAATGGGAGGTGCGAAAGAAAAGAGAGATAGGAATGTAGGGAAGAAAATAATTTACCGAGGCAGAAAAGGAATTAGTGTTTAGTTCGCATATCTTACGGGGGCACAGATCCGTTGGTCAGACTACATATATATAAACAATAAAAATGAAAGGAAGTATATAGTTAGAAATAAAAAAAATGGCAACACTGAATATATACTGTATATATCAATCTCAACTTAGTTTGGTTACATAAACATAATGAATGACAATAAAATAGTATAGAAAGCCTGAATAGGTTATCTAGGTTAAATTAAATATAGAGGAAGAGCAGGCAAAACATTGGATGACAGTATCCACGAAGTTGTAAACAAGCTGAAAGTGACATGGGAAACGGCCAAGGTGATGTCCTTAAATAGAAAGAAATGGAAGGCGCTCTGACACCTATTAAGATGTAAGAGATAGACCAAGTTAGTTCAGAAGCAAGACAAAAGCAGCAAGTTAAATGATTAACTTGGGTTATACAGTATTACCAACATTACCACCCACATCACATAAAATATCCGTTACTAAGTATCTCATGAAGATATTGTAGACACAAGGAAGTTGAATTGTTTGCCTTAGGATGTATCAATTAATTCAATTACAGAAATCTATGGACCGTATAGAGTGCAGTGCCGCCTTTCCCTTTCGGCTGAGAGGTTTTTCTTGTCAAGTGATGCATGAATTTGCGCCCGCATCGCTACAAAAATGTTCTAAATGTTCTGCCCACACATTGTCTAGTTGTTCGATATTTTCGTCAGCATCTTGCCATAAATCATCACTTCCTCCGGGAGTTTACTTTCTTTTGATTCTCTTATATTTATGGAATGTTAAGTACCTCTCTACACCATTTCTCTCTTCTCTTTTTACTTTTTTTATGGTTTTCCAAAAAGCTTTAGCTTATGAGTTCCTTCTTTCATCGTCTGAAATTTGAACGTAAATATTTATGTTATAATCTTGCTATAAAATTTCACTGCTATTCGCAGGGAAAAAGGCTGAAATTTTGCGGAGGACATAGGCCTACAAAATATTAGTTGGCTATAACACAGTGTGTTCTAACAAATATCCAAATCTCAGAGAGAAGGTAGAATAATAATGAAATAGTAATAAAAATTTAGTTGAGGACGACTGACTTACCAGGTACCAATTTTATATTTAATATCTTATTACATAACCTCAACGGTGCTTTAATATGAATTTTAAAAGTGTTGATTTTCGTTAACTAACAATACCATACACCCTTAACATTGTCACATCCTCTGTTTCTGCGTCATTCAGCTGCAATAGCATTTCTTAAGTAATTTTAACTTTACCATAGTTATATGTTGATTTCATGAGAGGAATCGTATTAGACAACTCGAAGTTATACAAAAATGTACACTCTATTTTTACCTAATAAGACTATTACTTGGTTTAAACAGAATAATGGTCTCTACATGTTGAAGATGATGTGATTTCAGCATCAAACCTAAATTATCTTAAATATTTCAACCTATGTAATAAACAGAGAACTGTTTTTGTGCCACTCTGAGAGTAGAGTAGATGCCACCCTCTCATCTCGAGGAGATGAAGACGTGAGTTATAGTATGCGTCATGTGAAGGGAAAAGGGAATCAAACTGAGGGAAATGACAACACGAGAAAACAAGAAATGCGGAAAGAAGCAAAACTGTGGCTTTGAAATAAGGTAGCGAGTGTTTTGAAATACATTGTCTTATCGCATGCTGCTTCAAAGCATATAGTGTTCCTCATCTTCCTTTGTATTTCCCTATCTCATTATTCTCATAAATTAACATCTGTTTCCTTTATTTAGATAACTTTCTTAGTGAATTCCGAAGGGATGAGGTGGATCTCATGAAAATATTTTTGAAAAAAAAAAAAAATATATATATAGGCCTATATCTTCATCGATTCTATTCCTAGACACCCAAAATTACCATGGCAATAATATTAAGTATATAGGCATATTATATCAATCCATCCATAGTAATTCTGCCCGAAGGCAGGTCTTTCACTGCAATCATAGCTTTTCATGCTATGCTTGCAGCTTTACTACGAAATTGTTGGTGTGGTAGCTTCCCGTTGCTTTCCACACCGATGAAGGATGATGATGTGATGATGATGATGATGGCCATATGATTTCGGGCACCGTTTGGGCCTTAAAGTTTTCCTGACATTTGTCTTACAGGTGAAGAAAAGCCCCGATAAAAATCTCACCCAGAAAAACTGCCCCGACCGGGGATCGAACCCGGGCCCGCTGCGTGACAAGGCAGCATGCTACCTCGAGCCCACAGCGGGTGGACGTATATATATATATATATATATATATATATATATATATATATTGTAATGTAAAAGATGTGTTACACAAGAGAATAGTTAGAGTGTAGGGTGTTGTTAAACACTTAGAAATTGTGTGACGGGTTTACAACTACTATTGATACGGGCCAAGTTCACTGCTAATCCCAACACATGTCGGAAGAGGGTGACTACTTACAAAAAAAATTATGGTTATTCTAAAATCTAAGAAAGTGGCCAATTTTTACAATGCCGACCGGAAATAATTAGACCCCCTCTAAGTTAGTGAAGGGGATGGAATATATATTCACCGTCTTTGAGAAGAATCTTGGCTTTTTGTATTTTGTGTGTGTCCAGGACAGACGCACATTTACTGAATAAAACTACACTTTGTTTTGTTACTAACTTCATCTTTTAATTCTTCAAGACTTCAAGACTTCAACGTAACCTGAATCACCATAATTACCTATAATACCATAATTAATCTTCCAATCTACCGAATTAACCTACAACAATTATCCTTTTCACCAACCAAACGCTACCGTACCCACATTACACAACATAAAATGGTGGCAGCTCCGTGGGATATTTAAGGTGTTAATTAACACACCTGGTTGGTGAAAAGTGCAAGCAACTATATTTTCTTCAATCTCATCTTCAATTCTTACCAGTGTGGCGGCTTCCGAATCCAGTATATAGCTGAGCATCGATTCCGGAATTCCTCGACGGTCATCTCTAGGTGATTCTAAAATTGAGCTCGCAGTAAATAGCAGAGCATCGAATCCGGAATTCCTCGACGGACATCTCTAGCGTGATTCTAAGGAAATTGAGCTCTAGCTCTAGAAGACCTCGACGGAGACCTCTAGGTCTAGAAGACTGAGAAGCTGTAGGACGACGAAGGGTGTTCATTCTGGACGGATATCGAGGTGTCACTTCCTTCCTCTCATCCGCAACCCGTTGACAGAAGTCTTCCGGTTGATGGTGGACGCAAGCCTAGGACTCCATGACCTGTGATCGGCGGAGGTGTTGATTTCTTCATCAACAGGCGCCAACCTACGCGAACGTCTGTCTACTACAAGACACGTGATCCAGGTAAGTGGTTAAACTCTGCGGAGTTAGGTTGCTCTTGTATTTTCATTATTCAGTGTACAAAAGCCCTTGAATAGCTCAATCAATAATAATGGAGGACATGATAAGGGAACTCCAAGAACAAGTGCAACAAAATTACAAGGTAGACTAGAGGATAGGCCAATAGCTTCGGTTTCGGAAATAGCTAAATTATTTAGTGCTGGTTTCGATGGTTCAAAGCCGAGTGAATTAAATCACTTCATAGATAATGTTGAAAACGCGTATCAATTAGTGACGGAACCACAGAGAGCGTTACTTATAAAATATGTCATCGCTAAAATTACAGGGGATACGAAACGAATCCTTAATATAGGCAATAGAGAGAGTGTAGAAATAACGTGGGAATATATCAAGCATAAATTAGAAAATCAGTATGCTATAAAAATAACTTTTTATTATTACGTGCAAGAACTAACATTAATGAGACAATAAGAGAAAGAAACCGATGAGTAAATGGGGAAATTAAATTGGAAAGTATAATGGCCGACTTGGGGAGTTCAATGGGAAAAATAACATCAGGTTGGGAAAATGCTAAGATAGAAGTGGTCCAAGACATTATGATTCATGTAGGAAAACAAATGTTTGTACAAGGAATAGTATCAGACGAAATCAGACAGGTATTAAAACCTGTGATAGAAACATTAGGTCCTCCTATATTGATTGACAGAGCTATTCAAGTAAAGAGTGAGAGTCTTTCCATGAAAGGGAAAGTAAGTACCCCCAATAATAATAGTCAGAAAAAGTGTCATTATGTAAAGAATTGCAGGGATGTAAACAGTGGGGTGTACGAAAATAAAACAGGAGGGCATTCCATAAGAGAATGTCGCTCGGTCTTAAATGGAGGACATTCCCCAAGAGAATGTCGCTCGTTCTTAAAAGGAGGGCATTCCACAAGAGAATGTCGCTCGGTCTTAAAAAGAGGGCATTCTACAAGAGAATGTCGCTCGGTCTTAAAAGGAGGGCATTCTACAAGAGAATGTCGCTCGGTCTTAAAAGGAGGGCATTCCATAAGAGAATGTCGCTCGGTATTAAATTGCCAAGTAAAAAGGCACGATAAAGTGGACCAAGATTCCACAGGAGGGCATTCTAAAAGAGAATGTCGCTCGGTAATAAATTGCCAAGTAAAAAGGCACGGTAAGGTGGACCAAGAGTCCGGTGTTCGAGAACACGAACCAGAGATCCCGACACAAGAGGATCTAATAAATAAAGTAGGCGCTGTTACACAGATAACAAGCGAAGTAGGCCGACAGAGTAGTGAAGTAAGGACCATAACATTGGGAGATGAAAATAATAAGGAAATTTGCATGATAAAAAATCAAGTTGGTAGTACACATGAGTATGAAATAATTGTTCAATGTCCTCAAATTAAAGAAGGAAAGGGTTTAGCATTAGTCGATACAGGGTCGTGTATCTCAATGATTAATAAAAAATGTTTAAGTGCAAATAACAATATTATACCTGTATGTGAGGAATTTCGTACTGTAAGTGGAGAACGGTGTCGAGCTTTAGGAAAAGTGAAATTGGAAGTGGAAGGAAAAGAGATGCTGTTTGATATAATGCCGGGGGAGATAAAACATTTTGATTTATTGTTAGGCAGAGATTGGTTGCAACAGCACACGAAATTACGTTAAATATTCCATGGAAATCAGTAGCGACATTATCCCCTATGAGTGAAACTCTTGTAGCATTTCCAACGAAAATAAATCCAGGTGATTATAGGATAGAGAGACAGGAATTAGGAAAAATCAAGTTTATTGTGCAGAAAGTTTAGTATATTGCGACGGGGAAAAATTCGTGACAATGGTGCTTAATTTAAATCAGGAAGAGTATGAATTAGATAAACTACCTGAACTAAGTCGATGGGATAAGACAGAATCTATAGGAAAACAAAATTTAATGGGTAATGAAAGAATTTATGAGTTAAGAAATAAGTTAAGATTAAGTCATATCACAGAAGGAAAGGACGAAGTGTGGGAAATATGTAAGGAATTTTCAGAGATTTTCAGGTTGCCAGGAGATAGGCTTACAGAAATAAAAACAGTGAAGCATGTGATTGATACGCCTACATTAAATGAACAGCAATTTATACATGTAAAGCCCTATAGGATACCGGAAGCTTATAGGAAAGAAGTGGAAGACCAAACCAAAACCATGTTGGAACAAGAAATCATTAGACCTAGTACATCACTATATAATTTCCCTATAATTGTCGTGCCGAAGAAGGTAGACTTCCACTAGCATAATGAAATAAAAAATGGAGAATTTGTATTGATTTTCGAAAATGAAATGAGTGTACGGTAGGAGATAGCTTTCCAATACCTAATATTCAAGACATATTAGATCAGCTAGGTAAGGCGAGATATTTTAGTGCTTTAGATTGTGCGAGCGGATATTGGCAGATAAGTGTTCGGGAAGAAGATAGGAGGAAGACCGCGTTCAGTACCAGGGACGGGCATTTCGAATTCTGTCGTATGCCGTTTGGCGTCAAGGGGGGGCCCAGTACTTACCAAACGTTTATGAATTATGCATTGGCAGGTATGTTAGGAGTAAATTGTTTTGTGTATCTAGACGACATTATTATATTCGGGGCTACTCTAGAGGAACACAATATAAATTTGAGGAAGGTATTCGAAAAATTGAAGGAATATCGAGTACAATTAGAACCGGATATTATAGAAAATTTATACCACGTTTTAGTGAAATTTCTAAGCCATTAACACAACTATTAAGGAAGGGTGTAGAATGGGATTGGAATCAACAATGTGAGGAAAGTTTTGATACTTTAAGATTGTTATTGACTAACGAACCTGTTCTGAGATATCCAGAATTCTCGCTGCCCTTTATAGTAACAACAGATGCAAGTCAGATAGCAATCGGAGCCATATTAAGTCAGGGTGAAATCGGAGAAGATAGGCCGATAGCTGACGCCAGTAGGACGTTAAATCAAACAGAAGAACGATATTCCACATTTGATAAGGAATTTTTAGCCGTTGTTTGGGCATGTAAACAATTCAGGTCATATCTATTAGGTAGGAGGTTCGTAATTGTAACCGACCATAAACCATTAATTACCATATTAGATAAAATTAAAGAGTACGAATCTACAAACACAAGGGTTATGAGAGGGAAAACTTATGATTGCAGAATATGATTTCAAGGCCTTACACAAGGCAGGCACTAAAAAACACTAATGCCGACGCATTAAGTAGATATCCCTTAGTAGGTGAAGTAAATCGGGATGAGTTAACAGAGAAACAAAAGTTACAAATAATAAAAGAATTTCATGTATGTCCAATTGGAGGTCATCAGGGTATACATCGGACATACGAAAGAATCAAGTTATATAAATATTGGGAAAAATATGTTTAAAGATGTGGAACGATATATTAAGGGATGTCAAAAATGCGCGCAACAGAAAGGATATGAAATAAAAGCACAGATGCAGATAACAGACACACCTGTTAGGCCGTGGGATAAGATAGCTTTAGATATCGTAGGTCCAATGAGAAAAACGGAAGATGGAAACCAATATTTATTGACATGTCAGGACTTGTTAACGAAATATTTAATAGCACTTCCCTTAAATTCAATTACAGTGGAGGAGGTCGCGAAACAGTTGATGGAAGGAATTATTCTAAGATACGGTATTCCCATAGAGTTACTTACTGACCAAGGGTCACAATTTATGAGCGATGTTTTCAAGGAGATGACAAGATTATTAGGTATTAAGCACATACATAGCAGTGTATATCGACCACAGAGTAACGGAAGTTTAGAAAGAAGTCATAAAATACTTGTAGACTATTTAAGGATCTACATAGACAATAAGCCTGAATGTTGGGATAATTGGATTTCGTATGCAACTTTCGTGTATAACACCACTCCACATACAGGGACGAAATTCACACCATTTGAATTACTGTATGGTAGAATTGCTAATATACCAGGTATATTACAACAAAAGCCGCAACCATTGTATAACTATAATAATTATGTAAATGTTATGAAAAGGCAATTCCAAGAAATATGGAAATTAGCTAACGAAAATTTACAGCAGAAAAAATTTAAGACAGCAGAGCATAGGAATAAAGATATTAAATCTGTAAAGATAAAAGTTGGGGATCTTGTTTATATGTTAAGGAACAAAAGTCATAAGTTGGAATCCAAGTGGATGGGACCTTACAAGGTCACAGAAGTTAAAAATGTTAATGTGAAGTTAGCACATGTAGGCAGTAAAGGAGTTGATAAAATAAAGTGTGATCAGTGGTATCACATAGAAAGGTTAAAATTAGCTTAATCTGTTTATGAGGAATGGGGGAGAGAGAAATTATATCATAATACAGTGTTGATGTCATTATCACATTTGTACGGAAGGAAATGAAAAGTAAATGTTTCAGTAGTAAAATCATTTGGAATTATTTTGAAAAGACGGGAGAAATACAGTTCTATTCAAAGTTGAAATTATGCATTATATGAAAATATCAAATTTAACATATTTTTAATGAAATTATAAATGGTTTAACTGGAATGTTTTTATATTTAATAATAAAATTAACGAAAATGTATAAATTATGTTGAGTTACAGCCTATTTCTAATTAAAATGTTTAAATTAGGAGCTTTCAAAGTAAAATTATAACTATTGTTTGAACACACCACACGATGTTATCATTAAGAGTTGGAATCATGAATAAACAAAGAAATAATTAAAATATATACAAGGAACTTTTAAATATTAGGATAAAGGTAGACACATTAAAAACATTGATAAATTTAGTACTACGATTTTGGAATATAATTAAAATTGGGTATTGTATAATTATATTATCTTATAAGGAACTCAGTCAATTGCGATAATATACAAAAGTAAACTTCATTAATTGACAGGCAACTATGTAAAAAAAAAATTGTAAAGGCATAACGAAGGTAGGTTTTTTTATACCATATAATGAAGGGAAAACGAATAGCAGCCAGGCCTTCGTTCTGCCTCTCCATTCCATATGAATTGTATTAATTTGAAAGTTGTGCTAAACAGAAAAGCACAGATTACTAATTCTTTAGTTCAATTAACTGATATAACCGTGGTAGGAATTAAAACAATGCAGGGCATGAAATTTATGATATTCAGAAAGAAATAACGCCCGAACAAGAGAAATTATGATGAATACTTTTAACAATATCGTGAAGTCCGGATGGACTTAGTTTATTGAATGTATGTTGTGTTTTGTAAAGGATTGTAATGATATGTGTTCAATGATTCTCAAAGACATGTATATATATAACTCAGCCTATAATTCGTGTCAGGAAAGTAACTAGTTAGAATTCAACAAAATAATAATTAGATTGAGATTGATCAGAATTAGAAGAAAGGATGAAGCAAAGTATTAATGACGAAATGTATTAATATACATTTCTTCAATAAGGGGGAAAGTGTAATGTAAAAGATGTGTTACACAAGAGAATAGTTAGAGTGTAGGGTGTTGTTAAACACTTAGAAATTGTGTGACGGGTTTACAACTACTATTGATACGGGCCAAGTTCACTGCTAATCCCAACACATGTCGGAAGAGGGTGACTACTTACAAAAAAAATTATGGTTATTCTAAAATCTAAGAAAGTGGCCAATTTTTACAATGCCGACCGGAAATAATTAGACCCCCTCTAAGTTAGTGAAGGGGATGGAATATATATTCACCGTCTTTGAGAAGAATCTTGGCTTTTTGTATTTTGTGTGTGTCCAGGACAGACGCACATTTACTGAATAAAACTACACTTTGTTTTGTTACTAACTTCATCTTTTAATTCTTCAAGACTTCAAGACTTCAACGTAACCTGAATCACCATAATTACCTATAATACCATAATTAATCTTCCAATCTACCGAATTAACCTACAACAATTATCCTTTTCACCAACCAAACGCTACCGTACCCACATTACACAACAATATATATATATATATATATATTCCGATGTTATAATTAAATTTTGATATTTAGCAGTGAAGGTCTAATGTTACATGAAAAGAAAAATAAACGCCTCAGACGCCAGTACCTCTAACTGGATATGTTAGTGCGTTACCATTTACGCTATCGAGGCATCCTAGCACAAGCATTTATTTTTCTTTTCACGTCATATTATACCTTCATTGCTAAATGTCAAAATCTAATTATAACATGGAAATAATGAAGCGTCACTACTATAAAGTAAAAGTTCTCTTCAATTTGTTTACTTGTTATATTAGCCATGAGAGGGCAGTGAGACTGAGTTCCCGCTACGTCTCATGGTAGAGTACATATATAAAGAAGGGGTAAAACATGTAATATCAATACTAATAAAATTCATATTAAATTCTGTCGAGATAGTAGTCATAAAGTAAATTGTTAAAATATATACCTTATCGTGCCGTCGTCCTCAACTGTGTTAAACATTATTTAAAATTAGTAACTGCATGACTTCCATCATCAGCAAAAAGAACTACGTGCTATTAACAGTTGTTCTTTTTGTGCGACGCTTTAAATGTTGACGATCTTGAGGCGTCGTAATATATCCAAAATGCCTGAGATTTGTCTCGAATGCATAGTTGTTTGTCTTTAAGCTCATTGGTGATAATCCTGTTCCCGTTTAAGCCGAGTTTGATCACTAATACCGCTACGGGGTTAGAGGGGAGAGAAAGGGTGAAAAATTAGAGTCAAATGACCAAACTGTCCGAAATTAGTGTCGAACCCCATAATTCTCTGGGGCGATAAACTGATTGGTGGCAAGAAAATTGGAATAAATAAATACCCTAGCAATGATGGAGAGATCAGGAAGTCTATAATGTAACATATTTGATTAAGGCTTTATAAAATTACACTTCGCGTTATAAGTGCTTGCACATTAAACAAAGTTTCAGCAAATGAATTACTGATCCTATAACGCATAAATCCTTCTTTATAAAGTTGAACATAAATCTTAACGTTAGAGTAAATAAAATCTAAGATTAGAAGTAACATGCAAAATTACGAGTTTTAGAACTCGCCGCTCAAGTGGTGTCAGTTTGTATTACATACTCTAAACCGTTGTTTACAATCCTATAAGATTACTTACGTACGCTGAACCAGTAGGGGGGCCATCAAAATTACACTAGTGGTGTTTAATATCACTACGAATTAGTCACTCTGACTATTTAACTCATGCCCCAAATGCGAGTCGATGACCAATCACGATTCAATGATTTCTGTTTTACAACCAATCAGAGTCGTGTTTCACAAAATATTTATTAGTGTTATAATTACCATATTAAAGAAAGCTCCTCCTTTTTAATATTCTGAACAGGTCTGACCATTATTTTGCAGTCACTGAGCCCACGAGAAATACGGCTACCAGATTGAATATATAGTGCATGAATGTCAACACATGCCGCATGCGGGAGTTAATATAAAAACATTTGTAGCAATTGATTATTCCACAAAAAAAAAAAAAACACTGTTTGCACTTTCTTAAATGTATTTTTTCCCAGGTAATAATCCACAAAAATATAATTGTCATATTTACATCATACGACATCAGAAATGAATTAATATACAGTTTGATGTGTTTCAATTTTTCTCCACTAGAGAGCATTCTTACAATATTGCGTTACTTTGGCAATAAATAGTATGATCTGGTTGTAGTGATAAACAAAAGAAGCAGATGAAGCGTACCTATCGTTCCTCATTTGTTTTCAAACATCGCCGTTTACATTAAATATATAAATATTTTAAAATAACTATAGTTAAATAATGATTTGTGAGTAAACAGCTTAATTGTATTCGTTAAATAGTCCTAACAAAGGCCACTCTTGATTTCCAAATTCTCTAGATAAATTCACTCCTCACTTCGTGAGTCGTGAATTTATCGATAATTTGGAAATCACTCGTGGCATTACTTATGAAAATCTTTTGTTGTGTATATTAAGCGTAACCAACGTCAAAACAAAAGTAAGTAACTAACTACAGTAAAACTTGCTCAAAGGGGAGTCGCATGGGACCAATTTTTTTCACATTAGACAAAATTCCGCATTATAAAAAACTAAAACTTATTAATAATCTTAAGATTATAGAGCACCGTATATAAATTTTTACATATCTTGGATTAACTGTAGTTCCGTTGCCTTTGAAAAGTGAGATATAGTATGAATATGCGACTTTGACGGTAACGCGCGAAAAAAAAGTCCCGTTTCGTCAGTGTTAAAAATATATCTTAGGCGTGTATTCTGAAATTAAAGTAGGCCTATGCAGTTTCCGTTTCCACTCACTAACTACACTTTCGTCCACATGCTTCGATTCCCCACAAAAATTTTATTCCACACTGCATTGTGTCGTCTTTTAAAACTGTCCAACCACCTGAAGATGCCTTGAAATTGTTATTCCCTAGGAATTTACCAACAGCTAGAGCTTGACTTTGGAACGTGGTCCGGAAATTTGCAGATTTATCTTCAATCACTTTCACTTTTTTTGGTTAAGGACAATGATACATACGTTTTAGCCATCTTTATTCCTTAAATTCAGAACGCTAGCTGTGAAGGATCGGTCTCAGAACTTAAGCTAATTAAAGATTTTACAGTGCAATGGTTATTTGTAAGACAGGTATTTCGCATAACGGGTGTGCAGTGAGGCCGAAATAAAATTTCAGGTACAGGTAGAATCTTTACTTAACCCGGCGGCAGGAATCATTCCTTTTTTTTTTTTTTTGCCTAATGGGAATTCAATGAAGTGGAAACTAATGTATTTATCTGTATTTCCGCTTTATACATTTTTATGAATTGTGTAGAAATATCCTTCCGTTTCCGCGTTGGACAGATTCCGTTTTATGTAAAATACACTTAAATTACTATTAATTCGCCGGGACCAATAAATTTGTTCACATTGGACAGATTTCCGCATTATTCACGTTCCGGATTAAACAAGTGTTACTGTATTATAGTTACTTAGACGATTAGTTACAAAGGCAGAGGTTTAGTAACGAGATGCTCAACTCCCTTCGGTCGTGTTCTAAAAGCAGCGAGTTACTAAATCTAATTTTGTAACGTGTTCTCTGCAATATTTCACTACGTTCAAGAGTATTTTATTTTATTGTATTTTATTTTATTTTATTTTTGTTCAATGCCACTTGTTTGTCATTCGACATTTCAGGTATTCTCTCCTGACATTGGCGTATTGTAACGCATTTCTAAGATTGGGGCGCCTGGAAGGCGGGGTTACGCTGCCCCAATGATATGATGGGTGATGACGATGGGTAATGATGCGTCAGGAGAGACCTTAAACCTAAACTTAATCTAATGAGGTGAATATGACATTGATGATAATGATGGCCAGATGATGTTCGGGGACCGTTTGGGCCTTAAAGTATCCTGTCATTTGTCTTACAGGTGACGAAAAACCCCGAAAAGACCTCACCCAGGAAACATATCCCGAGGCGGAAATCGAACTCGGGCCCGCTGCGTGACAAGGCAGCACGCTACCTCGAGACCACAGCGGTGGACCATTTTATTATGTATTATATATTTAGTATATTTAATGAAATTTATTTTTTGCGGAAACGTTAGGCGTATGTTTAGAGCTTTTGGCATGGATTACCTGAAGTAGTCCCCGCCCGGAGAGCCGAATGGGGGACTAGTATTTTACATCCGAACAATTTTATCCCAGTAGAATCCATGTCCGCGTTTATTGACGGTTATTTTTACGGTAAAGATCATCACTCTTTCGACCAAGGTACTTTTTTCATCTGGCTTATCACCTTCGATCAGTCCGGCATGGGTAACCCTATCGGCAGCAATGCTATCGCCGGAATAGCTCTCGAGATCATTTAACCACTCCACCACAACAAGGTAAAGACGGACCAAAGAGAGATGAACAGACTAGTGAATGGAGAAGACCACATAAGAGTGAACTACATGGTCTTTATAGGAAGTCATATATAATATGAACAGTTAAGTCTCATAGACTACGATGGGCAGGACATGTGGCACGAACGGGAATGAAAGATATGCATGGGAGCTTCTTGTAGGAAAAACCAGAGGGAAAACGACCAGTTGGTATACCAAGAATGAGGTGGGAGAATAACATTGACTATGATTTGAGGGAAGTAGATTATACAGGGGATGATTAGAAGACATTAGCTCAGGATAGGGATGTATGGAGAACTTGTATCCAAGCGGTCATGAATCTACAGGTTCGATAGTGCCAGTGAGTTAGTTAGTTAACGATATGTTTAGAGAAATAATAATGTGGCCTTTGAAAAAAAAACGATAAATCAACATTGTTGTTATATTCTGCAATTTTGGATGGTATTTTCATGTGTGAATTTAAAGTAACGGTTCATCAGGAAAAACATTAAAAGCAGTTCAAGATGCAACTATTAATATACTTCCAGAAAAGTCGAGGAAAGTTTATTTATATAGTTATACGAAATCATCATTAAGGTGTATTTTACGTTTTGTTGAACCTATATTTTATCTTTTGATAGCGTGTTTCGTGTTTTGTTAGAATATAAAATACCTATATGTTTTGTTGCCTAGTAACAACTAAAGCGTCACCGATTGTTATGACAGTCGATAAAAGTTATTCATGGCATATCATGAGTCATACACTTCTAGTTAACTGCGTCTTGATTTGAGGAGAAATTTTCCTCAATACAGTTTTGACATTAAGTCACAAGATAACAATTCCTCTTCACAAGAACACTTTTAATTCTACTTACTTCGCAGAACCCACTCCCTGCTCCTGGAATCCCTCGCTGAAGATTTTAGGAGTTGCCGCACACTTGATTCCTTTAAGTCAACCTGAAACAGTTACTTATTAGATAGTTAATGTTTCTCGCGTACTCCAAGCGCGACAGGCCTAGAAGGGCCTACCAGCCGGCTGCTGGCATCACATCCACATGTGTTAATCACTGAGGTAGACGATCATCTAGCAAGTGTAGGGGTGACATGTGGTCAGCATATCGGGTCCCCCAGCTGGTCTTTTCAACCTGGAGTCGCTAATTATTATAGCTACTCAAATGCCTCACGATGCTGGGTGGGCACCGTCCCATACTGGCCTAAATTCCATGAGAGAAATTTTTCTCCCATGGGGACTCGAACCAGCGCAAGTCCCGTAGCTTTGCGCCAAGGCTTCTTGCCTTAACCACTCGGCTACGGCGCGGAACTAATTTTTCTCCTACATAATATGAATATACGTTATATCAAGTAGTTTCTGAGGGCGTGCCTTGCGTAGTTGTTTATCGCAATATACTGCAGCCTCAGAAGGTAGGAAGTTCAAGTCCCGGTGGGGTCAGGATGTTTAAACTAGTTAAAACTCTGTGGCGGCACTATGGTTCAGGGATCCACTCACCCCCTAACGGATTATGGAACAGACTTTGTTTTGGTCAACTCGGTTGACATCCATTGTCGAATTTCTAGAAAAGTGGAAGCCTTAACTTCCGACTGCCTCAAGGGCCTTCTAGTCTGTAGTGGAGTAATTTAACCACTAGTAATTTTATTTTAATTTAAATTCTTCTGTTATATAGTTTGTTATATTTTATTCGTTAAATTTAGAGTAAATGTACAATACAGGATGGGGCAAAATATAATATTTAAATTTCTCATCACAGGGGTTTCCCGCTAGGTAGCGACACAATTCTTGTGTCATTTTGTAGACAAATTCGTAGCCTTCAGTCGTCATTGAGTGTTGGAGCAGTGACCATAGAGAATTCGCAGTGGAATGTTATTTTAAAAAAGAACGACTCTGTCACTCTAAAGCAACGTGAGTTCAGACGCCATTTTAGTATAGGGAGAAATGTAAAATATCCGACACGTCAAAAATTTCAAAACTACTGCATCGGCCAAAAGCAAGAAAAGCCCGGGACGCCCACGGACCATGAGAACATCGAGAGGGTATGAGATGTGTTGTGGGTAGTCCAAAGCGCTCTACCCATCGGCATTCCGTATGTCTGGGCATTTCTAACAGAAGTGTGAGATGAATGTTACATTTAGATCTGCATGTCCACCCATTTAAAATGCAGCTTGTATACTAGTTACGTCCTGTGGATTTGAATCAACGCTCAGAATTTTGTCACAGATTGTTGGAAATGATCAACAAACAACCAGCTTTCCTGCAGAGCTTAATCGTGTCGGACGAGGCGCACTTCCACCTCAATGACTATGTTAATAAGCACAAACAAGAAGTCTACAAAACTCCACAGTATACTCTGTAAGAGCTGAAGGAATCAATTATAGCTTCAATACAGAATATTCCGCTGCGGATGCAATGTAGGGTTATGACTACTGTTCGGCAACATGCAGAACTTTGCTTGAATGACAATGGCGGTCATCTGACTGACCTCATCATCAAGACATAAACATTACATCGCAGGCTTTTGAATGTAGTTTCTTATGATGTAAGTCAATAATAATGATTTCTGTAATATATTGTGTATTTTGCACATCAACATCGTCTAACTATTTCTGCCCAACTCTGTACTTTATACAGTAATTATATTGTAGGCATACCGTATAATCGTTTATTGTTATTGTAACTATAAGATTAATTATTGCAAATTTTATCTAACCTCGATCAATGGTACGCAAAGCCTCAAGTCCTTAACTGAGTCACGTAAAATAAATATAGGCATATTAACTAAAAACTAACGCACTTGCACTATCGAGCCCGTAGGTTCATGGCCGCGCGGATTTAAGCTTTCCATATATCCCTATCCAGACCTAATGTTTTACAATCATCCCCTGTATTATCTACTTCCCTCAAATCACGGTTAATATTATTCTCCCACCCCTTTCTTGATCTACCAACTGGGCGTTTTCCCTCTGGTTTTCCTATAAGACGTTCCCATGCCACTTTATTTTTCCACATTCGTCTTGACTATTGCAATCCACGAGACTTAACTGTTCTTATTATAACTTTGGTTCCCTATAACGATTGTGTGCACGCCGTAGAGTAGTGATTAAGGCACTGAGCTACAAGCCGGAGGGTCGAGGGTTCAAGTCCCGTTGGGGTCAGGATTTTTTAACTGACCCAAACCCTCTGGCGGCACTATGACCCTGGGGTCGACTCAGCCTCCAACGGAAATGAGTACCAGACGCTTGTTCTGGGGGTAAAGGCGGCCGTCACGCAGGGCTGACAACCCGGCTGACATAAAAGTGTCGATTGTCTAGAAAAAGTGGGAGCCTTAACCTCCTACTACCCCAAGGGCCTCCGGGTCTGTTGTGGGATCACTTTGCTTTATAACGTTTGTGTAGTTTACTCTATGTAGTCTCCTCCATTCGCCTGGATATTATTATTATTATTATTATTATTATTATTATTATTATTATTATTATTATTATTATTATTATTATTATTATTATTCATTGTATTGTTGTCAAAAATGATCTTTTCTGCTTCTTCCAATTGGCCTTCTCACAAATCTTATTTCAGATACTGTGAACCTTCCTTCATCACTCTTTATAATTAAAGATTTCTCATTGCTGTAAGTAAAAGTCTTATATATCATCACGCATAGCAATTTAGACTTCAGTGGAAAGGATATGTCTATGGTTGATCGTCTACCTCTGTGATTAACATATGTGGATGGGACGCCAGCAGCCGGCTGGTAGGTCAAGGACCTTCTAGGCCTGTCGCGCCATGGAGTTTAGTATAATTTAGGAATAAAACATTTAGTTTCTCCAATTTTTTTATATATTCAGGATTGTTTTTGTTATTGACACAGGTATCCTCAACCAAAATATATACAATCTTTCTCTTCCACACTTCCCGATCTTGTGTGTCTGCTTCTATCATATTTCTCTTCTTCATTTTTGTCTTGAATTCGCTTTATCCACGTTGGCTTTGGTCTACCACGTTTCCCTTTTCCAGGAGATATCCATTTTAATACTTATTTGCTTGTTTCTGTGTCCCTTCTTCTCATTATATGTCCATACCATCTTAGTTGGATTTCTTCAATCTCTTGTACAATATACTTACTTACTTACTCACTGGCACTATCGAACCCGTAGGTTCATGGCCGCACGGACATATGCTCTCCATACATCCCTATCCTGAGCTAATGCTTTCCAATCATTCCCTGTATAATCTACTTCCCTCAAATCATAGTTAATGTTGTTCTCCCACCTCATTCTTGGTCTACCAACTGGGCGTTTTCCTTCTGGCTTTCCTACAAGAAGTTTCCATGCACGTCTTTCATTCCCCATACGCGCAACATGTCCTGCCCATTGCAGTCTACGAGACTTAACTGTTCTTATTATATCTGGCTTCCTATAAAGACCATGTAGTTCATTGTTATGTAGTCTTCTCCATTCACCTGTCTGTTCATCTCTCTTTGGTCCAAAAATTTTCCTAAGAACTTTATTCTCAAATACTCGCAATCTCCTTTCCTCCCTTAAAGTAAGAGTCCATGTTTCGCACCCATATAATATAACTGGTAGAATAATAGTTTTATATATTTTCAGCTTAACGTTTTTTTGAAAGGAGTTGGGACATCAAAAGTCTCTTTAATGCATAATAGCACGCATTTCCAGAATTGAGCTTGTGCAATATCCTTTTCTATATTCATAATTTCTCTTATTGTATTAATTTTTATTTTGTCTAATTTTGACATTCATACCGATCGTCTTAAAAAGTCAATTTCTGTGACTAATAATTTATTTTTGTTAACAAAATAGACACATTCCGTAAAACAGCAAAATTGGACAGTACATTTGAATTTCTGAGGAATTCGCTCGGTTTACGCAATTTCTGCGTGACGGACTTACAGATTTATTTATCATCAGTTGAGCAGTGTAATAAATTGTTATAGAAATAAGATGGCCAACGTTAGTTAATATAGGTAATTTTAGTGTTGGTTATTAATGGAGCGAAAGGAAGTGCCATCAAACTGCGATGTCATGCATGATTGTAAGCAGCAGCGTAACATTGACCTCTGGATTCACATGCATTCCCTCCTGTCCCCTGTTCACTTCTCCTCTGCAATTTATCGCTTGATTATTTTCTATTTAACAAGACTTGGGAGTCTCATGTTGTTTCTTGAGCTTACAAATGCGGGAATCGAACTCTACAGAGGTGAAATGAGTTCAATAAATCCTGTTTGCTTCATGTAAAATATTCACTGAGTTGAAGATGCGGAAACAACTGTTATCAATGTTATCTGAATTAAATATAAGACACTCTTTTTATCATATTATGAAATCACACTTGTTTTCAATCTCAGGATAACATCCAGTTATGCTATTTATGTTAAAAGGAGTCGATTATGAAGATAAGTAACATAATCAAAATAATATATATCTGATTCTAATTACACTATAGGTGTATTACTTTTTGTGTTAATTGAACGTACATTTCTCTATAAATAAATCTATATTTATTATTTATTTCAAAATCTAATGAAATTAGGAAAAAATAAGGTTCTCCTATGAACAATTAAATCCGGCCATTAGGAGGTAGTTTACCGGAAAGTTATAATTTAAAAATTAACCTAGCGAACACCATATTTCGTTTTATCGCAACGTAACTGGATACATACTATTTAATTACCAAATTAAATATATTAAAATTGTTATTAATAATAAAATATTAGAACAAACCAACACATTTAACTATCTCGGATACCAAGTTACATACAAAGAAGAAAAAGATTTTAGTCAAAAAATTATAAAATTTAACAGAGTAACAGGAATTATAAATAATATTTTCAAGCCAAACACAGTACAGCAACACACACGAACTAGAATTTATAAAACACTGGCCAGACCCATATTATGTTACGACAGTGAGGCCTGGACAATTCGTAGTGTAGATGAACAAAGACTAACTGCGGTAGAAATGAAATTAATGAGACGTACTGTAGGCTACTCAAGAACAGACCATAAAAGGAATTCTGAGATTCTCAAAGAATTACAAACAGAATCAGTCATGGAATATGTACAAAAATACAGAAACAACTGGAAATCTTACGTAAGAAGAATGAGCAGAACAAGAATACCACGTCAGATCTTAAATTACCAGCCACCAGGTAAGAGATCTTTGGATTGAGACTGTAACAGACCACTAGGTCTATCACATGAAAGGAAGAAGAAGAAGATGATGATGAAATATATTTTCTGTACTATTACTCCATGGCGCGACAGACCTAGAAGGTGCTTGGCCTACCAGCCCGGATTATGGCTTCACATCCACATGTGCTAATCACAGAGGTAGAAGATCATCTAGGCAGTGTAGAGGTGACATTTGGTCAGCATGTCGGACCCCCCCCCCAGCTGTTATGGATGGTTTTCTCAACCTGGAGACGCTACTTATTGTAGCTAATCAGATTACTCACGATGTTGAGTAAGCACCGGTCCCACACTGGCCGAAATTCAATGAGAAAATTCCTTCCTCCATGGTGATTCGAACCAGCGCAAGTTTCGCAGCTCTGCGCCAAGGCATCTTGCCTTAACCAGTCGGTTACGGCGCGGGGCATACATTTTCTGTAAACCCGCAAATTTATATTTGATGAGGAATTCGTTTAGTGTACTCAGTTCCTTCGTGATATACTTTTATTTATACAGGGCGTCCCATTCAAACGTCCCACATTTTAATTAATCATAACTAACAAAGTATGCGGAATGATGAAATGAGGTCGGTATTAAACAAAACAGAAACTCAAAGAATTTTCATTGCCACACAGCTTGGCGAATTGATTTTTGTGGACTTCTCTGAAATCCTGCTCTTATTTCTTCAATATTTTCTTCTGAAACAAGTGTAAGAGCACCTCCTCATTCTTTTCTAACTCTTCCGGTCGTTAGAAACTTCTCAAGCCATGCCTTAGTGGTCTTCCCATCAGGTGCATTTCCTCAATATTCTCTCCGGTAATTTCTTTGCACTGTTATTATTGACTTCGTCTCTGCATACCAGAAAACACTTTGTACTCGTTGCTGATGAGTCGCCATTTTGTTTTATGTCATTATTGTCCCACATGCGGCAGATGAAATAACTGCAACAATGAAAAAAATATATATATGAGCACCTCTTTCTTTTAATACCAACCTCATTTCATAATTCCTCATACTTTGAGAATTATGATTAATTAAAATGTGGGAGGTTTAAATGGGATACGGTGTATTTTATGTCACAATTTAAGATGTCTCAAGTTGTTTCATGATGCAGAACTCTCGTTATATATTAATTCAATTGACACGTTAAATAAGACGTTCATGAGTCGCTTGGTATGTTGTGCTCAGTAATTTTAACATTGCAAATTGTGTATTCGCTATATAAGGTTCATGACCAATGTCGTGTCGTTACGCGTGCGAGATATCAATGACCTAAAGTACATATTAGTGTTTAGAAAACAAAGACATCGATCCTATCGCTAGGTTTCAGGTTATTTCCACAAGTCTTAATGGAATTAAAGTTACATTCCCACCTGTAACAAACTGGCTGATATCACAATTATCAAACACCATTCTAAAAAAATGAAAAAAATATATTATGAAATCGTGACCAGCTTCTTAGTCTTACGATCAGAGGCCTCGTTTCTATTCCCGCTCAGAACACAGACATTTTTCATTAAAGGGAATCATTCCCTGTGCAGGTAAGTTTAGGTTTAAGGAATATCCTGGTGTATCGTTATCATTTACCGCCATCATATCATCATATCTTCCAAGCGCCCCAACCTCAGAAATGGGCTACGATATATCATTGCCAGGAGACAATTCCAGAAATTCCACAATATAATTTGGTGACATTGAACAAAAAATAAATAGAACATACTTTATTAAAGGTAGAACAGAGCATGGAGCACGGGGTTGTGTAGTGGTTAAGGAAATACGCTACAAACAGGGTGTGGGATCTAATACCGATGGGTTAGGATTTTGAAACTGACCTAAAGCTTCAGACAGCATCTTGGCCCTGGGTCGTTTCAGTCTATGGAAATGAGTATAAGACATGTTCTAGGGAAAGGCAGGCGTCACACAGCGACAAACCCGGCTTAAATCTCGTGTCTGTTGAATAGAAAGAAGGGAGGCTTAAACTCCTACTGCCCCATGGCGCTCCCAAGTCCTACAGTGGACATAAGCTCTCCAATACACCCCTATCCTGAGCCAGTGTATTCAGTAATTCTGTGTATAATTCACCTCCCTCAAATCAGCATTAGTGCTATTCTCCCATCTCATTCTTAGCCTACCTACTGGGTGCTATCCTTCTGGACTTCCTACAAAAGTACCCATACAGTTATTTTATTCCAAATTCGTAGCATGTCCTGCCCAACGCAGTCTATGAGACTAAATTGTTCTTATTATGTCTGATTTCCCTTAAATGTCATGTAATACTGTTAAAATTTTCTGAGAGAGAGCAACGAGCCTGCACGATCTTGTCAGAATTTCTGATTACATTGTGAGGCCCCGGATTCGATTCCCCTTCATCCACGGTGGTTTTTTTTTTCAAGGAATTATTCCAGTGCTCACCCTTGGTCTGAAATTTAAGTTTAAATACTCTCCTGGCACTTCATTATCATATATCACCTATCATATCATCGGAGCCTTCCAGATGCTCCAACCACAATTCTGCCAACGCTAGGAGAGAATGCCAGAAATGTTATAAGACAACCTGCTACCATAAAAAAATTGAGATAAGTCCATCATAGATGTTCATTAATAGGGGTTTTACCGTATATCATTCCTCAACCTGGCATTATGTCGAATATGAGTTGTATGTCTTAACTTTTCAACAGAAATTGCGAAATGTTTTTAAGTTTCGCTTCGCCAATTCCAGGATTCTTGATACATCTGCTCCAGAATTGTAGACACTTCTTCTGGTTCAAGAAAACATCGATTGTTGATTGTTAAGGTGAGCGGGGCTCGTGGCACGGTATACATTATAACGTATTCATCATACCAAGGTCAAGCATGCCGTGGATGTTCCCAAACAGAATTAGTTTTGAAGGGGGAAAAAATAAAGTTTTGAAATGCTGTTAAAAGTGAATGGTATTGAATGTTGTGTAGAGTGAAACTTGCCTATAACGTCCTGACCCCAACTCCAGGACAGGGGAAAGCTTTTAGCTCCATATGACATGGTTTTCTTTGTGAATGACGCTAAGTGTCACTGGTCATTTCAGTAAACAAGGTCGTATTGCACTTCTTCTTCTTCCTTTCATGTGATAGACCTAGCGGTCTGTTACGGTCTCAATCTAACGTTTAAAGGGTCTGCCCAATGATCTCTTGCCTGGTGGCTGGTAATTTAAGATTTTACGTAGTATTCTTGTTCTACTCATTCTTCTTACGCGAGATTTCCAGTAGTTCTTGTGTTTTTGCACATATTGCATGATTGAGTCTGTTTGTAATTCCTTGAGAATGTCAGAATTCCTTCTATGGTCTGTTCTTGAGTAACCTGCAGTACGTCTCATGAATTTCATTGCATATCTTAATTAAGTTAATAAAAAATCTTGTTTCACGTTAATTTTATAAAGATTTTATTAAACACAATGTGTACAATTTGAAATTTCAGCAGTCTTTTGCAATTGTGATGAGAGGCGGAATTCTGCTTTTACATTTCATTAGATGGTACTTCGAGCATGGCTCGTCGCAAAGCTTGCATCTGCAGTCCTCCTTGGAGTCGTGGTATGTCGGATTCTGGAATATCTTCCCGTGGAAACCATGCGCGGCGAAGCGTGTGTATAGGTGGCGAAATTCGAAGTTTTCATCGTTTCTGTTTCCATTATTTCCCTCGGTATTGCATTGGCTTTGTTTTGTCTCTCTTTGATGACGTCTTTATATGCCTGGGTTTCTGGTAGATTGAAGCGGAGCTAGAAGTCCTCAATGAAGTATGTTTCGTGTGTTATTCTCTAGGCGTAGCTGTTTCTTATGTACTTTGAGAGTGATAAGGCTCTCTTGAGGTATCTGGCTTTGACATTCTCCACGTTAATTTAACCTCTCCTTTTTAGTATTCTTACATCCCCCAGACCAGGACACCATCTCTCGGGAGAGGATTTGTAACTTTTGATTACGGTACTTACTTACTCACTGGCACTATGGAACCCGTAGGTTCATGGCCGCGCGGACATAAGCTCTCCATACATCCCTATCCTGAGCTAATGCTTTCCAATCATTCCCTGTATAATCTACTTCCTTCAAATCATAGTTAATGTTATTCTCCCACCTCATTCTTGGTCTACCAACTTGGCGTTTTCCCTCTGGTTTTCCTACAAGAAGCGTCCATGCACGTCTTTCATTCCCCATACGTGCCACATATGCTGTTCATTACAGTCTACGAGACCTAACTGTTCTTATTATATCTGGCTTCCTATAAAGACCATGTAGTTCATTGTGCAGTATTATCCATTCACTTGTCTGTTCATCTCTCTTTGGTTCAAAAATTTTCCTAAGTGCTTTATTCCCTGTAACTTTTTGATTACATTTTTTCTTGACCACACAAGGATGTTGGAAGGCTCCTCTGGTTGAATGATCAGCTCAATTCCAGACCCACCTACGATATAACACAAACATTTAAGACAAGACACACCGTTCACTCGTTCATTCATACCAAAAAGGCGAATATGAAATGAATCATTATTATGCGAATAAACCTTTGCCGAATTCTTTAATATAATTCATCACATTAAATAATACTATTATATAACCATATACTAATTTAATCGTAATTTCTATCTATCTATCGGGTTTTTACAGCTGCTGCCGTCTTCCCGTGTCAAACCTCCAAGGCCTACGATCTTGGGCATCTTCAATGCTTAGCTCTCTTGCTTGCGTTACTATCTTTATGTTTTCCTTTCATGTTAACTTTGGTCTCCCTCTTTTCTTCTTTCTTGTCGGTTGCCATTGCTATAGTTGCTTCGACCATCGCTCATCTTCCATTCTTAAAATATGTTCTAACCACTTTAATTCCTTCTCCTCAATTCTTTCAATTATGCTTTCTTCTGCTTCCATTAAGTTTCTGATTTCCTTATTTGTGACATATTCTAAATTTAATCGTAATTATTATAAATATTTTTTTATTCAATGTCCCAGGTTGTCATTTCGACATTTCTGGTGTACTCTTCTGGCATTGGTTTAATTGTAATCCACTTCTGAAGTTGGGGCACTTAGAAAGCGGAGTTACGTTACCCCGATGATATGATGAGTGGTAAATGATAATGAAGCGCCAGGAGAGTTCTTAACCTAAATTCCAGACCATGGGCAACCACAGGAATGATTCCCTTTAAGGAAAAATTCCTATGGTTTGACTGCGAATCGAACCCGGGACCTCATAAACAGTAGTCAGAAACGCTGATCACTAGCCCGTGAGGCTCATCAATTATTATAAATATCATATTAAATAAAACATTATAGTAAAAAATAAAATTTGAAAAAATAACACTTTACAAAATAAAATGTTAATATACATTTTTCACCAATTTTAATTCCACAACACTTTACAATAACACCAAGTTGTCAGTTCGACATTTCTAGTGTTCTCTCCTGGCACTGGCGCAATTGTAACCCATTTCTGAAGTCTAGAAGGCGGAGTTGCGTTTCCCCGATGATACGATGGGTGATGATGATACTGGTACGCCAGGAGAGTTCTTAATCCTGAACTTAACCTAAATTCCAGACCATGAGCAACCACTCGGAATAATTCCCTTTAAGGAAAAATTTCTATGGTTTGACCGGGAAACGAACACGGGACCTCACAACCTGGGGCATTGAATAATAAAAATATACTTTACAATAGAAATTAATTATATACATTTATAACAGATGATATTCGGAGACCATTTGGGCTTTAAAGTTTCTCGACACTTGTGTTACAAGTCAGAAAAAGCCTCACATTTTTCCAATATTTCCATTTCTCACTTTATCTTTACTAGCTGTTTGTCTGGGTATTTATTTATTCCAATCTTCTTATCACCAATCTGTTTAGTGACTCCAAATACTAAGGTTCCGATCTAATCTCAGTCATTTTGGATATTTTATTTTACACCGCTTCTTAATCTCTGTGATGGTTGGGCTTAAACGGTATCGAGTCCCAAGACCGTTATATCTGGTTTTCTCAACATGAAATCACTACTAACTGTAGCTATCCAAATTCGTCACGATGTGATGATTGAAAGCCAAAAAAATAAAATATCGCGACCGCTAGAGCGATTTTAAAATTTTTATTTCGTATGAACTCCTACTCCTATTGGTCAGATTCTACCGATTAATGAAATCGACTTTGTTTTTTATTCGATCGTAATATGCCGAGTTTTGTTCTGAAAAAACAAAAATTACGGTCGCTAGAGCATTAACACACACACACATGTATATATATATATATATATATATATATATATATATATATATATATCATGATCATTCTTATAAAAAATGAAAAAAAAATGTGAATAAGAAAATCAACAAATTTATACAAATGTTAGGAATAATGAACAATAATTAAAAGCTAAATTAGTACAAACATTCACAAGAATAAAAATATAGGCTATAATACTTTGACATTACTTACTTACTTACTCACTGGCACTATCGAACCCGTAGGTTCATGGCCGCACGGACATAAGCTCTCCATACATCCCTATCCTGAGCTAATGCTTTCCAATCATTCCCTGTATAATCTACTTCCCTCAAATCATAGTTAATGTTGTTCTCCCACCTCATTTTTGGTCTACCAACTGGGCGTTTTCCTTCTGGCTTTCCTACAAGAAGTTTCCATGCACGTCTTTCATTCCCCATACGCGCAACATGTCCTGCCCATCGCAGTCTACGGGACTTAACTGTTCTTATTATATCTGGCTTCCTATAAAGACCATGTAGTTCATTGTTATGTAGTCTTCTCCATTCACCTGTCTGTTCATCTCTCTTTGGTCCAAAAATTTTCCTAAGAACTTTATTCTCAAATACTCGTAATCTCCTTTCCTCCCTTAAAGTAAGAGTCCATGTTTCGCACCCATATAATATAACTGGTAGAACAATAGTTTTATATATTTTCAGCTTAACGTTTTTTGAAAGCAGTTGGGACATCAAAAGTCTCTGCAATGCATAATAGCATGCATTTCCAGAATTGAGCCTATGTTTAATTTCTTTGTGCATCTCATTCCTATTTGTGATTATTGTTCCTAGGTATTTGAATTCAGCCAATTCCTCAAAATTTCCCTCATTTGTCATTAGCTGTCCATTTCCATTATATAATGTATTTCTACGTGTGACCATATATTTAGTTTTACTGATATTTACTTTGACATTACCCTCCCTTATATACGTAAGTGAGATTTGGACATTAAGAAAAAGAGGCAGGAGCAGAATCAAAGCAACGGAAATAAAATTTCTCAGAAGGGCAGCAGGATACACTCTTTTAGATCGAAAAAAGAATGAAGAATCAATAGAAGAAAAACTCAACAGATATAAATTAAACTGGCTAGATCATGTAAAAAAAAAAGAATGGATAATTCAAGAATCTCAAAAATTATTATGCCCAAAGAACATCGTCGACCAGGAAGACCACTTAAAATTCTGCTAGATGGGGCCGAAATAGGTCTACAGAGGTCAAATTCGTAACGGATGATGATGATGCAATTTTCGATGTCTATTAGATAGGATTGTTAAAAATAATATTAAAATTTTCAAAAATATTTTCACGAGAACAACCTGAATAGCGTCATGCCTTCGGAATTAGCTAATAAAAGAGATAATGTCATTTAAAACATCAGAGCATAATTACACCCTTGTAAAAAATACTGAAATTAATGTATGCAGATCTGAAACTGACCTCTTTTCCCCGAGAATGTGAACACAATATTGTTATTATATATGTAATAGAAGTGTAGAGTGTTTTACTCCGGTGCAGGAGACAATGAACAACGCAGCACTGTATCAGTAAACTGATCCGAATAATGTGTTATCTGTGATTATACATTAGCTAACAAGCTTTTTAACGCAAATAAAAAATATGTTACTGTAACAGTTTACGTTTTAATGACCTTATATTTATTAATACCCTCTCTCCTCTTCACACGTGTATGTTAATGAACTTGGAAATTATTCAGCTTATTCTTCCACAAAATTCACATGATTCCTAAACCCATTTTTATGAGATTGCTGAAAACTAACTCTATCTTCCTCTGCTTTGTTTAGGTCTTTCCATGCCCATGCTTCCCTGCCCTTACAAAAAAATGTAGGATGGTTTTACAATCATCGTTTTAAGAAATTTAGTATTTTGTCAACTGAGTTCCGTAGTGTTTTTTTTATACAGAATACAAATGTTTAAGTACCAATATATAATATCAATACCTCTAAGCTATAAAATAAAATAAGTTAAAATATACCTTCTTAGGTAAAATCCGTCGTCCTCAACTTATAAACTATGTATTATTTATGCCTGTACCTTTCAGAACATCCGTTCCATCTTCAGCAGGTCCTCCTTCGTTACAATATGTAGTATGATTGTTGATGCTGCTGGTCCTAATGTGGTGTTGTCATGACACATTGGGACCAGCAGCATCAACCATCATACTAGATATTGCAACGAAGAAGGACCTGCTGAAGATGGAACGAATGTTCTGAAAGGCCTACAGGCATAAAGAATACATATTTTATAAGTTAAGGACGACGGATTTTACCTAAGCAGGTACATTGTAACTTATTTTATTATATGATTATTATGACTCTCCACCTCAACGGTTTTAACAATGCATTTTATTAGTATTGACCTGTAAGCTACCATCTTCCTCAGCTTCTTACTTAGTACCCGCCAAGTGGCCCCTTTTCACGAGCACGTACATAACAGTAGGCCTATAATTATTAATATTATTTGGAGTCCAAGAATATGTTTTGCTTTTAAATTGTTATTTTTCGATGACATTTCGTTACCACTTCAAGATTTAGGTCAATATTGATTTATTTATTTTACCTGATGGTGTTAAGACCGTAAGATCTTCTTCTCCACTTTACCAGGGTTTAATTATATATCCATCCATCCATAGTAATTCTACCGAGAGCAGGTCTTTCACTGCAATCATAGCATTTTCATGCTACGCTTTGCAGCTTTATAAGGGAATTACAGGTGTGGTAGCTATCCGTTGCTTTCCACACCGGTGAAGGAAGATGATGATAATGATAAGGATGATGATGATGGACGATTTTCGGGGATCGTTGGGCCCTATGCTTCCTGACTTTTGTCTTACAGTTGAGGAAAAACCTCGAAAAAACCTCACCCAGGAGCCTGTCCCGACTGGGAATCGAAACCGGGCCCGCTGCGTGACAAGGCAGCAAGACCACAGCAGTGGACTATACATATAATTAACTTATTCATAATACACAATAGACATAGACTATGCAATATATAGTTGGCAAGGAAAAAAATAATAACAATAATAACATGTTGGGATAGTCAGGTCTAGAAAGCCTAGACCCGTCTTGCACCTCGAGTGGATTAAAGTAGAAACGCTTAAAAATTGCATTGAGGAAACTCCTGTGGAAAAGACCAATAGGAAGGAGAAAGGAAAATATTCGAATGGATCTAAGGGAACTGATATCCGGGATAAGAACTTGATTCAGTTGGATGGGGATATAGTTCAGTAGAGACACTAAGTAAATGTACGGATTCCATAAGCCTTAGAATTAGTTTCTTTGCTCAGTTGGTAACAGTGCAACGATACAACAACTTACTTATCAACGTTCATGGATATGAAGGTCGTAAACTGATAAGAAAATTGTATCGCTACTCCATTTATAGAATAATCCTTCAATATCTAATGAATTTATTACAATCACGTTTCATATAAATCTGAATGGAATATACTTTTGTCGTTGATCAATGATTCAGTATTGCTAAATTCGATTTATTTTTAGCGATTAATTAATAGGAACTTCATCATAAGTAATGCCACTAGTGATTTACAAATTACTGATAAATTCACGACTCTCGGAGTGTGAAGTGAATTTATCTAGAGAATTTGGAAATCAAGAGTGGCATTTGTTAGGACTATTTAACGAATACAATTAAGCTGTTTACCGTTATTATTTAAATATAGTTATTTTTAAATGTTTATATATTTAATGTAAATGGCGATGTTTGAAAACAAATGAGAAACGTTATGTTGCATTTGTTCATCAGTGCAACCAGATCATATTTATTGCCAAATAGAATCGCAATGTTGTAAGAATGCACCCTAGTGGAGAAAAAATGAAACACGTTATTACAGGTTATTAATTAATTTCTGATGTCCTATGATATAAACATGCCAATTATATTTTTCTGCAACGTTAATTCCAGGGAAATAATACATTTAAGAAAGTGCAAACAGTGTTTTGTTTTTTTATGGTATAATCAATTGCTACAAATGTTTTTCTATTATATCTCGTAGACAGAATCTGGTTACATTCATGTACTATATATACAATCTGGGAGCCATTTGATAAAATGAAAGCGATAAAATAAAAGTGATAAAATCGAGGTGAAAAACAAGTGTGATTGGTTGTAAATCAAAATTATTTGAAATGTGATTGTCATTGACTCCCATTTGAGTATGAGTTCCTTATAATTTATGAACCGCTGGATTTTAAAAGGGAGCTTCTACAATCTTAGATCATTTTAGCGAATTCTGAAGGAATGAAGCTAAGAAAGAAGTTGTTCTCATCAAAATATATTGACTTAGGCTTTCACGGCCGGAGTTACTATGATGATCTTGCAGAAGATTTCCGGGCTGTTGGCCGTGGTCTTGAGGCTTGTAGCTCCCCAACGTTTCGCCTCAACACAATGAGGATGCCGGACGCAGTCTCTGGCGAAACGTTGGGGAACTACAAGCCTCAAGACCACGGCCAACAGCCCGGAAATCTTCTGCAAGATCATCATCAAAATAGTTTTGAAAATATTAACATGTCTTCGTCGATCATATCTAGCAGACAACTAAAAGGACAATGGCAAATATATATATTTAACTAACAAACTAACTCATTGGTACTATCGAACCCGTAGGTTCATGACCGCGCGGACATAAGCTCACCACATATCCCTAACTTGAGTTCATGTTTTTCAATCATTCTCTGTATAATCTACTTCCCTCAAATGATGGTTAATTGTATTCTCCCATCTCATTCTGGGTCTACCAACTAGGCGTTTCCCTCTGGTTTTCCTACAAGAAGCTTCCATTCCTCTCTTTCATTCTCCATTCATGCCTAGATGCCCCACCCGTCGGAGTGTATTATACTTAACTGTTCTTATGTCTGGTTTCCTACAAATGTCATCAGATACCAAATGTCGGTGTTATGAGCGTTAAAGATACACTCACGCACACATATACTAACGCCTGAATAAATTAAATAATTAAATTACTCGTATATTGTATACTTCTGTAATTTTGTTAAGTTCATATAGACCTTTCTGCAGATTATCTTCTGAATTTGCAATTATTATTTGGTCATCTGCAAACAATAGGGTGTTTAATTTTGTATTTTCTGATCTTATTTAAATCTTCTTCTTCTTCTTCTTCTTAAAATATAATTTGTAGGATTTTTATCCTGTTTATTTCCAAATTCACTCCTCGGAGGAAGACGTATTGGATGTGCATTCACTGTCTGTCCATCTCTTGGCTGGTCTTCCTCTTGTTCTTCTCCCGTCCATTGGTCTATCTTCTTTAGCTCTTTTTGCAAGTCGGCTTTCTTCCATTCTTTCTATGTGACCATTCCAATTAGGTGGTAGATTTAAGACTTAGGTTAAGGATTAATATGTAAAAATAACTGTATATAAGTAGTATTAAGAACAAACACCCGAAACTTGTATCCTGAAAATGAACATAATAAAAACAGCAGAGAGTAATTAGGGACAAGAGCAGACCTGGGGATATGGGCATTAAGCCCGAGGAAACCCAGGGGGATGGTGGCGGGGCTCTTAATAATAATAATAATAATAATAATAATAATGACCATTCCAATATTTTCGTCCTCTATGGGATCATGCCTCGGAATTAAAGACGGAAACATACGACAAACGCTAGGAAAAGGTCTACGATTTGGAAAAGGAAAAACACATTTAAATCTAAAAGATAAAAATGAACGTTTGTTTGTTTGTTCGTACTTTATGCGGGCCATACCGTTGATCCGATTGTGACGGGATTCTTTTTGCAAAATGTTCAGGAGATTCCCGGGATGAACATAGGCTATAAGAGAGTTGAGATATTCAACTCCTACACCCTTAAAAACATCCTTCATAGTGAAAAACGTGAAAAGTCCCTTTTTTTACCCTTAAATGACTTACGCTGCTTAAACCATAACAAATACACAAAATTAATGTACACAGAATTGAATATCTCAGAACTCTACAAAAAAGTCCCCGACAGCATATGTTTATCTTTTACAGATAACACACAATAGCCATTTTTGTTTTTCATTGATGCCAAGGAGATCGAGATAAGTAGATTTCCGGGCAAACATAGCAGCGCAAGGCGGGTATTCTTTTATGGATAACTCAAAATAACGATTTTTTTTCTTTCAGCTCATTTATGCTAAGTACATCGGGATGCCTAGATTCCCGGGCAACGCCGGGTAATCAGCACAGGGTATCTAAAAATAATAACGATATAAATGTATATTTATTTTTCCTTTTACTTATTCAATTAAATAAAAAAACACATAATTTATTTAGGTGTAGCAGCATACGCCGGGTATTAGCTAGTGATTATATCATAAGGGTATATTCAAATGTATGTGGAATATATTACTACCCCTAACGTCTCTATCAAATCTTATTATATGTTATCAAGTAGAATCGATGAAGATTTCTATCTTCTTTTTTCTAAAAACATCTCATTTTTTCATGTTTTTTTTCGAAATTCATAATTTTGAACAAAATTGTTTAAATTTCACTCATAGACTCCTTTATGAAGATTGCCGTCCGCTGAGCTACGATATGCGAGACAGTGTAGAAGTGAACATGTTATAATGTTATAAAGCGGCGAGGTGTTGTAATGAAGAGGTAAATGAAGCGATGAGATGTAATATTATCATTTGACTGACAGCCTGTGCATGATGCGAGGTCGAGGTCGTCAGAGAGAGACAGAAACACACTGGCCGTGGTCTACTTTCTGCAGACAAACATCATATTTCCGGTTATTAAATGCGAACACCACTACAGAATAAATTCCTCTTCGTTCTGCTCATTGGATGCAGGACCTCCTTTCTACGTTCTTCATGTAATTATCCTAGTATTTTACGAGACTTCCTCGTTTTTAAAAATAATTTTTGATCGCCATTGAAGTAACTAATTCACAGGTACAATCGAACCCGGAGATTCATGGCTGCGGGGACATAAGCTATCCAATATCCCTATCCTGAACTGATATATTTCTATCGTTCCCTATATAATTCACTTGCCTCGATTAATGGTTAAAGCATGGGACCATACACTCGACTTGCTGAGGAATTCGCTCCGTTTACGCAGTTCCTGCGTGACGGACTCTTTTATTTACCCAACAAAACATATTTTACTGAGGAAGTTGGCACAGCCGTAGCTTTGAATCTCTTCAATGCTTTATCTCACGACGCTAACATCAAAGGTCATTAGCGTTGCAGTTCAAATTTTAGCATTAAAAAAAAGGAGCTGATAACTTTCGCTCAGACACTTAATGTTCTGTAAGTTTGAGGTTATTTTACGTGTCGCGTTTCTACGAACTAGATTCACGAATTTAGTTTCATTCTGAAGGAATCCATGCTTAACATGTTTACGCCCTGAAAAATCCATTGACTTCGGTCGGATTTGAACCCGCTATCGTTCTAACTAGATGCAGCGTGCTAAACCATTAGTCCACCAGGACAGACTTCGAGGCTCATGATTCGGAAGATTCCGGATTCAAACCCCGATGCCAACGAATTCGATATTTTTTCCTCAATGTGTGAATTTTTTATTAGTCACTTTTCACATCCTATGATATGCTTCTAAATTTTTATGATTTCATCAGCTTGAATTTTATTTTTAAATTAATGAATTCCGAAGGAATGTAGCTGTTGAGGTGGATCTTAGAAATATTATGCTGAAAAAAAATTACACCTCGACTACCTTATTATACACCGAAAATGGCAATGGCAAATATATAGGCTACATTAAAATAGGCTATAGCCTATATGTCTATTAAAAGGTGTAGCGGGTGCAACATTTTTTGGAATTAAAAATCGGCATGTAGAAACAAAAATGGTAAGGGCGAGTTTTTAACTAGAAAATCGAACGATTAGAAGTAGGGGTTCGCCTGAAACGAAAATATAAAAGTCGCTCTAGCGGCCGCAATATTAGATTTTTTGCAATCAATTCCTGTACATACTTACTAATGTAAGTCGGTAAATATATTCTCCAGAAAACAGCGAAATTCGACCATTAGTAGTCGGGCTTTACCCGAAAGCCGTAACTTAAAAATTTTCTGGCGGCCGTCATATTTGTTTTCTGCAACTTAACTGAATAAATACGAATTAATAAACAAAATAAAGATATATTCTGTAAACCATCAAAATTAGACCATAAATTAGACTTTCTGAGGAATTCGTTTAGTTTACATTAGCTTGATTTAGCTTACTTTTCCTCTATAATTACGTTTTAGTGTATGATGAACGGGAATTTTTTATATTCTTGGGGATAGTTTTTTTCTCTGATATAGTTTATCGATGTTATTTGTCTGCAGTATTTACAATTACATTTTATGTCGGTAAATTTTAAAAGCAAGTTATAAGCCTAAACATTGAATGCTTGAATTAAATTGTTAATAAGAAAATGGTTACATTATATCAGCTCTATGTTAGAAGTATGTAATTTCAAAGGTGATTCCCTGCAGGATGGGAAATAATTGGAAGTTCGAGACAGAGAACAAATATCGCACAATATAGAAACATCGATTATCGATGACATTTGTGACAGTTTACCACGGACTTTGATAAAAAGCTGACGATTATTGTCCATTTTTGTTGTTTTCATGCTTTCCCGTAATATGTTATAGATAAATCGAGCACAAAGCCAGGTCAGCAAAAATAAAATAACGGCTATTTTTTAAAAAATAGCAGTCACAGGAAAACTTATCTTGCTGAATGTTCACTTTCTATTATTCATAAGAACAGATACAAACAATTCAAAGAAAAAGTAGATTATTTATTTCATGCTTTATAGACGCTTTAACAATTAAGATCATATTACATCTGGAATCCTTCCTCGTATAAGTTAATTTGCTGTATTTATACGTACATTTCTTCTTCTTTTTCTAAAACCAATGTTTGACAATGAATCTATTCTTATTTTCGTTCAGCTATCTGTTTCATTTAATGTAGTCTTGGCGTCTATTGCATATTCCAAATAGTATTCCTTGGTCTTTATCTTAGATTTTTCTAAAAATGTTGGATTCTAAAATAGGTTTAAGGAAACATTGTGACTGAGCATGTGCCCAAATATATTGTTTATTATTTGTTTCGAAAATTATAATTGCCTACTTTGATCTATTTCATCCATTACTTGCTTATTTGTTTTCTTATCTATCCAATTTATCTTTGCCGATCGATTCCGTAATTACATTTCTTAAAAATCCAGAGTATGCGTTATTTCAAAAGAAAGTAAAGCCGCGGGTCCCGTATCGTATATATTTACTTTAAGCCCTAAAAAAAAGGTCTCTGAACAAAATTTGTTGGCCCTTTCGCGCCCAGATTTGAATTACGATGCTAATGACTTCGGCTATTAGATAGTGTCGATAAATAAGATAAAACAATAACATTTTTAATGCGGTTATGTCACTTTTTCAGGACCGATTTTCACAGGTATAACACACTCAAAATATAAGATTGTATAAAAAGTTTCCTGTACCTTTTAGTACATAGCATTTGTTTGTAAATAAAAATGTCCTCTCTTTTTTATGTAATAAAATTTAGATAATTCCGAAAGAATGTAGCTGTTGACGTCACGAAAAAAAGTTTTAAACGTTTTCATAAAGTTTTATCGATTTTGCTTACTAGACACCGAAAACAATGTTAAAAATGTATATAAATGCATTTTTTTCGGAACCGAACTTGCGATAACAATAATTTAAGAATAGTAACGTCGAATTCATTAACAAGGAAAATCAGCAGTGGGGGTACACCTGAATCGAAAATTAAAAAAATCACTCTAGCGGCCGCTTATTTGTTTTCTCCCAACATAACTGAATACATATGATTTAATTAACACAAGAAATATATTCCAGAAACCAATAAAATCGAACCATAAATTCAACTTGCTGAAGAATTTGCTTAGTTTGCGCAGTTCCTGCATAATGGAATTCAATATTTCAACCGTTAACCAGTTATTAGTTATTTTTATTATAATAACATACAGGACGCCGTGATATTGGACGTCCGAGGATAAGGTGGACGGATGACTTGATTCCTGTATATGACTTGATTCCTATAGCGGAACGGTTATAAAGATTCACCATGAAGAAGAAAAAGAGGAAGAAGATAATGCCTTGTTATAATTAACTAACCAACTCACTGGCACTATCGGACCCGTAAGTTCATGGCCGTGCGGACATAAGCTCTCCATACATCCCTATCCTGAGCTAATGTTTTCCAATCATTCCCTGTATAATCTACTTCCCTCAAATTATAGTTAATGTTATTCTCCCACATCATTTTTGGTCTACCAACTGGGCGGTTCCCTCTGGTTTTCTTACAGGAACCTTTCATGCACGTCTTTCATTCCCCATTCGTGCCACATATCCTGCCCATCGCAGTCTACGAGACTTAACTGTTTTTATTTATCTGGTTCCCTATAAAGATCATGTAGTTCACTGTTTTCAGTCTTCTCCATTCACCCGTCTGCTCATCTCTCTTTGGTCCAAAAATTGCTCCTAAGGGCCAAACTTAATTTAAATACATTGAATAATCCATGATTTTAAACCCTTCCAATACAACTTTTAATTCTAAATTACTTGTATAAACTTATATTAAGTTAATAAGGAGAAGACGAGGGACTGAAATGCTATCTGTTGCTTACATACAACACCACGCGGATGTCCTGCTAATGACAATATTATCCATGCTAAAAAAATTTTGCAGAGACAAGAATAAAGATAATATTTATGAAGGCGAATGTTTTCTTCAGTGTTTATACATATAGGCCTAGATTCACTTGTTCACATCATAATACATCCCTAGCTCCCTCTCATCAGTCCCCGCTATTCTTCTTGTGAGTAACAAATTGAATGTAGAAATAAGGTTATTGGGTCATCAGAATTTATTTTTGTTCAAATTCTTAGGTAATCCAATACAAATTCCTTAATGTTATGCCAGAGTTTAATTTAAAGAAAATGCTGTGTGTATTGATTGCTCACTTCCAACTTCTTTCTTACGTGAACATTTAATGACCTGTTTTCAGTTACTGCAATATGAATATTAAATAGCACTTTGTTTTTCAAATTGTAACTATTGGAGAAGGAAAATGTTGTAGTTTTAAAGGAAGGACTCCCAATATCGGACAGTTCCCCACTGCTGACAAACTTACAGTAATCTTGAGCTCTGAATATGTATATCTATATAAATATATAAAATAATTTTCCCAAGTGTGTTCTCTTGCGGCAATTTCTTATCCAAGACTATATAACTCATGCCCCAAATGGGAGTCAATGACCAATCACGTTACAATGATGTTTTATTTACAACCAATCACAGTCGTGTTTCGCCTAGAATTTACCAACTAAAGTTTATCATAGTGAAGAAAACACCTCCTTTTTAACGTTCAGAATAGGTCATAGCATTATTTTACAGTGACTGACTCTCTGAGAAATACGGCTACCAAATTGTATATATAGTGCATGAATGTCAACACATACCGCATGCGGCAGTTAATTTAAAAACATTTGTAGCAATTGATTATACCACCAAAAAAAGAAACCACTGTTTGCACTTTCTTAAATGTATTTTTTTCCCAGAAACATATCATTGTCATATTTACATCATAGGACATCAGAAATGAATTAATATACAGTTTGATATATTTCATTTTTTCTCCACTAGAGTGCATTTTTACAATATATGCGTTCCTTTGGCAATAAATAATATGATCTGGTTGCAGTGACGAACAAAAGAAGCAAATGAAGCGTACCAATCGTTTCTCATTTGTTTTGAAACATCGCCGTTTATATTAAATATATAAATATTTTAAAATAACTGTATTTAAATAATGATTTGTGAGTAAACAGCTTAATTTTATTCGTTAAATAGTCCTAACAAAAGCCACTCTTGATTTTCAAATTCTCTAGATAAATTCACTCCTCACTTCGTTGTCGTGAATTTATCGATAATTTGGAAATCACTCATTACTTATGATGATTTAGTTATGCTTGTTTCCATATATATATAATTTTTTTTGTAGAAATGGCGCTAACGTTTCGTGGCAGATACTACAAAAATTGCTTAGCCATTTGTTGAATACTTCATTCGGAAAATTGCTTACATACAATTGTAATTTTACAGTTGATTTACGATCTGGTGGAATTCTATTTCATATTCCAAATGAACAGGTATACAAACCACACTGAAGATGCAATCAAATCTCATATAACGACTGTTCCCCAAATTCATGAACTAATGAATAGAAGATAAGCTAAATCTTTGAAACCTGTGAGCTATTTGCATGGCTCTGCTAATTGTCTCTATCAGGCCTGCTGTGGTCATAAACCTATTTTTACAGAGTTTGACTGACAGAGCCAAAGCCGAGGCTCAACAATGAGAAAATATTGTGTTGTGCATACAAGAAATCTTATTTCCAACATTCCATAGAAATTCAAGAATCCAGCTTTGAAGTACAGATGCTAGTAAAATTAATTTTGAAAGATTATCTGACAAGAATGATATTAAAACATATTTAAAATAAAACATTCAAATATGTAAAGATATGTGATATTTTGTGAAATGTGTAAAAATATGTACTATACTTTTAAAATATGGGTAAACAGGGGAAAAACAAATGAACAAATGTGTCTTAAAACACTTCGAATTTCCTAATTCATAAACATATTGTGTTGTGCATTTTAACTTTAACAAATGTAAAAATGAATATATCTTTACCTAGAAATCATAGCCTTGTGTGTGTTTGTGTGAGTAAGTGAGTGTATGATATGAAAAGAAAAATAAATGCTTGAACCGGGAGTTAAATCCAGGACCTCTAACTGGATACGTTAGTGCGCTACCACCTGCGCTATCCAGGTATCCTAGCACAAACATTTATTTTTCCTTTATAGGCCTATATTTTTCTCAATCATGAGATGTAGCGGGAACTCGGCCTCACTGTCCGCGTGGCTTCTATAACAAGTGACCAAATTAAAGAGAATTTTTACTTTATAGCAGTGACGCTTCATATTTCGATGTTATAATAATTAAATTTTGATATTTAGCAATGAACGTAATATATATATATATATATATATATATAGTCCATCGCTGTGTTCTCGAGGTAGCGTGCTGCCTTGTCACGCAGAGGGCGAGGGTTCGATTCTCGGGCTCCTGGGTGAGGTTTTTCGGGGTTTTTCCTCACCTGTAAGACAAATGTCAGGAAGCTTAGGATCCAACGGTCCCCGAAAATCATCTGCCATCATCATCATCCTTATCATTATCATCTTTCACCTGTATGGAAAGCAGAAAGCAACGAGAAGCTACATCACCTATAATTCCCTAGTAAAGCTGCATGAAAATGCTATGATTGCAGTGAAAGGCCTGCCCTCGGGCAGAATTACTATGGATATATATATATGGCCATTACAGAATTTTTTTACACACATTCACACACACATTATATATATAATGTGTGTGAAAAATTTCTGTTATGGCCAAATTCTATTTTTACCAAACAAGTTCAATAAAGATTAGTAAAAAGTTTTGGGAAAAAATGAGAACTATCTCAATAGCTACATTCCTTCGGATTTCGTTAATTAATGATAGTAGAGATATCAGTGAGAACAGTATCATATTGCAGATACGCAGCAACCTTGACAGTTCTCGTGTCATCAGATTTCGTTGGCTTCGATTACCGTATCACACAGCTTTAAGGATTTCTTGATTCGTCTTGAAACACTGTTCTTACGTAATGACAATGTGTTACGCACATTCAAATGTGTAGGATTGTTAGTTCAGAATTCCTTCATTCCTTTGTCTAATGAAGATCGACGTTATTACGTCACTGAATTCATAATTATTTTTTTCATGCAAGCATTGGTCTCATTGGCTTTACTACTTCGTTTGTTTCATACTGTTTGTGAAACAATAGTTATTTATGTTGCATGTATTTAAAGTGAGGATTTATAGATGGTTGAGAATTTTTAAAACGCTATCAATCCTTGTAACATTCAAAAAGGTAAAGCAAAGTGATCCCTTTACAGAAGACCTTAGGTTATTTGATAGGTTAAGGCTCCCATCTTTTTAGACAATCGGTACTAGATGTTAGCGAGGGTGTTAGCTCTGCTTGACGGCTACCTTTAACCCCAGAACAAGAGTCCGGAACTCTTTTTCATTATAGGCTGAGTCATGGTGCTGCCATAAGGTTTAGGACAGATTAAAGTCCTGGCCCAATTAGGGGTCGAACATTGGACTTTCCGACTTGTAACGTATTGCCTTAATCAACTGCGGCATATCCCCTGCAGAATAGGCTTACATACATGAATTTATTTAATATTTTCGGTATTTTAAGTATTTATTATCATGTACATAAATATTAAACAATTCATGTAAAAGGCAGTTGTAAAATATGCAAAGAATGAACTGATTCTTACTTAATGTTGAAATTGTTAGGACCATTCCAAGACAAACTTCAAATAAAGATAATGCATCTAGAATCAAATAAAAAATATTAACAGATATAAATAACAAAGTAAATAAGTTTAATTATATAAAAGGAACACTAAAAGAACTTCGAAAAATAAAACCAGAAAATGCTCTATAATGATTAACGAGATTATACAAGACAATGACAGTTCCTATTATTACTTCACGGATCCGAAACGTGGGCAGTGACAACACAACAGTCTGCCAGAATCCAACTTGCCGAAATGAAATTTCTCCGACCATTAGCAGGATATCAAAGAACAGACAAAAAACACAACACAGAAATAAGAAGCAACTAAAAGTAGAGGAATTAAACACAACAGTAGTGAAATACAGAACAAACTGAAAAAAAAAAATAAACACCAAGGATGACTGAGAACAGAATACCAAAATCAGCATACAACTATTCACCAAGAGGAAGTAGTTTGGGAAGACCAAAGAAAAGATGGAAAGAGCAGCAATTAGGAGCCGGAACAGGCTGACAAAAGCCTGAACCGTGACGAAGAAGAAGAAGCATCTAGAATATGTTCCATTAAAATAATAATTATCAATATTTTCTTTGGCCACGCCCTTTAACAACTTAGATTGGCGGTTACCAAAGATCTTGTACACACAATATCCTTATCAATAATGAAGGTCAGGTGACCCCTCAATTCACTTCGCTGTTTCATAATAATTCACTTGCACTTTCGCTAACAGGCTACAACAGTGTGACAATTTGTACGAAAATGTATTCAATTGTATTGTTACTTTTATTTTTTATTATTGTTACTGTTATTCTTATACATCCTTATCCCTGTCTAGTATTTTATAGTTATTCCCTGTATAATCATGATCAATGTCATTTTTCAAGCTGATTCCTGTCCTGCCTACGAAACCTTTCCTTCTGGGTTTCCTATAAGACATGTTCGTGTCTCAATTCGTGCTACGACTTCTCAGGCAAATAAAAATCTGTTACCGATTCTAAGATGCACAATCTGGATCTTGCGAATGTGAATCTTACGTTCTGAACCCATTTGTTCGGATGCTGGTAAAACTCTCTACTCGCGTGTGAGACAGTAAAAAATCCAGGAGTATTTATAGATAAAAATTTAAATTGGAATAAACAAATAAACAATATTTGCAAAACAATCTTCTCTATAATACACTCATTAAATCGTATAAGAAATTGTTTACTATTTGCTCTAAGGAAAATGTTGCTAGAAACACATGCGATGCCTCATTTTGATTATTGTGATAGTGTTTTTACTGACCTAAATACTGTTCTTACCCAAAGACTTCAACATGTTCATAATTCTTGCATACGTTTTATTTGTGGTATTCGCAGATTTGATCACGTTACACCATCCCTGGAACAATTGTCATGGCTTCGTCTAGAAGATCGTAGAATCATCCATTCCCTATGCCTTCTCTATAAAATATTACACACATCGTTACTTTATTATTTATTACACCGCTTACCAGACTCTCTGATACACAAAAATTAGATATCCGATCCCATTAGCACAGTGTCCTTTATATTCCCCCTCATCACACTACCTATTACTCGAAATCTTTTAGTTTCTCTTGCTAGAACATGGAATTCTCTTCCACCCTACATCAGAGACTGCCAAACTCTACCATCTTTCAGAAACAAATTTAAAATAAAATTATTAAGAGAAACATCTCACTAATATTACTTTTTTAACTATTAATGATTTGTTTTTTCATTATTTAATAAAAATAGTATTAAGATTTGTCAATATATTTACCTAATGCCTTATACAGATATGAGCGATAGATTAATTCATTACAGTTTATTACTTTCTTTGTATTTTTTTTTTGCCATTTCTTTTTATGTATAGTAGATTCGAGCTATTATTCCTTTGTGTATACATTTTTTCATTAGTTTTTTTTTTCAAATGCCCCAGGTTTGTCTTTCGACATTCCTGGTTTCTCTCCTGGCATGGCGTACTTGTAACCCACTTCTGAGGTTGGGGCGCCTGGAAGGCGGGGTTGCGTTGCCTCGATGATATGATGGGTGATCATGATGATGATGATAATGGTGCGCCACGAGAGTCCCTAATCCTAAGCTTAGCCTAAGATGAATATGAATGATGATGATTGCGATGACCATATGATTTCGGGGAACGTTTGGGCCTTAAAGTTTTTCTGACATTTGTTTTACAGGTGAGGAAAAACCCCGATAAAAACCTCACCCAGAAAAACTGTCCCGACCGGGGATCGAACTCGGGCCCGCTGCGTGACAAGGCAGCACGCTACGCTGAGACCACAGCGGTGGACAGTTTAATTTTAATTGTATTTAATTTTATTGTATCATTAGACATTATTTTCATTATTGTTCAGTTTGACAGTTAATTAGTTTAGTATGTACTATTATTGTATTTTTTATTTAATTGTAACATTAGTCTGTCCTGGTGAGTGGAAGAGAAGGCCACATGGCCTTAACTAAATAAATATATTCTAAACTTAGTGCCAGATCGAGTGACAATATTAAATGATATGCAAGAATGTCGACTGGCCAGGACTGTCGCAGGACAGGTGAAATTAAATTGAACAAAATGAATGACATTATTATGGAGAAATGTATAATGAAGGGTTTGGCAGGAGGTATCGGGAGAATACCCTAAGATCTTAAGATATATAACACTAGATAAAATTAAGAATGAAGATATAAACATATTTTCAATAAATCATGAAATAAAACAATACATATGTAATTAGTTAAATCACCTGGAGGAAATGGAAGAAAATAGAATTTCGGAATTTATTCTGCCATTTAAACGAAGAGGCCGAAGATATACTGGAAGATTATGAAAATGGGAGAATCACCTGCCCTGTCTCTGGGTTCTTCATCACGAACCCCGTATGGAGTGATCGAGACCTGAACTCTTACACGGATTCTGATATAGAAAAAGTATTTGATGAAACATCTTCATGCCCTTGCATTGAAAATAAATGCGTGCATTGTGTCATTGACAAATGATTTTGTAATGTACGCCGAATGGACTACTTTCTCATTATGCAGATTAAGCAAAACCGTTATCCTACAGCAATATGTTTATTCCAGTCTAAACATTTAAAAAATAATCATTACAATAAGATTGTATCTGATGTGATCAATATTCTAATACCAAACAATGTCTCGTATGAAAACATCGCTGTTGCGCCGTAATCAATTGAAGATTTAAATATAAACCACATACAGTTTAGATTTTCTCAACCTTGATCTCAAATTAAAATGTTTTAAACCAAAAGTAATTCGAAAGTTAAGGGGATTCGGTTGTAAAAATTAACACGCAATGAAAATATTATATCTCTGTTTCTCATTATAAAGAAGTTATTAATTCTTTCTGTTGATTAAAAACGCATTTAGCTTTATATATATATATATCTGTGTGTGTGTTATAAATATATAAAAGCATTACTGCTATAAAGTATATTCTCTTTAAAAATTTGCTTACCTGTTATGGTGGCCGCTAGATGTCAGTTGGAACGACTTCCCACCACCTCTTGTGTGAATTGAGAATACTACTTATGTATGAAAAATGTATGTTTGTGTTGTAATATTTGAGTGGCTCAGATGGTTAGAGCGCTAAATGTACAGCGTTTAGGGACTCGGGTTGAAATCCCGACTCAAGCATTCATTTTTCTTTTCATATATTTATATAAATTAAAACATTCAGTCTAAATTAATTTATAATTAGCTCCTGAAAAATAACTCTTGGTACACTTTTCTCAGTGACTACTAGAACCCGTAGGTTCATGGCCGCGCGGACATAAGCTCTCCATACATCCCTATCCTGAGCTAATGCTTTCCAATCATTCCCTCTATAATCTACTTCCCTCAAATCATAGTTAATGTTGTTCTCCCACCTCATTCTTGGTCTACCAACTGGGCGTTTTCCTTCTGGATTTCCTACAAGAAGTTTCCATGCACGTCTTTCATTCCCGTACGCGCAACATGTCCTGCCCATCGTAGTCTACGAGACTTAACTGTGCTTATTATATCTGGCCTCCTATAAAGACCATGTAGTTCATTGTTATGTAGTCTTTTCCATTCACCTGTCTGTTCATCTCTCTTTGGTTCAAAAATGTTCCTAAGAACTTTATTCTCAAATACTCGTAATCTACTTTCCTCCCTTTAAAGTAAGAGTCCATGTTTCGCACCCATATAATATAACTGGTAGAATAATAGTTTTATATATTTTCAGCTTAACGTTTTCGAAAGGAGTTGGGACATCAAAAGTCTGTGCAATGCGTAATAGCACGCATTTCCAGAATTGGGCCTATGTTTAATTTCTTTGTGCATCGCATTCCTATTTGTGATTATTGTTCCTAGGTATTTGAATTCAGCCACTTCCTCAAAATTTCCCTCATTTGTCATTAGCTGTCCATTTCCATTATATACTGAATTTCTACGTGTGACCATATATTTAGTTTTACTGATATTTACTTCCAGTCCTAATTTCTTAGTGTTACTCAATAGTGTGTGCGTGTTGGCCTTTAGTATCTCCTCGCTATCGAACAGATCTATGAAATTTTGTGGATACTTATATGATGGAGGTCCTGTTGCAGATTCAGTAAAATAGGCCTATTTCTTCAAAACCAGTCTATACGAAGAAAGAAAAAGATATTATATATATATATATATATATATATATATATAATATCACAATTTAAGTTAAAATTCAATCATATCCCGCAAATAAAATACTATTCTATTCTATAGTGTTGTGCTCTAGGGCAGGGCTTTCACTGCAATCATAGAATTTTCATGCTGTGCTTTGCAGCTTTGCTAGGAAATTATAGACGTGGTAGCTTCCCGCTGCTTTCCACACCGGCGGAATTATAAGAATGATAATGATGGCCGATGATTTTCGACCGTTGAGCCCTGGGCTTCCTGACATTTGTCTTACAGGCGACGAAAGCTCGCTACCTCGAGATCACAGCAGTGGACTATAAAATATTAAACTATTAATACTGTAGGTACAATAATAATAACATTGCTGTTATTGCTGTATCTTTATTTATTCTGTTCTTAATATCACTTTCTTGTCTATCCTCTTTATTTATTTTTACCCCCAAATACTCAAATTCTTCACATCCTCTAATATACCCCTTCTGATCTTCTAATATTAAGTCTTCGGCTCCAAATCCCATATATATTTTTTCTGTACTTATTTTCAAACACGAATTATCGTTTTCGTTCAATAATTTTCTGAGAATAAACTCCATACCTTCATATTTTTGCGCAATTATTATATGGTCATCTGCAAATAACAACGTATGTATTGTATCTATTTATCCATCTCCATTTCTTACTCTCATTCCTGAACACTTTTTACTCTAGTACGGCAGTGCTTTATGTACGTATAGATAAATATCTTAGATAATGTGGTTGATATGTTACAACATTGACGAAGGTCTTTTGTTACTTATATCATCGGATATACAAGTTCGAATTGTAATTTTAGGTACTATATTTTTATACAAGTTTTTTATTGCATTAATAATTATATCGTTTCTGCCCTTATCTTCTAATGCTTCCCACAACTTTTTGTAAAAAAATATGGTGTCATATGCTTTTTCTAGATCCACAAAAGTGAAATGAACTTGTTGCTCGTTATTATTAATCTTTTGAATCGATTGTTTTACCACATATAGGCCTATGTGATTTTTTTTTTCAACCTGGCGTTGCTTATTAGTGCAGCTCCCAAATTCCTCACGACATAAAAATCAACTTAAAAAGTAAACACAATTCTTTAAAATACTATTTCAGCTATAAATGCATCTATAATTAATTTGTCTCGAGGTAGCGTGCTGCCTTGTCACGCAGCGCGCTCGGGTTCGATTCCCGGTGGAGACAAGGTTCCTGGGTGAAGTTTTTTTTCCGGTTTTTTTTTTCCTCACCTATAAGACAAATGTCAGGTAGTATTACAAACTGTAGGTTTAACTAGGGCTTAAAGGACCTTCGGGACTTGGAATTTTGGTAGCATGAGGTTCTAGCCGAGCGTTAGAATGTGGATGTATTAGTTATAAAGGCATACGTGTTTTCGAACATAAATAAATTGATTCTTAATTTTATCTATTTTATTTCTAGAGAATAATGATCACAATAACCCTAAGTATTCTAACCATAAATAATTAATCTAAGCTTATATTAAGAAAACCTACATTCGAACTTTCTTGGGATGTGAGAGAGGTTTATAAATCTACCCTAATTTACATTTTAATAATTATTTGATAATTCCTACACTTAGACATATAATATTGAACTATTCAAAATACTTGACTACATTTCTAACTGTTCCTAGCGAATTTATTAAGAAAAATAGTATGTAGACTTACACATCAGCTACTCTTACACAGACAGCCCGAGTCTCATCTTTTTAAGGTTTATATACTAAACTTCTGACCTACAGCTACCCTAGCTGTACTACATTCCATTAGTCTAAATGCAGAGATTTTACAGTTAGCCTTGAAAACTTTGTTCTGCCATAATCAAAATTCTGTCCTGAAATATTATATGTATAAGTGCTTTATTTCAACAACTGTGTCTATTTGGAATAATTAAAATATTCTATGAAATAATTAAATATCTATGTAAAAAATACTCTATGTATTCATAACAGGTAGCTTTGAGGCCCAAAAGTTCCCCGAACATCATCTCGTCATCATCATCATCCCGGTATGGAAAGGAACGAGAAGCTATCACACATATAATTCCCCAGTAAAATTGTAAATGTTATGATTGCAGTGAAGGACTTGTCCTAAGGCGGAACACCATATAATAGGATTAAATATTACAACAAAAAGTGTCAACAATAGAGCACAACTGTCAGTTTTGCTTAAAAGTGGAAATTAACCCTCAACTCCTGATTTCTAGTTGTAGCGAATTCTAATAACGATGAAGTAAGACAGTGAAAGGAGAGATATTTTGAGATGTTCTTTTATACCCTATGTTCTCTTTACTCCTTTCATATTCTATACGATGCAGGAAAAAACTCAAGCCGCTTTGATTGGTTCTATCGTGAAGCTACATAACCGAGCTTTATGTTCATACTTTCATTTTATTCCTGTTAATATGTTAGGTGGCAGCACTGTGTAAAATCAACCTGCTCTATCGAAAATGTTTCAATATCCATTAAATTTTCCCTTTAAACTGTTTTGAAAAAATGTAAATATTTTGGAATTTTAGAAACTCATATAACACAAAAACAAAATGGTAATTCTCCAAATCAGTTTTTGGCTTCCATAAATATCCCCCCAAATTCGGAGCCCAAGAATTTATTTTTATTTTCAAAATTAGCCCTTAATTACTTAGATTTGTCATTAACCTTCTATTACCAAAATCCGTGAATTTTCATGATTATTTACCTATTGTTTTTTTCTAATTATCTTTTATTTTTCATTATCTAAAAACAAGGTAAATATTTCTAGGCATGTATGTCCAAACATGAAATTTTCAGAATTTTTTTCGCCATAATGCATGTTGTAATAGACCTAACATTTTTAAAATGTTGTTGGGAAATATTTAACTATCGTGATGTTTTGAGCTTTATCATTCATTTGCTCTAAAGATCTATTAAAGTTTAAAGTAAAACTTTACTTGTCAGATTTCCACTTCAGAATTAAAGAGATTATCGTCTAAATTTGGCTACCGTGAAGGCTACAAAAATCAGAGATAAATAAAATACATGAGTTGATACACAACCCACTGTCACTGTATGAGTACATATGTGCAGTCTTGTGAGAAGGGTGTTCCAAAATTCGATATATCGATTGGTGTCTACTCGAACGTGTGGAAAGATGGTGGAAGGCGAAGGGCGGGGTCGAAATGAACGAAGAAGTGGGTTGAGTGGGATCGATCACTTTTACCCCTTCGTCTCTCTCCATTTGAACCCCCCCCCCTTGCCCTGTGCAATCCAAACACGACCCACATAATATAATACCTGGATCGGGGAGTGAACATGCAACATCGGCCACCCGAGAAGCTGTTAATTACTCCCACAATCAAATCTAAAAATACAGCCTTCCATATTCTCTCACTTTCTGTACATCATTTGTAAACTTCTTTCCGTATATTAACCCTTAAATTGACAATGTATCCTATAAGAATATATATGTATAAACAATATAAAAACGAATAAAAAATATTGGGCGCCCCATAACTAGATGGAGGGATATGATCTCTTGATGTGGAAGTAGGTCTGTGGCCTAATTCCATGACGTAGAAGAAGAAGAAGAAAACGAATGAGTAAAAACTACTAAAATTTGTGTCAAATTACAAAATATACAAAATTACTCAATATGTTCAGCTTACCCAGGTGATAGTACCTTGTGAGGGCTCCTTGCCAGGGTTACGGTGAAGACCACAACGGCAGATACAGCGGAGAAAGAGTCCTTCGGTACGGTGTACCTGGCGAAAAAGACAACTATACATCTACTGCCTTGTGGATTGACGAACGGGCGGATGGGGTTCGTTAATCCTGGAAGACAACCCATCTTGGAGAGACAACTCGAAAATAAAACGGGGCAGGCTGAGCTCTGGAGCTGGGTGAAAGCAATCGGCCTAGGGAGGAAACTCCGAATAATAAACCCGCCATGAAAAGGGGCTAGCAACCCACTTCAAGGTGTATCTTACACATTGCTCGCAGTTCCAAGGATCAAAAAGTGGATGCACATCCAATACATCATCCTCCGAGGAGTGATTTTTGGAAATAAACAGGATTAAAATCCTACAATTCTGAATAAGAAGAAGAATACTTAATAAATAAGGCGAGTTTGTTGTATTTACACCATAAAAGTTGGGTTGTTTTAGGACATGTTTCAATACACACACGTGTACAATCTTCAGCTTGTGCAGAGTGGACAAGTTGAAGATGGTAGGCCTACACATGTGTGTATTGAAACATGTCCTAAAAGAACCTAACTTTTATGGTGAAAATACAACTAACTAGCCTTATTTATTAAGAAGAGCCTCACAATGTTCCTTCCTATTGTAATTTTATAATATCTTATAGTAATAGGCCTACATGATATAGTTTTCATTGCGATCCCACACATTTAAATAACTGGCACAAAAAATTAGTGTTCCGTCAATTTAAGGGTTAAACACTCTAATTGAATTACCTAGCGCGATACAATTATGTTCCAATGAGCCTCAGAGTCTTGTAATAAAGAGTTATTGACTTCAGTTCAAGAGATCTCAGGTTCAATCTTCTTCACGCCACAATAACATTTTCTTAAAGGAAATAATTTCGGATGGGTGCCCATGATGCAGAATGTTTTATTAAGTTTAGGTTCAAGGACTCTCCTGGTGCTTCGTTGTCATTTATCACCCATTTTGATCGTCTGGGTAACGTAACTCCGCCATTCAGGTGCTCCAACCTCAGAAGTGGTTCACAATCCCGCCAATGCCAGGAAAGAACGTCAGAAATGTCATAATAAAGCCTGATGGCATTGGATAATAAAAAGCAAGTTGTAGTACTAGAGTAAAATTATTGGTCTCGGTCGTCTAGGAGTTAAGTTCCTTGTTCTTGCAATCCTTCCACCGTCGGGAGTTATTGTCACTTGAAACCATATGGATTATTAAAAAATAATCAGGCCCTACAAGGTCTATTCCTTACAGTTATTTTAGGTCTTTACAGCTCTGGTACAGAGACTCGCGATTGAAACCAGTCGAGGTCAAAGAATTTTTACAATGGAAAAATCAAAGGGACAACTCCTCCGAGATAAACATATAATAACAGTGAATCTCGAATCTGATGATTTTCGGACTCGTTAAAGGACCTCAAACCTAAATTAGAGCTACTTCAGTCGATTCTCATGCAACAAAATGGCTGAATGTGTCGAGTCTTCTGTTGCTGTGTCGCCATCTAATTTTTTTAAAAACACGAGTCTGGCAAACCTTTCACTAGCTAGTGGTAAAAAAAAACAGCTATTTTAAATGTATTTAACAAATTCAGTGAAAAATATCACCATCTTTCTTGTAATCTACCCCATTCAATGATCACATGTCTTATATACTTCACACGTGCATCATGTCAAAGTGACAGTAATTGTGGCGTTAATGGCGGAAGGATATAATTCGCGTTTGTTTATGTTAGAATCACTCTAAGAGCGGATAAGGTGTAGGTATTATCCAAAAAAGAGCGAAATCCGACAATTAGAAGAGCTACATGGTATATATATAGTCCACCGCTGTGATCTCGAGGTAGCGAGCTGCCTTGTCACGCAGCGGGCCCTGATTCGATCCCCGGTCGGGGCAGTTTTTCTGGGTGAGGTTTTTATCGGCGGTTTTCCTCACCAGTAAGACAAATGTCAGTAAAACTGTAAGGCCCAAACGGTCCCCGAAATCATATGGCCATCATCATCATCACCCTTATCATTATCATCATCATCACCCTTCACCGGTGTGGAAAGCAACGGGAAGCTATCACACCTATAATTCCCAAGTAAAGCTGCAAGCGTAGCATGAAAATGCTATGATTGCAGTGAAGGGCCTGCCTTCGGGCAGAATTAATATATATATATATATATATATATATATATATATATATATATATATATAGGAAGCCAGATATAATAACAGTTAAATCTCGTAGACTGCGATGGACAGGACATATATCATAAATGGGTAATGAAAGAGGTGCATGGAAGTTTCTTGTAGGAAAACCAAAGTGAAAACACATACTTGGTAGATCAAGAATGAGGTATGAGAATAACATTATCCATGATTTAAAATTATAAGGGAATGATTGGAAAACATTACTTCAGCATAGAGATGTATGAAGAGCTTAAGTCGGCGCGGCCATGAACCTACGGTTTCGATAGAGCCAGTGAGTGAGTGAGAGGCGAGCTCTAACCGTTTTGATTTTATGTTGATTCTCCCTGGATTTGGTATAATTTCTCATATTATTTGTCATGAAAGATGTTTTGATTTTATGTTGATTCTCCCTGGATTTGGTATAATTTCTCATATTATTTGTCATGAAAGATGTAAAAAGGAGGCCTTCGGTAATTTAGGTATAATTTTTGCTATACTAGCTATTGGCTTATTAGGGTTTGTTGTCTGAGCCCATCACATATTCACAGTAGGTATAGATGTTGATAAAAAAAAAGTAAAAGTGATCCCACAACAGGCCCGGAGACCCTTGGGGTAGTAGGCTCCCACTTTTCTAGACAATCAACCCTTTATGTCAGCCGGGTTGTCAGCCCTGCGTGACGGCCGCCTTTACCCCCAGAACAAGAGTCTGGTACTCATTTCCGTTAGAGGCTGAGTCGACCCCAGGGCCATAGTGCCGCCAGAGGGTTTGGGTCAGTTTAAAAATCCTGACCCCAACGGGACTTGAACCCTCGACCCTCCGGCTTGTAGCTCAGTGCCTTAACCACTTCGCTACGACGTGCCCACTCGAGCATATTTCCGCACGAAACTCCCTTTTAGAGAGCTTACAACATTTAAAATCTGCTGTTGTAAGTTTGAAGACAACGAAAACCCACAATTCTCAAAAGCTGTATTATCAAAAATGTGAAAAAATAAAAATGTGCAGTTATCTCTATTACGCAGTTATGGCAGAATACTGTATGTGTCTGATGTTTCAATAAATAGATGTACGCGGCATTAAATCTAGAGAATCCACGTGCATTATTAGAATTTAAATTGAACCTAATGATGTTATAACACGCAAAATATGGTAACAATACTGTAGCAATTAGGCAAATGAAGAAGCGCTGTCTCAAGGCTCCTCCTGGACGTGTGTTAATGAAATTACCGATACACAAGACCCCCATTAACATTCCAAGGCTATGGATAAACACTTCAGTAATAATATATTGTTTCAATGGCGTACTACCTGTAAATTTAGTCAAAAAATAAAATTAGCAAAGCATTTTCATTACAGAGCTATTCCATGAAAATATGCCGAGGTGAAAATTTTGAAAGTGGGTCAGGAATAATAATTTTTGAGACGGGATATATAAATTTAAAGATCAATTTTTTTTTATTCTACAAGTTAATGGTTCAAATACGTATTAATTTATTCTAAAATTAGTGGTAGAACTTGACATATTTCAAACTTTAAAAAACTCTAAAAAGTTTACGAATTTTGTATTTGACGATTTGGTTGTATTAATTTGTTTTATTTCACGAACTATTTCGTTAAATCGTACTTCTGTCCTTCTTTGTCGTAAATACAATAATATTAATTACATTCTGATGTTCTAGATACCTTAAATGTGGCCTATGATTGTTAACTGTATGCTATGGTCTGCCAGTCACGGAAAACGTATAAAAATGATTGATGCAATTTAAAAATATATATGAAATTACTGTCTGACTACTAAGGGCAAGGATTTTAATGCAGTAAAAGTCAAGATTGTGTAATATATTATAATATTATTAGAAGTAAGGCTTCTGACTGTCTTTTGTCTTGGTTTCATACAGAAACAGTTGAATAATATAGTGAGAAGTTAGACTTTTGACTATGTTTTGTCTAGGTTTCATACAGAAACAATTGAATAAAATATATTTTTCGCGATAGTGCGTTTTATCGTACTTACAGCAATGAGGACCATTATTGAAAGTTCAACTTCCTACATTTCGGGGTTGCCAACCAAAATAACTATACTGTAATATTACATATTACAAACCTCGCGCGGGAAGTAAAACCACTGCCCTTTATGTATACTACGTACAATGTCTATACAAAAATATATTCAAAATGTAGTGTTATACATTATACGAAACAAATCATTGCATTTTAAATGTACTGAACTTTATTTGAAACAATATAAACAATAAATACGTACTTGCCGCCATTTTATGACTGATTGGTGTCACGGCCTCCTGTAGTCTCAACTAATAAATATTGCCCACATTGTTGATGTTAGTCAGTTATTATAATGAACGCAAATATTTCCAACAAAAATGTTATTTTACTATTATTTATTATTTTGAAAAAAAAAAGTCGAGCAAAAAATAAGGTGCAACACACGTTTGTGAAGTTTTTAAACATTTCCTGACTTCTGTAAAAGCCACCTCTCAACCTCGCATCGTAATATACTATATCTGTGTTGCAATCTTAACTTTTAGTGTATTAAAATCCATGCCCTATTGACTACCTTGCGTTGTTCGGGTGTTAACTTCTCCCAATCTTCTTGTCACCAATTAACTTAGAGTCCTTGAATACTATGGTTTCGACAAAAATCTCGTCGATTTAGAGAATTTACTTTTTATCCCTTCTCACCTTCGTGCCGATGGGAACTGAACTTGTATTCTAATGACTCAACGATCCCGAAAACTATGAATTGGATACTAAAATCGGTTATTATATATTATATTTACATTTCAGCCTCTAAGGTACGAGAGTTTAAACTTGTGCATAAATGTCAACTGAATTGTCACCAAATAGATTACCGATCATCAAAACTTAGATTCCACATAAATCTAGAACAAAGTGGACATTTTATTTTTTACCCTTTCTCACACCCACACATATGGGGACTGAACTTGGACATATAGAATGTCACTCACTATTCATCCCACCACGAAAATGATTTATTCAGAACTAATATCGGACCTTTTTTATTATTATTTTACTCCTTTCATCCCTTTAGGGGTGCTATGGATAAAAAAAGCTCTGTGTTGCGTCAGCCTTAGAACGCTCTTGGCTTACCATCCTGCTGTTGGCCTCACATCCAAATGTGTTAATAACAGAGATGGATGATCTTCCAACAGTATAGAAATGACATGTGATCAGTATCTCGGGCCCTCAGCCGTTAAGCTGGGTTTCTCAACCAGAAGCCGCTATTTATTGTAGCTATTCAAATTATTCACGATGCTGAGGGACTCCGGTCCGATACTAGAGGAGATTTCACGAGAAAATTACTTCCCCCAAGGTAGACTCGAACTAGTGCAAGTCCCGTAGCTCTGCCCCAAGGAATCGTGCCTTAAACAGCTCGGCTACCGCGCGAGACGCCAGGGATCAAACTTGGGCTTAAATATCACTGAGACTGCCACCAATAAGCTTAGCAGTCCCGAAAATGATGAATTAGACACTATTCCCCATCAATTTGGGCAAGGCACGTAGCTGTATTCTATTATGTATTTTTATTTAACCTGTTGAGTTCCTTTGTATCCTATATGATATATGAATGGTTTTTATTCTCACTCTAAAAACAACATAGGATCACTGTGATTTCTTTTATAATAATGTTGCGCAACCGTCCTTCATGCTCATATTTTCATTTCATTTCAACTGTTAAAGTTATAGGTAACTTAATAATATAAAATTAGGCATAATGTATCATAAGTCATAACACTCAGCTCCCATCAAATTGGTCTCTCAATTTGTTTTGTAAAAATGTAAATCGTTTGAGGTTTTCATCGGGGTTTTTCCTCACCTGCAAGGCAAATGTCGGAAAACTTTAAGGCCCAAATATTCTTCGATCGTCGTCTGGCCATCACATTAGACTTGTATAGCATGAAAGACTAAGTGAATGGTATGTCTTGTCTTAAATGTTCATGTTGTCTCGGATAAGGCCTTGGCATTGAGTTGATACTCATCCAAGTCCACCATATCCTTATTAGGTCAAAAATATATGTAGCATATGTTATACAGAGTTATAAATCCTCTCCTGATAGAACGTGTCCGTGTAATGCCCGGTGGTGTAGCGCATCTAAAAGTACCTATAAAGGGAAAAGTTAAACTAAGATAAAGAGAGAAACTTTTGGGTAAATACTATGAAGTAAGATGGGAGGATGATATTCGGATGGATCTTAGGGATCGGAGATATGAACTAGATTAAGATGGCTGGGGAGTGAATGCGGCGTTGGACTACGAGTTACATAATTCATATCAGAGTTTGAGATACTACTTGTGCGAAATATATCTAATTATTATTTTTTTGTGATGAAACATTTAATCTGCTTTAAAGGTGTAATATTATAATTGTTTCGTCCTCGAGAGTTTTAGAACAAATGAACATTTTATATTAAAAAAATAATAATCACTTGTTTCATAACAATGCATAATAACGTCTCTTGAAATTAAATTGTTACTGCGTTTTGCAGGAATGCAATTTTTATTTCGCTATCATTTAGCTTTATTGGCACACTCGCTGTTTAATGGGTTTATAGCACGAATCGTGATAACTAAAAATGTAACGTTTAAGCAAACAGAACTCAACTATCAAAAAATCACGTTTATTTCACAAGAGATTAACATTCATGATATCCTTGGACCTATAAAGTTGAGCTTTTTAAAACCTTAAACATTAGGATGGGCAACATTTTATCCAATATCATTTTTTGACTGCTGTTAACGAGATTCATTTTAGCAAAAAAAAATATAAATAAAAAATGGAAAGTCAGCATTTTGGCATAAAACTGTTTCATACGTGACTAGACATTTTATCTTGGTTTTAAATAGAACATGTAGTCAATGTACCCATTTCACCAATTAAAAATTTTAATTTTTATTTGGTGAAATGGGTATACTGACTACATGACTTTTTTAACTTTTAATTTGTGAAATGGGTACATTGACTACACGACTTTTAACTTTTAATTGGTGAAATGGGTACATTGACTACATGACTTTTTTAATTTTTAATTGATTAAATGGGTACATTGACTACATTACACGTTTAATTTTTAATTGGTGAAATGGGTGCATTGACTAAATGACTCTTTTAATTGGTGAAATGGGTACAGTGACTACATGACTCTTTTAATTTTTAATTGGTGAAATGGGTACATTGACTACATGACTCTTTTAACTTTTAATTGGTGAAATGGGTACATTGACTACATGACTCTTTTAATTTTTAATTGGTGAAATGGGTACAGTGACTACATGACTCTTTTAATTTTTAATTGGTGAAATGGGTACATTGACTACACGACTCGTTTAATTTTTAATTGTTGAAATGGGTACATTGACTATATGTTTTACGATTTTATCACCAAGAACAACATTAGTTTATTAAAAATTGGTTTTAAATATTGGATATTAAAACATTTAAAAAAATTAATATACATGTGCAAATTCACCCTTTCCTAATGATAGAAGGTAACGAAAACAACTTAGTGTTCAAGGGTAAAACGAAAATCTTTCGGAAAGAAAAAATATAATAACTCGATGGGGCGACATTCCTTAGAATGCCATTGGCCTACCAGCTGGCTGCTAGCTTCACATGTGTTAATCACAGAGCTGGACGATCATTCAGCCAGTATAAGATTGACATCATGTCAGGTCCCTCAGCCGTTACAGCCGGTTTTCTCAACCTCGAACAGCTACTTATTGTAGATACACAAATTCCTCACGATGCATGGATGGGCACCAGTCCCTTACAGGCAGAAATTCAATTATAAAAATTATTCCCCAATGGAGAATCGTACTGTCGCGAGTCTAGTAGCTCTGCACCAAGGCGTTATGTCTTTAACCACTCGGTTACGGCGCGATATTTCCGAGGGAGAATATCAGGAAAGAAAAATAATCCAAACTTTGAAATTTCTGACATCTTGTTTACGGTATAAAAACAATAGTGCTGATGATAATGATAATAATAATAATAAATTCAACATAAGCCAATCGACTTATCTCCAAAGTTATCTGCTCAAGTCACTAAACATACCAAATCAATTTAGTTTCTTCCGAATGAACAATAATAAGCGAATACAGTACATATCAGTTTTACAAATTGAATCACGAAGGTTTCAGTAAAGTAAGGAATACAATAATAATAATAATAATAATAATAATAATAATAATAATAATAGGCCTAATGATGATAATGACAATAATAGGCCTAATGATGATAATGACAATAATAAAGGTTTTATTTAAATGGTGATACAGAAATTGAAATCATATTAAAACATGATAATTAAATTGACAGAAGAGAATGTGCACGAGAGAACATTTTGCAATAATAAAATGTTACTTTAACTGATGGAAATTTGTTGTAGTGTAATTTTTTAATTAAAATATTGTAAGTAATTAAAAATTACGCTGACTATTTAACTCAAGCCCCAAATATGAGTCAATAACCATTCACATTTCAATGAATTTTGATTTACAACCAATCACAGTCTTTTTCGCCTCGATTTTATCAATTTGATTTTATAATTTTAAAATCAAGCTCCTCCTTTTTTAACGTCCTGAATAGGCCACAGCATTATTTTGCAGTGACCGATTCTCTAAGAAATATGTTGAATATAACTATTTATATATTAAGATGTAAGAATTCTAGAATGCATGTGGCTACCAGATGGTATATAATATAATGCACGAATATAACCACATAGTGCTTGCGGGAGATAATAAAAAAAATTTGTAGCAGTTGATTATATCACAAAAAAAAACATTGTTTGCACTTTCTTAAATGTATTATTTCCCAGAAGCTTACGTTCCAGAAAAATAAAATTGACATATTTACATCTTAGGACATCGGAAATTAATTAATAATGTTGGTTATAAATTTCACCACTAGTGTGCATTCTTACAATATTGCGATCTTTTGACAATAAATAATAACATCTGGTTGCAATGATGAACAAATGAAATATAACAATCGTTTCTCATTTGTTTTCAAAACATCACCGTTTACATTAAATATACAAATATTTTAAAATAACTATATTTAAATAATGATTTGTGAGTAGACAGCTTAATTTTTTTCGTTAAATAGTCCTAACAAATGCCACTCTTCATTTCCAAATTCTCTAAATAAATTCACTCCTCTCTTCGCGAGTCGTTAATTTATCGATAATTTGGAAATCACTCGTGGCATTACTTACGATAAAAATTCTTATATAGCACTTATTTTACACTTGAGACTTACTGTATGCTTTCTCCTCTTATCAATTATTAGACCTCGAATTATTGCATTAGTATCTCACTGCCATCTCTCTATTTCTGTTTTCTTGTTAAACTAGTATGATGACATAAAAATTGTAATATAAAATTATAAATTAGGTACCTTGCAATTGCAGTCTCCTCGTCTAATAAAACATTTAAAACTACCCTTTCGGGTTTCTCTCTGTATTGATGATGTAACAGATTATCATCTATGTGGATTTAGAAGAAAGAGATCTGCAATAAATCAGATTTTTAGTATAAGACAGATTTTAGAAAAGAAATGGGAATAAAATGACACTGTGCATCACTATATAAAGACGTCAAAAAGACATACGATTCAATCAAGAGGGACAAGTTATATAGTATGCTGATGGAGTTCGGTATTCCTAAAAAGTTAGACTTATTCGAATGTGTCTAAATGGCACAAACAGTAGGATTCATGGAGGCAAATACTTTTCGGATACTTTTTCAATTCAAGTGGGTTATAGCAAGGAAATGCATTTACTGCTCTACTATTCAATTTTGTACTAGAACATGCCATCAAAACTTTAGAGGATGAAGAAGGAACAACTCTGTGGTATTAATAAGCTATTGGTTTATGCTGATGATTTATTATTAGGCGATAACGAGGTGATACTAAGGGCCAACGTACACTCTCTATTGAGTAACACTAAGAAATTGGGGCTGGAATAAACAAAAATAATGCTAAATATGTTGTCAAACATTATATATTGGAAATGGACAGTTAATGACATAATGAGGTAAATTTTGAAGAAGTGGCTGAATTCAAATACCTAGGAACAATTATTACAAATAGGAATTAGGTGCACAGAGAGATTAAAACAAATGCTCTTTCCTGGAAATGCATCCTATTGTGTATTATAGGGGCACTTGTCAAAAAAAAACATTAAACTGAAAATATATAATACTGTTATTCTCTCTGCTAGATTATAACACGGACTTTAAGGGAGGAGAAAATATTACGAGAATTTGAGAATAAAGTTCTAAGATTTTTTTTTTTGACCGAAGGAGACAAGTGAAAGTAGTTATCTCATCGCCTCAAAGGGACATCTAATAGGCAGTTAATATAATACTTGGATGGGAAAGACCGATTAGATTTTGCTTAGACTCTAATTTAGTTTGGCTTAAGATTTTTTACGAGTCTAAAAATTTTCGGACTCGGGACTCACCGCTACTGGAGGACATCCTATCAACTCTGGCTGGGTTTGAATAATTGGATTACATAATTTAATAAAGTGGGTTCTTACTTCATTCAAAAAAATGTTAAATTTATAAAATGTTTACCTGAAATCTAATCGCCCTCATCTATCTAAAACTTCACTTAAAAAGTTAGTTGCAGGCCTTTCGCAACAAGTTTTGTTTTCAACTGAAGTTTTACATTGTTGAAATCTCAGGCATAAATTTCATGGTTTTAAACTTGTATAAAATAATCTCAACTGTCGTTCAAAATTATTTTTAAAGGTATTTATTCGTTCAACAAGTAAATTTGTATTGTAGAGAGATAATTTGATAATTTTCAGGAAGTTAGTGTACATGGGCCACGTGATTGAGAAGGAGGGAAAAATAATATGGTATTAAGGCAGATAGGATCACTTTACCATCTCATCCGCATTCTATAATGCAGCTCAAGGAGACGTTTGACCTGTTGCACGATGTCCAAAATGGCGTTAACAACCTGCATAGGGAATCAATCTCCAGGTGTGTCTCAACACATGGGGCAAGGTCACACTTCGAACCCCAGACATGTTAATCAATAACCCGATTAGGCAATAGCTTATCATTTATGATGTTTGATATGTTACAATTACCGTGAATAACAGACGGAAATAGAGCATAATTTGCAAATTTGGGATTATTGAAATCAAGGTTATCAACTTCGGTGGTCTAGGGGTTCCGAGGGTCGAGAGATCAAATTTGGCTGGAGTCGATAGAATTTTTAGCATGGAAAAATCCAAGGGAAAATTTCTCTGTGAGGGACTTAGAGCCGTGGATACCGAGTCTGAATATTTTCCAATTTGTAAAAGAACTTCAAACCTAAATTAGTGCTTAAGAGCTAGATTTGTTCAACATTTTCTATGCCTACAATGTATCTATTTGAGGGGATGACTAACCACTTGCCATTCGCTGACATCTGTAGGAAATAAACGTAACTAAATTGCCTTGATTAATAATACCCATAGCTCAAGTGGGGCTGTATGGGAATAGACAGAGAAAACCCAAATCCTTTATCTGAAGCAAGAAAATTATAGATACGTATATAAGACATACTGGTCACGCAGCGTGCCCGGGTTCGATTCCCTGTCGGGACAGGCTCCTGGGTGAGGTTTTTTCGGTGTTTTTCATCGCCTATAAGACAAATGTCAGGAAGTTAAGGGCCCAAACGGTCCCCGAAAATTATCCGGCCATCATCAGCCTTATCATTATTATCATCATCCTCATCCTTCATCGGTGTGGAAAGCAGTGATTCAACAGGGATCAACAAGTACGGATCTAATACATTCTGCTGATGATGGGACTAGTCCCGAAAGGCCTACAGAGTTTTAAATCTACTTAAGCTGAGGATAAGTTGAGGAGACGGACCTACAAAGTGACTATTTTATCGTTTTTAATCATACATTATATTACTGTGAATTAACACCTCAACCAAAACTCACCATAAATGTTACTACTATCGATTCACAGAGATTGCTCTCACTCTCTAAAACATGATGTAATTCTACAGTCACGTCAGTTACCAATATACAGAAACTCCATGTTTTCTGTTAAGGAGATTGAAGCCACTATGTAAGTTTTTTTGAAGAAAAAATTATTTTGTTGCAATTGTTAGGGCCTATATCTATTACCTAAAAGATCCATCCATCCATAGTAATTCTGCCCGAGGGCAGGTCTTTCACTGCAATCACAGCATTTTCATTCTATACTTTGCAGCTTTACTAGAGAATTATAGGTGTGGTAGCTTCCCGTTGCTTTCCACACCGGTGAAGGATGATGCTGATAATGATGATGATGGCCGGATGATTTTCGGGGACCGTTGGGCCCTAACCTTCCTGACATTTGCCTTACAATTGAGGAAAAACCCCGAAATAAACGTCAGGAGCCTGTCCCGACCGGGAATCGAACCCGGGCCCGCTATGTGACAAGGCAGCACGCTACCTCGAGACCACAGCGTTGGACTATATTGAATGAATATTGCCAAATAGAATTTCTCACATTTTATTTAACCATAAATCGAAATGAAAAAGAAATGTGTGTCGTCCCATAACGAGATGGAAGGACTCAGGCTAAAGCCTAATTCCAGGAGTCAGAAGAAGGATAATAACATAAATGGGATATTGTGACGCATTGTTGATCTGATGCTCAATTGACCGCGTTTTATTTTCTCAGACGACGCGAAGACTCAAAATCCGCCTTATATGGAATAAGGGATTCGATTTTTCGAATCATGAGTCACAAAGGCTTTATAACTAGCAGGAATCGCTCTAGACGTATTTTTTTTAAAGATCGCTTTCCAGATGAGTCTCATCATCGCAAGTGCTACAGCCTATTACAAGCCTTGATTGCCTCAACAATACTCCATTATCTTCTATCGTTTTGCCTTCTTACTGTACTCATTACCCTGAAATATTGTTCCATATTACCTATCCATCTGATGAGAGGTCTTCTAACTTTCCGTTTGTCATAGATTTTATTTAAAGATATTTTAAGGGTGGTCCTTATTTTTTTAGAGGAATGGAATTAAAATGGCGTCTAATGTGAACGCACATACTCTCCCCCCCCCTTTTTGGCCCAGTTTGATACAGTAGTGCATCAAATTTCAATACAATAAATTAACATTAACCCTGCCGCAATTGACCTAAATTTATAAATAGGCTATTTAAAAAAAATACAGAAAAGTATTTTCCTATTGTCTTAAACAAGAGATATAAATCAATACATATCTTCAAATACAGTTGTTTGAATTAAATTAATTAACATTTTTATCGATATTTTGTTTTCAATATATATTTTTTATGACTTGATTGTAGCTTTATGCGGCACGGGTTCCTCATCTTACATTTCAACAAAATTGATTTTAAATTCAAACAAAACAAAAAACAAATATAAAAAAAAGAGAGAAGGTGTGCGTAATGAAATACGAAAAAGTCGAAACACATACACACATAGGCATATATATATTTGGTGGACCCAGGTTGGCTAGTGGTTATGTGGTTATGTTAACTTGCCTCTAGTTCCAAAGGGCGCGGTTTCAAACCCGCCCGGGATCGATGGAGTTTTAGAATAGAAAAATCCAAGGGTTACGTCCTCCGGTAGGGACGAGTCGAAAGATTTTTCAGACTCGTTAAAGAAACCGAAAGCCTGAATAAAGAGGCGTCTGTGCAAAATTTTACCGACCGTTACTCATCATACCCACCCACTAGGTACCTCACTGAAGCAATATGCCGACCCATATCATTCGTTAAGATCTGGGGGTAAATAAGCGTAACTAAATTAGGTTGGTTAAAACACTCCCACTGGGAACACTTTAATTCCAACACGGGGAAGTCGGGGTATATAAATAGAAACATGTTTGCCATGATTATTTTCGGTATCTACTAAGTAGGATCGATAATGATTTGTAATTTTCTTAAAGAAACTTTTCATGAGAACAACATCATCTTCATCATCCGGTATCATGGCAGCTGCCGCCGTCTTCCGGAAACCAAACGCCATTCCTCTCTGTCCATCCATTGATCTTCCTCCATTCCTCTGATATTCATAGCTGCTTGTACCCCTTCTATCCAAGTTTTCTTCGGTCTTCCTCTCTTCCTCCTTTCCATTGGGATCCATTCCATAACAATTTTTGGCAATCTTTGCTCTGGCATTCTTTTGACATGGCAATACCACTGTAATATTTTTTTTTTCTATAATGTCTGTGATGTCCGGCTCCTCTTGTACACCCATAATTTCCCTTATTTCTTTATTTCGTTTTCTATCCATTCTATATTTTCCAGCTGATCTTCGTAAAACGTCCATTTCTGTACTTAAAATTATTTTCATTTCCCTGGTAGGAATTTGCCAGACTTCAGCACCATATGTTAAAATGCTCTGATTTATGGTTTGATATATTTGTAATTTTCTATTTGTTGTAATATTTTTGCTCCGCCAAACAGAGTTTAAAGCATTTATTGCTTGTTTTGTTTGTGCGATTCTATTTTTAATTTCCACTATGTTATCGCCTGAATGGTCTAATTTTGTTCTTAAATAAGTGCATTCAATACTAGGTTTTAGTTCTTCTCCATTGTTGAAATTTATATTTTCCATTTCTTCTCCTATACACAGGTATTTAGTTATCTCAATGTTTATATAAAGTCCACATTTTTCATGTTATTCTCTTTAGTTTTTTAGCCATATATTCCATGTCATCGTGGTCTTGTGCTATTAATTTTTGGTCATCTGCAAAATTTAGTGAATATACATGTGTATTTTGGATGGGTATGCCCATTTTTTGACATTTTTTCCTCCAGTCTCTTAGTACTCTTTCGAGATAAATTTTAAATAGAGTTGGAGATAAACTGGAACCTTGTCTTAAACCTTTTGTAATAGTAAATCCCTTTGTTATATGATTTCCAACTTTTATTTTAGAAATAGATCCTTTGTATAATGTTTTTATAGCTTATACTAATTTTTTGGTAATGTTAGAATTGTCTAAAGTTTCCCATAATTTTTTGGGGAATACTATCATATGCCTTGGTTAAATCGACAAAAAGCAAATGTAAATCTCTGTTAGTAGCTCTTTTTTTTCTATCGTTTGTGTTATGCAAAATATATTATCTGTGCATGACAACATCAATGACTAAATTCCATTGGAATTTGCTAAAAACGTAGCATTTAACAGAATTAGTTTTCTGATGTATTGCATACGATGAAAGTTGAGAAATGAGCAAGTTCTCGAGGTAGAACACTCTCAACATCCGCTGTAAATAATATGTAACTAGTCTGGTGTCTGGGGGATAATACGTAATGCCTTCAAAAAGGCGAGTTGCGTGTCCAAACTTCTTGTGCGAATTCGCCTGTTACCATGGGAACGCTTGTTGAAGGTGGGGGTGGGGGGTAGTTGTAATGCGGGTGTTTCATCCACTTTACTGTCTGCCTAATAATTGGATTCCCAAGGATGTTTCCCCTGGCCGCTCAACCCTCCCTCGACTTTACTTATCTATATCGCAAAAGGGGGAGAAAAAGACAGAATCAAGTCTTGTGAGAAATCAATCCTTGTATTGATTTTAGGGCAGGGTTTGGTCTATTAGAAGTGTGGTATATGGCCTTTTTTATTGTGACTCAATGTTCAAGAGTACAAGAAAGTAATCCAAACATCTTGATTGTATAAAACAGGGGTAACCCCATTCTGTGGTTAACTTTAAATGTTCATCGTTAGCTAATGATTTGGTGGCAGAATGAATAAATTTCTGTTATGTTAGATTGTGCCATAGGCCATGGCGCATCATTTTATTTATAATTTAGTCAACTATTTCTAAGAGTTCATTTTATTAACTAACTCAGACACTATCGAACCCATAGGTTCATGGCTGCGCACATAAGCTCTCCATAATCCTTCATGAGCTAATGTTTTCCAGTCATCCTCTGTATAATCTACTTCTCTCAATTCACGGTTAATGTTATTCTCTCGCCTCATTCTTGGTCAGTATCAACTGGGCATTTTCCCTCTGATTTTCCTACAAGAAGCTTCCATGTCCCTCTTTTATTCCCCATACGTGATACATGCATTGCCCATCGCGTCTATAAGACTTAATTGTTTTTATTATATTTGATTCAGATTCTATTTTATTACCTTTTATAATAGCATTTGATAGACTTAATTGAGAAGATAGCAGCAGCTAACTGTTGTCTCAACGCCATGGCAAATATAATGAGAGTAAGATGGGTTTCCAAGAAAATCAAAAAAAGATTATACAAGACAACTAGACTGTGGTTGATATATGGAAGCAAGTGAGCTTCTTCCAGAAAATGTAAAATCTATATTGGGCATATGGGAAAGGAAAATACTCAGAACGATATGTGGGCCATATTTGAAAATGGTATCTAGCTACCTCGAACAAATATAGAGCTACAAAACCTATACACGAATGTTGATATTGCAACTGATATCAAAATAAGAATGGACTGGCTAGAACTTGTTAAGAAGAGTGGAGATAGATTGTCCAACATTACTTCAGACTCCTTAAGTAGTTGGAAAAGAAGGGTTGGAAGACCAAGATTTGCAATTAATGAAATATGTGTTCTATGACATTAGGCAACTTGGTATTTAAAAATTGAAAATGAAGGCTGAAGACAGGCAAGAATGGATGGAGGTAATTAGGGAGGCCAAGTTAAACTCAAGGATCATAGCATCAAACAAGAAGAGAAATAAGTTTCATTCCTTTACAGAATTCACTACTTATGATTAATGCGAACAAAAATAATAAGTAAATAAATAGTAAATATTTGGCACTACAGCTCAGACTGAGATGATAGCTTTCTTTCTCTGGCTAGCAGATGACAGAACAGGGAATCACGTGGTGGGCAGAACATGCGAGTCCATATAACTTAGTTTTCTTAACTGGATTTAATTATTTTTCATAATCAACTACATACTTAGTTGTCTGTCTCCAACAGGACTAACTATTTGTCACGAGATTATATAAAAATAATGGTTTGTGATTGCTATTTGTGTAGGCCTATTTAGAATTATTCGAATAATGCATAATAGAGAATTTATTCATTTGAACAGATTTAGTTGTAAATGTGATTACAAATACTTTTGAGGTTATCAAACGACTTAATATTATGGATATGTGTGTTCTAATACCACCCACTGCATTTTTCGTGCGTCGGGTTTCGCGCTGGGGGGATAAATGGAGCTCGTGTGATATATTTTCAGTTTACGTACCATTTCGGCAGAACAGTTTATGTAGTTGTGTTCTTGTATTGTGTACAGAGATGAGTAGAGACCGGATTGTATGCAACATAATAAGCTCGAAATATGCATGAAAAAAGCTGAAAATATGCATGAAAAGGTCAATATATGCAATACCAATTAAAAACATGATTATTACTTTATTATATATTTTATTTCTAAATTAACATAATAATTAGCATTTTATTATCTATTTATTAATATTATCATTTATTGCTGATAAATGATAAATTATCAATCAGTATCAGGCAAAAGTATTGTTCACAAATTAAAATATTCTACATTTTGCTACTACGTAGGTCACTAGATAAGTTTTGAGATGTGCAAAAATGGGCCGTGATTGAGTTTCCATACCTATCACATCTTTTCAAACAACTCTTTGGCACATTCTATACACCGTTTCATCCTCTGGAACCACTTCTTGAAGCAGCCACGCCACTCGATCTCAGACATTGCACTAAGCTCCTCCAACAGCATCATCTGGGCTAGGAAATTGGTGTCCGCACATGCAATTCTTCACGTTCAGGAACAGGAAATTATCGCACGGGGCTAGGTTCACACTGTAGGCTGAATGAGACATTAATTTCACAGGTGTCCTTTCCAGAAACCTAATTGTTGCATTGGCTGTGTGCAAAGAGACATTGTCATGGTGGAGCAGAATTCCCCGCAGTCCAGTCTTTGGCCGCTTCTCCTGGATCTTTCAGAAGACTTTGGGGAGACAGACTTCTGTATACCATTTAGTAGTAACTGTCATCTTATCTTCCGGCACAACTGTAGCCAGATGACTACTTGTTGAGAAGAAAGTGGCCTTCATTTTCTTCCCCACACTCTTAGGTCTTTTGACTTTGGTCGGAGGCTACTCATCTGGGAAGACCCACACCTATGATTGGTGCTTTGTTTCATGGTCATATTGGTTGTTGGCCTCCCACTTATCCCTTCATCTTTATGGGACGTTCTCTCCCTCTTAAATTCAGGAAATCAGCGGAAAACTGTTACACGTGAAGGAGCAAAGTCCCCAAATGTTTTGTGAGTTGCTCAAGTGTTTGCGACTCATTTAAACCGCACTTACAATGATATAAAATCAAAGCAAGAAAATACTCCCTCTCAAGCTCCATAGGACACGTTTAATTTCACCACGCACAGACTACTTCACAAAGGTGCTGCTCAGAGACAACTGAAAGGAATCGTTTCTACGTGCTATGGTTTTGAGGTTCGAGAGTTAGGCTCTCAAATGGTATATTAGTTTATTGCATTCCTGTCGCCATACTGCCGTGTCTCAAAACTTATCTAGTGACCCACGTATTGTAAGCAGAAACTATCAGGTAATGTTCCAAATGTTCGGTAGTAAGGTTGTGTCTTCGATCGCTCAAAATATGTTTATAAACAGAAAAGGACCGTTTTACATCGACTGAAGCAATGGACAGTATTTTAATTTGGGTACTATTTTGGCACTTATTATTTCTGGCAAAAGCTCGCCCTTCACATTTATAAGACTATTAATTTGACACAAAAGTTCAAAGCCTGGGTTATCGTTCAAAATGTTTTAAAACTTTTCTTTAAGTTTGCTGGGTAATAGCCTACTTTGGCAATAAGGAGATCAGTTATTGGATTTTATCCATTAACTGAATAGATTCAATCAACGCCAAGCCTTGAGTTTCAAGCATTCTAATAGTTGCAGGTATATGGGGAAAATGAGTGCTAATCACAGCAATTTTTTTAAATACTGGAATCATTAAATGCTTCCTTGCACTGACAAACCGCCAAAGCCTCTGCACTATCGAAATCTTTTACAACACTTTTGATGACCTCGAAATGTTAATTGTAAAACAACACAGATTTTTAAAATGTAAATTAGCGCGAAAATATGCGTTTTCACTAGTGTTCAGTTAAAATATGCAATAACAGGTGAAAAAGATCTTAATATGCAAATGCATATGCAACATACAAATACATATAATCCGGTCTCCAGAGATAAGTATTGGATTAGCATATATTTACGCGTCCCGTGCCGTAGCCGAGTAGTTAAAGCAAAATGCCATGACCCAGAGCTATGGGACTTGCGCTGGTTCGGGTCTCCATGGGGGAAGAACTTTTCTCATGGAATTTGAGCCAGTATGGGACCGGTACCCACCCAGCATCGTCAGGAATTTGGATAGCTACAATAAGTAACGTCTCCAGGTTGAGAAAACCAGCTATAACGGCTGGGGACCCGACATGCTGACCACATGTCACTAGCAGGATGATCGTCTACCTCTGTGATTAACACATGCAGATGTGAGGCCAGCAGCCGGATGGTAGGTAAATGGCCTTATAGGCCTGTGCCTCATGGAATTTATTTTAATGGTTTGTGATTTGTGTGTTTAGAATTATTCAAATAATATATATTTTAATAAGCAACGGGAAGCTACCACACATATAATCCCCTAGTAAAGCTGCAAAGCATAGCATGAAAATGCTATGATTGCAGCGAAAGACCTGCCCTAGGGCAGAACACTATGGAAAATATGACAAGGATCTAATTCCAACAAATTTAATGTAAATGTAATTCCAACTATTTTTGAAGTTATTAAACGACTTATTATTGAATAAGTGTGCTGTAATGCCAGATCACTTTATGTAGATTGTGTGTTCTTGTATTGTGTACAGATAGTAATATTGGATTAGTGTAGGCCTATATTTATGTGTTTGTGTGTAGTAAAATTTGTGTTATTTGAGGGAAGATAATGAAGAGAAGGAAATAAGTGAAACCCGATGTCGGCAAGTAGCCTACTCCTGTCCTAAAGAACCAAGGTAGTTTCCAGGCTTAACTTTTCCATCCGACGCGACGTACGAATTACTACAATAGTACACATGCCTTCTCAACATATCATGATCTGTGGAGGGATTTGTAATTTAATGCAGGAATTAGTTATACAATCTAGCGATTTAAAAAAATTAACCACAGGACAGATCTTGGATATAAAGTGTGTTTCGAACAATTTGGCTCAAGCAGTACCATTTGATAGCCGTACTGATAACGTTCAGAACAGTGGATCAAAGTTTAACCCTTAAATTGGCAAAACAATAATTTCTCGTGCCTGTTATTTAAATGAATCGGACCGTAGTGAAAACGAAATCATGTGTAACTGTAAATTATTAGCTTATTACTGTATATTGTGTAATTCAATACAAATAATAAATAATATCCTCAAGTCCAACTCAGGATCGGATCGAGGGATGAGATGAGACGAAACCCCTTTATATAGAGGCCTGTGAATGATCAGGGTGCCGGCCGACCACGCCTGACGCAACCATCACAGGGGCAGATGAACGAAATGAAACGAAAAGGGTGAGATGAGTATGGAGAAATGGTGGAATGAAATTGTGACCGAGGAAAACGGGAGAGTGTTTTAACAGTTCTTATTACATCTGATTTCCCAAAAAGATCATGTTGCTCACTGCTGTTTTGTTCTTCATTTAACTGTATGTTCGTGCCTCTTTGGTCAAAAAAAAAATCGTTAAGATCTTTATCCCCAAATACTGCTGCATCTGAAACCCTGCATATACAAATTTTCACGAAGATCGGTTGAACGGTTTAGAAGTCTATAAAGGACAAACAGACAAACATTCGTTTATATATATAAGTCCACCGCTGTGGTCTCGAGGTAGCTTACTGCCTTGTCACGCAGCGGGCCCGGGTTCGTTCCCCTCTCGGGACAGTTTCTGGGTGAGGTTTTTATCGGGTTTTTCCTCACCTGTAAGATAAATGTCAGGAAAACTTTAAGGACCAAACGGTCCCCGAAATAATATGGCCATCGCAATCATCATCATTCATATTCACCTTATCATCATCATCCTTCATCGGTGTGGAAAACAACGGGAAGCTACCACACCTAAAATTCCCAAGTAAAGCTGCAAAGCATAGCATGAAAATGCTATGATTGCAGTGAAAGACCTGCCTTCGGGCATAATTACTATGGATGGATATATATATATATATATATATAATATTCTGTCCACCGTTGTCGTCTCTAAGTAGCGTGCTGCCTAGTCACGCAGCGGGCCCGGGTTCGATTCCCGGTCGGGACAGGCTCCTGGGTGAGGTTTTTTTCGGGGTTTTTTCTCACCTCTAAGATAAATGTCAGGATGCTTAGGGCCCAACGTCCCCGAAAATCATCTGGCCATCATCATCAACCTTCACCGTTGTGGAAAACTGCTGGAAGTTACCACACCTACAATTCCCTAGCAAAGCTGCAAAGCATAGCATGAAAATGCTATGATTGCAGTGAAAGACCTGCTTAAGATAGTTACGTAAGGAGAACTTATACCCATGAACCTCCGATTTTGATAGTGCCAGAGAATTAGTTATTTTATTAAATTAGCACGATATCAACAACCGGCAGTTAAAAATATCTGGTAGGGTTCGTATAAGAGTGGTTATAGGATTCTAAAGATTTATGACAGCAAATATGTAAAACGATATTACAGGAACTATAGTTAACAAGAACAACAAAAGATAAGACTTATCAGCTCGAGCGCGTTATCTCTACAATCCGTGAATTGTGACATAAATACCATTACTCGGTTAGCTATTCAGTTCCTAGTCCCACTGTATGTCCTTATGCGACGTAACACGTAAATTGTCTGATACTTATTGAAGCAATGTCATTAAACTGATCAGTTTCGTTGTTCTGTGGTCAGAGGACTACAGTTCGATTCCCACTCAGACCTCAGAAAATTTTCCGCAAAGGGAACTATTATTGTAGTCGCCCATCATCTAAATTAGGTTAAGTTTCTTCTTCTTCTTCTTCCTTTCCAGGATTAGGTAAATGTGACATGTTCCGGTCTCAATTCCATCGTTTCCTTGGCCGTTCCAAAGACCTTTTCCCATGTGGTTTGTAGGTGTTGATCTTTTTGGGTAATCTTGTATTGTCCATTCTGTCTAAATGTTCTTTCCATTGGTATTTGTGCTCTTCTAGGTTAAGTTTAGATTTATAATAAGAACAGTTAAGTCTCGTAGACTGCGATGGGCAGGACATGTGGAATGAACGGGGAATGAAAGAGGGCATGGAAGTTTCTTGTATGAAAATCAGAGGAACAACGCCCAGTTGGTAGAGGTGGGAGAATAACATTAATCATGACTTGAGGGAAGTAGACTATACTGGGGATGATTGAAAAACATTAGCTCAGGATAGGAATGTATGGAGAGCTTATGTACGCGCGGCGATGAACCTACGAATTCGATAGTGCCAGTGAATTAGATTGTTAGTTAGGTTTAAGGAGTCCCGTGCCTTAACAGAGCATTTTAAGTCATTATGCCTTGCTAGAGAACTGCAAAACTTGCTCTGGTTCGAGTCCCCATGGGGAAGATATTTTCTTATGGAAATTTGAATCATTATGGAACCAGTGCCCATCAAGCACCGTGAGGAATTTTGGTCGCTGAGTAGAGTCTCCAGGTTGAGAAAACAGCTGTAACGGCTGTGTGTCCCAACATCCTGACCACATGTTACCCAATACTGGCTGTATGATCGTTATGTGGATTTATATATGTGTATATCAGGCCAGCAGCCAGCTGGTACGTAAAGAGCTTTTTTTTTTTTTTTTTCAGATTTATGAACTCTCCTGGTGCTTCATTATCATTTATCATTAAAGCCACAATAGCTTGAACAGCAGCGTGTTTACATGTCTCAGTTACTATGCTTAGAAAGGTTGAATGACGTAATCCATCATTCAGTACTCGCAGAACCAGTAGTTACCACCTGGTAGTTACGGATATGTTATTGGTTTTGCGAGTACTCAAAGAAGGTTACGTCTTTCTATGCTACGCACCTGAGTCCCTAATTATGATGTGGTTCTGAGAATATTGTGGCTTTTACATGTCACCCAAGATATCACATGGGTAACTTAACTCCCTCTTCCAGTAATCTCAACCTCAGAACTGGATTACAATTCCGCCAATGTCAAGAAATAATGCCAGATATGTCGTAAGACATGTTACCATTGGACTTAAGTCTATATATATTCTGAAACGGCATCATTCTTAATAAATAACTTCGGTATGTTGCATCTTACCACAGATGCAACAGACTCAACTTACTTATTATAAAGAACCTCATAATGTTACTTCCTATTGCAATTTTATAATGCGTCATTCTTATTCAAATGTTTAAGAGCAACGAACATTTTCTTCTTCTTCTTCTTCCTACCAAGTATTAGGCCAAGGCCTGTTACGATCCTATAGAAAATTTTCCCTCCAGCGTTTCATAGGACGGCTTCCGGGAAATTATTGTATAAGACTTGAAAGCATAATAATAGTCCCTTCGATTAGTTGCTGGCCAAAGGAAGGCAAGACCAGTGATGGGGCTGCCATCTTATAGCCTCTGGTCAGGCATTTCTGGAGAAGAAAAGAAAATAAAGGAAAGAAGAAATGGAAGAAAGGAAAGACTCCCTAGCCCTCGGATGCCCTAATAGCGTCGGGGTCGAAAAAACAAGAGTTAACCAAGAGAGGTTAGATAGTAAAGTTAAAAGAGTACAAAACACAAGTAAGTGGAAGAAATATTTTGCTCAGCTTGGGCACCTTGTGGTCGCCATCCACATATCCCCTAGATGAGGACCCCTGAGGGACAACGAACATTTTAAAGACTTTAAATACCCAGAATCTAAATCCAGCTTCGCAAAACTCAGAAGCAAATCACAAATTAAATTAATTACTAACGTACTTTGATAATGCATGAAGAATATGTTTGCCTGTAACCATACATCACCAGGTGGGATAAAGTTACTCTCTTGTGGGAGTTTCTTAAGTTAATTTATATACACTTATTTACATATAGACGTGCGAATCACAAGTTGTTAGCTCATAATCTCAATGAGAAAACTAGTAGCAAACTAAGATATTACTTGGATGGAAAAGGTCGTTTAAATTTTGCTCAAATGATCTAATTTAGGTTTGAGATTTGGGTTGTATTATCAGTAGTAACATGAACTGCGGTCATGAAGTAAAGCAGGGGATAGCAATGGCAAAAGAAGCTTTTAACAAGAAGAGATGCATTTTCTGCCGACCTTTGGCAAAATAATTACGGAAGAGGCTAGTAAAGTGCTTTGTGTGGAGTGTAGCATTGTATGGTGCAGAGACGGAATGAGGAAAAGCGACTGGAAGCCTTTGAGATGTGGATATGGAGAAGGATGGAACGTATAAAATGGACAGACAAAATAAAAAATAAATATGTGCTAGACAGAGGAGATGAAGGAAGAACAATGCTGGAACTCGTAAATAAGAGGAAAATAAATTGGATTGACCACTGACTAAGAAGAAACTGCCTGCTGACGGATGCCACAGAAGGAATGGTCAACGGAAAGAAAGTTAGAGGCAGAAAAATACATCAGATAATAGACAATATTAAAATAAATTGTTTATATGTGTATACAAAAAGCAAGACCGGGAAGTATGGAAGAAAAAATAATCTATATTTTGGTTCTGGATACCAGTGTAAATAACAAAAATAATTCTGAAAAAAAAAGCAAGGCTGAGTTAAGGGAAGAGTGGAGAATGCTGAGATTGCAGTAAAAACCTGCACTTGGGCAGAATACTATGTATGTATGTATGGCTCCAATTTACGTTTGAGATTCTTTTACGAGTCGAAAAATCTTCAGACTCGGGATTCACAGCTTAAAGTATGCCGGAAGACTTGCATTTTGGATTGTTCCATTCTAGAACATTCATCGGCCCCCCTCAGTATTGAACCTTCGATCCTCGGGACAAAGCAAAGAACTTAACATTTAGATCAGCGAAGCCGATTAAATTGTTTCTTTACTCATATAAAATATCTGAATATTTTTTAAAAAATTCGATTATTTAAGGATTAATTGGAAGAGAGATAAGTTAGACAGCTTCATATCTTAGATTTTCACAGCAACGCCTGGTGTTATCTATGCTTCTGCCAGTTTCTTGATAGGTGGTGCATACATACGTCATTTATAATGCAATATTAGAACCAACATAACACAGCTATAGGTTTTGTTCACAGCTGATAAGTTTTAGCAAGCCTGGAATTCTTGCGGCCATTCCTGCGTTTACATAGTTAGAGATAAGGTAAAGTTGTTTTTGTGTTTACTCCATAGTAACTGCTTATACATTTGTTTTAAACGAACCACGTATATTATGCTTAATTATTTTACTGTGGTTGTCTCAACTATAAAGCTCTAAGACCTGAATTACGGGGGTATGGCAAAGAAAAGGAATTTTCTAACAACACATCGAGTTGATGATAATAATCTTATAATAAAAGACATAGACTTTTCATCTTGTTTTGCTGTATCTCCCATTTAGATGACTAATGTTTTATGAAAGGTTAATAGAGTAAGGGATATTTATCACACAACAGCTGTTACTTTTCCTCTACAAATAAAAAAGAAAAATACATATAATAATAATAATAATAATAATAATAATAATAATAATAATAATAATAATAATAATTATTATTATTATTATTATTATTATTATTATTATTATTATTATTATTATTATTATTATTATTGTTATCATCTGGTCATGTAATGTTTTTGACATCTTCCTGTGCCCGTTTCAAGATTCTGAAGACATTCTCCATGCCTGTTCTCCAAAACCCTTTCTTCTCTTGTGATGACTACTCTTTGAATCCATGTTACTTTTAGTCTTCCTGTAGGATTCCATTTATAAATCTTCTTCGCTAATCTATCTTCCATCATCCTTTTTTATTTCGGAATTTAGCGAGGTTTTTTAATGTATTTTTTTAATACCATTAATGCAATTTCATCTTCTAAGTTTAGTGTCCACGTGTCAGCTGCATATGTCAATCAACACTTTTTAAATTCATATTAAAGCACAGTTGAGGTTATGTAATAAGGTATTAAATATAAAATTGGTACCTGGTAAGTCAGTCGTCCTCAACTAAAATATTAAATAGTTCCAATATAGAGGCCTTTCCAAATCATTGTTTCATCTTCTGCATTTTACCAGTACCATTTTACCAAAGTACACGTTAAAATGCAGAAGATGAAACATTGATTTTGAAAGTCCTTCATATTGGAACTATTTAATATTTTAGTTGAGAACGACTGTCTTACCAGGTACCAATTTTATATTTAACATATTATTGCATATGTTACTACTGGTCTCACCAGTATTTTACAAAGTTTACGGCCAGTTTCCCTAGAGAGAAGGAATGATGTAAACATTTTTTTTAGAAGTTGGGATGATAAAAGTCCCTGTAATGAGGGCATACATTTCCATACTTGAGACTGTGTTTAGTATACTCATAAATATCAATTTATAGAGGCTTTCAAAATTATTTAAATCAGTGAAATTCACCTGGTTACAGAGGAGTAGCAGACAAGCAATTTTAGACAAGGAACTCAGGATCTCAGACAAAAAAAAAGTGTGAGTTCTCTGATATTAACTTTATTTATATTTGATACCCATAATTCAGTATTAAAATTAAGTAGGGTCATGAGGAGGAGTGGGATGACTTAAGGCATTAATGAGGAATTTAATGAAACTCAACTGTTAGTAACTAACCCACCGTAATTTCAAAATTTGTCTTTTAAATTTTTTTTCCGGCAATTTTACACATTCTATAGTGGACCTACTGATGATTATTTTTTATGTTTATAGTTCGTGGGCAATAATCGCTGTTAGAGCTAGTTCCGTTTTTGACTTCGGGAGACATCTTCGATGGCAAGTAGGTTCCCAAGTGGAGGCTCGCCAGGCTATTCGTCGCTATCTAGGAAACAAGTCAGCCATTGAAGATGATCTCCGGCAATCAGAATCGAAACGTCTACACTCTATTTCAAACGTCTACGCAGCAAGAGTACACACAGTTGTCTAGCCTTGAGGCTGGCGTTGGACTCTCATTGGCTGTTTGGTGAGATAATGAGGAAAACAGCCAACGAGAGTCCAACGCCAGCCTCAAGGCTAGACAACTGTGTGTAATCTTGCTGCGTAGACGTTTGTAATAGAGTTTAGCCCTAATAGCGACTACTGACCCTGACTATGGCCTGTAAGCAAGGATAATGTTCATCATTGTACAATTGGCAATCATTCTATTGCAGATTCTTTAATAGCTATATTTTTAAGTGATTTCCTAATCAATAATTAAGATTTGAAGCCATATCATACCATTCGATATCCCTATTTAATTTTAATCTGGATTCTGAATATTTTTAATATCTGTTAACTCAGATATATATTTTTCCTGAATAACTCGGTTTCACATTTTGGTCACATTTAACTCCAACCCCTCTATAAATGTTTTTTTTTTTCCCTCCATTTTCACTCTATATAACAATATTGGAGTCCACCGCTGTGGTTTCGAGGTAGCGTGCTGCCTTGTCACGCAGCGGGCCCGGGTTCGATTCCCGGTCGGGACAGGCTCCTGGGTGAGGTTTTACTTGGCGTTTTCCCTCACCTGTAAGACAAGTGTCAGGAAGCTTAGGGCCCAACGGTCTCCGAAAATCATCCGGTCATCATCATCATCATCATCATCATCATCATCTTTATCATTATCATCATCCTTCACCAGTGTGGAATGCAACGGGAAGCTACCACACTTATAATTCCCTAGTAAAGCTTCAAAGCATAGCATGAAAATGCTATGATTGCAGTGAAAGACCTACCCTCGGGCAGAATTACTATGGATGGATGGATAAATAACAATATTGTTAACATAAATCATTAAGTAATTAATTAGTTAATCATTTATGTGAAAACACCAAAATGATTTGTTTATAGGTGTTCTATTTTGTACGTCTATTTGCGCAAGTTTATTAGTAACCTTGTTACAAAAGAGTGTAATGTCTAAATACACCTGGTAAACTACATTATTCAGCTTTACATAATATTTTCCCATCAAATTACTCACTTCTTGCGTCATTACCTCCAATACGAACACCTGTTGAAACCAATCATTTCGTCCCCACCTCACTCATACAGTACAGTGTATGTAACCCCTAATTTAAAATAGGTGAATTCCACGTAATATTTGACATAACGCATGAAAATTAAAATTTATTCCCTGCCTTCCAAATTGGTATATGGACTATTAAAAGATTTTCAAGAGCCTCCATCCCAAAATGTTGTACAATATTAACAAACTTATACGTAATATAGATTTCATTTTAATTAAAACTTTTACACAACACAGAAGCGTTAATTGTTACGTCAGTTACCTTTATTTTGTATAACTAGTGACTAAAGTTTATTAGAATACAAAACTCAAAACATATATTTTGTAACACCTCCTATACTACATTCACAATTGCTTGTTGAAATAAAATTGAAAACTTCACAGAGATTATTTTACATGAATCACGTATATAATATAAAAACCTACATTTTAAGTAGAATTATTAAAGATATCCATCCATCCGTCCCGCGCCGTAGCCGAGCGGTTAAGGTAGGAAGCCTTGGCGCAGAGCTACGGGACTTGCGCTGGTTCGAGTCTCCATGGGGGAAGAAATTTTCTCATGGTATTTCGGCCAGTATGGGACCGGTGCCCACCCAGCATCGTGAGGCAATTGGGTAGCTACAATAAGTAGCGGCTCCAGGTTGAGGAAACCAGCTATAACGGCTGGGGGACTCGACATGCTAACCACATGTCACCCCTACACTGGCTGCTGATCATCTACCTCTGTGATTCACACATGTGGATGTGAGGCCAGCAGCCGGCTGGTAGGCTAAGGGCCTTGTAGGCCTGTCGCGCCAGGAGTTTTTATCCATCCATCCATAGTAATTCTGCCCGAAGGCAGGTCCTTCACTGCAATCATAGCATTTTCATGCTATGCTTGCAGCTTTACTAGGGTAGCTTCCCGTTGCTTTCCACACCGGTGAAGGATGATGATGATAATGATAAGGATGATGATAATAATGATAAGGATGATGATGGCCATATGATTTCGGGGACCGTTTGGGCCTTAAAGTTTTCCTGACATTTGTCTTACAGGTGAGGAAAAACCCCGATAAAAACCTCACCCAGAAAACTGCCCCGGCCGGGGATCGAAGCTGGGCCCGCTGCGTGACAAGGCAGCACGCTACCTCAAGACCATAGCGGTGGACTATTAAAGATATAAACTCCATGTTTTCTGTTAAAGAGAATGGAACTTACATACAAATGTTCTCAAGAGAAAAAGTAGTGACCTATTCTTTGAAGGCTAAGAAATTAATGAAGGTATATTATTTTGTTCCAATTATTACATCAGTTACTGGATCAGTTATTCACCATTACTGGATCCTTAGTACAGAGTTAAACGAAATTAAACGAAGGAATTTGTCTAGATGTAGAGGTAACCAGGGTTTTAGACAAAACATATTTGAGTTATTAGTTGTTCAAATTGAAGATAATATATGGTTTCCAAATTCGATTTGCCAGTCATAGAAATACCACGAGTCGGAAGAAAAGTGCTAGTGCTAAGTGTGTGGGTCAAAATGTGACCGATATAATTTAATGTGGTGCAAAAAAGTAAAATCACTTACAGACATCTGCAAAATTTAGAGTGGACAAGAAACGTGCAGATTGTGCTATATCTTACTTATTATTAAGTTGAAGAGAGTGAATCATAAGAAAATTGTTTTAAAAACTTTATAAAAGGAAGCCATTAATTTGTAAATCCATAGGACGACCAAAAAAATAGATGGGAAATTGACATTATAAATGTATGTATGTATTTATTGAACAGTTAGGCCATGGTAGCTATACAAGAGTATATCTATACAAAAAATAAAAAAAAAACTATAAAAGACTATATTAAAGTAAATAATAATTAAATCATACCAAAACAATTGCTAACGGTAATGAAAAGAATAATGTTGCATACATAAAAATATTGATAAATTAATAAGTACAGTATATGGCACATTGTCCACCGTTGTGGTCTCGAGGTAGCGTGCTGCGTTGTCACACAGTGGGCCCGGGTTCGATCCCCGGTCGGGATAAGTTTCCTGGGTGATTGTTTAGGTTTTTCCTCGCCTGTAAGACAAATGTCAGTAAACTTCAAGGCCCAAACATCATCAGGCCATCATAATCATCATTAACATTCATTAATCATATTCATATATCATCGGAGCAGCGTAACTGCGCCTTCCAGGCGCCCCAATCTCGGAAGTGGGTTACAATAACGCCGTGCCAGGAGAGATTATCAGAATGTCGAAATGACAACGTGGTGGTATTGAATAAAATAAAGTACATGGCAAGGAACTTAATCCCTAAACCATCTACAGGCTTTCCCTCAAGATGTTTCCATGCCTCTCTTTTATTACACTGTAACGCATAATAGCATACTCAAGAGTTGTTCCATGTTTAATTTCTTTCTGCACCTCGTTCCTGTTCGTAATTATTGTTCCTAAGGCTTTTTAATTCTGCCACTTATTCAAAGTACTTACAACAAGGATGTCATATATGAAACCTGTGCACATATTTTACTTTCACCCTATATAGTTGTGACGTTATGTTGAAGCTGCTTGTACAAAATTTATAAACTGCACATGTGATATAGTGTAACTATAAACTAACCAATTGAAACTTGTCAACTGATGGTAGGTACCTATACTTCATGTTACGGAACACCAATTTTGACGGTTTTAATACCCCCTGGGTGAGTGGATTGTAATCTGAAATACCCATTGTGCCTGGGGTTTTACCCCCTGCTGCCTTCTAATAATCATTGTGGACGTTGGGCAATGAGCATCGTGAAACTGGTCTGTTTTGTCATTTCCATTAACAAATGTAGCTCTCAATCTGATGCATTCGGCTCATTGACGACGAGTGAAGGGGGGATCTTACTCGACCAATGCTAACATTACAATACTTCTTTGATTTTTCTCTCCCCTCGCGTTCATTTGGATCGTTCACATAACGGAGACGTTATTTAAATAAAAGCTTTGTTTAATCTGATCAAAATTAAACTCTCGCTAAATACTCTTCAATACCCATCAACATCATGTGTGCACCAGAAACGTTTGGCAGTGATAACAAAAGTTAGGCCCATTTATTTTATGAGGATTGAAGGTAATGTTTTTACGGATTAGTTGATGACAAAGCGAAATCGTAAAACATTTTCAATTCTTGTAACGTTAAAAACTTTATTTCATATACATGATTATCTAATTTTCAAAAAATTGCAAGCTTTCGTAAATATATGTCTGAAATTTATCAACTTGATGGCCAAAAATTGTCTCCAACAAGGAATTGTGGAAATTGACAAATTAGTGTGAGATTTCCAAAGAAAATGGAAATGAATTGGGCATGTTTTGACAATATATATAAAGGATATGAAATTGAGTCCCTAAGGAATGGAAAGTAAAAGAAAACAACACAAACTGAAATACGCTCAAATTATCCAGGAAAATTGTTCCGACCTGGGATTGAACCAGCTCCTTACGATGCAGCGCCGCGTCGCTACCCCGATATCACAACGGTGGATGGTTAGTGCTACATAAATGTAATAATTAAATTTAATTATTTTAAGACACTGTAATTAGTCTAGTAATTAATGATATATAAAATCATTATATTTTAGATGAAAACAGATTAGCCTGATGAGCTTAATGTAGATAACTAAATCTACTAATGTACAATTGTAGAAGCACGAAGAGGATGGTACAAAATTAACTTTTTTTCTTAATTGTTGTAACATTCCAGTGTTCCACACTTCTGCGAAGTATATACCATTGTAAAGAAACAACAAATAGCAAATTAATAGAAATATATAATTTGGGGCTCCAAAATTAAAAAAAAAATTAAAAGTTAATTTTGCAAAATGTATACTCGTATAATTCAACTATTTTAAACATAGGCTACATTCAAAACTCTTTCATATTTCTGTTTATAAATTGGGTACACAGAATTTGGCTATTTCATAATTAAAATAACTCATATCAAAAGATTGAGATATAATTTAGTAAACTTTTAAAATTAGTTTTTCAATAATATTTTTAAAATATATGGATATTTTTAGAAATAATTATTATAAATTTAAATTTTATATAAATTAAAGTTTTCCATTATGGTCTAGAGAAAACGCATTCCAAGTTTTATTCAAAAATCTTCATTTTTGAAGGGGTTATATAAACTTTTGTGCTGTCATATGACTGGAAACCGACTCATGAAAAACTACAATGGAATGTTAATATGCATGTGAGAGTTGAAATGTCTTAAATGGGATTTAGATACCTCCTAAGTTCATATGTAACCTGCTGAATCAATTTGCTTTAAATAGGTCTATGTGGATGCGAAACATGATCTCTTGATTTTTTTCCTCCATGGCGCGACAGGCCTAAAAGTGCTTGCTGTCTCACACCCTCCTATATTAATCACAGAGGTACTTCGTCCATCCAGTATAGGTGCGACATGTCGGGTCCTCCAGCCGTTATAGCTGGCTTTCCCCACTTATTTTCTTCTTTGACCATACATCCATTCATCCCACATGCATTTCAGCGTCGGAATTGCCAGCCATTTTCATGTTGTCCATCTCGTAGTCCTTTCCTCGTGGGGTTGAAAACACAACTCTCAATTGTCCGCATTTCTCTTTTCATTCAACCTATTTAGCTAAAAGAGGACGTAAAAATATATTCTGTGTAGCTTGTAATTTGGTTTAACGTCTAGAATTCAAAATCCACCTAAAACCTGTGGTGTGATATCGTTGCGTCCCGCGCCGTAATCGAGCGGTTTAAGTCATCGTGAGGTGGTGCAGAAATGCGGGACTTGGCCTTGGTTCAAGTCCTCGTGGGGGAAGAAATTTAGTTACGAAATTTCGACTAGTATTGTATCTGTGTCCATTAGCACCGAGAGGAATTTGGGTAGCTATGATTAGTAGCGGCCCCAGAATGAAGAAATCAGCTATAACGGCTGGGGGATCCGACATGCCGACCACATGTGACCCCTATTACTGACCAGATGATCATCTATCTGTTTGATTAACACAATTATAGATATGAGGTCAGCGACGATTGGTAGTACAAGTGCCTTCTAGACCTATCGCGCCTGTTATATCGTTGTAATAATGCATAATAATGATTACAATTTTCCTGTTTATATAAATGTTGCTATAACTTTGTTTTCTTACTTAAACATTAATAGTTCAATTACGTCAACGAAAGCACATATTAGCATAACAATAATTATCCATTTACCAGCTTATCACAGGCTGTGACATGTTTTATCCGCTGGGTTATTTATAAGAAGAGGTAAGTATGTTCCAACATGTGGTAAACATGCATGCCCACCCATGTTTCAAATATTTGGGTTATTTTAAAAATTGTTAAAGTGTGGGGTTTAGGGGAAGCATGTTAAAGATAGGTATTTATAGATTAGAGGGGTTGGTAGCTGTGTAAGATCCATCAGAGTGACTCGAAAGTAGAAGATTCCTGAAGCGGTAGGGCCTCACACCCCCTCAAGACTAGACAGACATATTCTTAAGTCTCCCTGCTCTTTATTTTATTTTCACTGCTACTCACCCCTTTACACTGATTGTATTCTTTTTGAACATCTCGGCATATGCATTGCTTTGTAGACTGTCTCTTGTTTATCACGTCACTTCTTCTTATTTTGAAACTCTAACAAATGTCTACACATTTCAATATGAAAAGAATTCCCTATACGACTTTAAATATTTCAATGCACGCCTTATCATAGTGATTATTTTATCAGAGGTAACAATTTGTAAATATTTCTGCATGAAAATGTCATGTACTGTTATTCCGAAACCTTGGGCGTGCTTTATAAAAATAACATTCTGCTTATAAGTAGTGTAGACTAAGAACTATCTAACTCACTGGCACTATCGAACTTGTAGGTTCATGGCTGCGCGAACATAGGCTCTCCTTACATCCCTATCATGAGTTAATGTTTTCCAATCATTCCCTCTATAATTTACTTCTCTCAAATCATAGTTAATGTTATTCTCCCACCTCATTCTTGGTCTATCAACTGGGCGTTTTACCTCTTTTTTCCTTCAAGAAACTTTCATGCATGTCTTTCATTCCACATTCGTACACTGGCTCTTCCAACTCGTTTCTATGGTAGCGAAGTATGGACATTGAAACAGCAGAATATACTGAGATCTGCTGAAATGAGATACCTTCGGAGAACTGCAGGATACACACTACTAGATCACACATAAAAAAAATGAAGACGTCTTAGAAGAATTATACATGAAACCTTTAGAAAACAAAATTTCTGATTATAAGTCAAGATGGATGCAACATGTTCATCGAATGGAAGATCACAGGATACCCAAACAAATGTTAAGCTGTCTACCTGCAGGAAGAAGAAGACAGGACATCCACTCACAAGACTTTTGGATGGTGTTTTTCTTGAGGCCCAAACAGGTCAACAAATGGCCTAAATTCGTACTATGATGATGATGATGATGACGAAAATACGGTATACTGATAAAAGTAGTGAGAGGTACATGGAATTTAAAATCTTTACAAAAATCTATTTTCTAGCATTTTCAGTACGTTTTGTTGCTTGATTGATTTTTGGGCTATTATTTACAACATATGACGCGACTTTTTTTTTACGCAGTATTTCCTTCATAAACAATGATTTTTACATTTTTTCTAACGATTGTTATTTAATATGATGTTTAACTACATACGTAGCATGAAGACGTGGAGCCACATTGATTTTAACGGATATTCTAAGCAAGAACAAAATCGTGTTCCAGTGCAGCAAACATAGAGTGGTACTAATTGACTGTTCACATACTTCAGAATTTCAGAACTTACTATTTATTTTTGGTTACATTCTTTCATAGGCTTTTAACTCCAAGGGCGGCAGGCCTAGAAGGCCCTTGGCAGAGTTCTTAAATTGCGTCAATTTGGTCTTTCACAAGCTCTCTTCTAGTGTTTTGCCCGGGCAGGTCGTTAACTTCATTCATAGCATATTCATGCTATGCTTGCAGTTTTACTACGGAATTATAGGTGTGGTAGTTTCCCGTTGCGTTCCACACCGGGGATGATAATGCTAATGATAAGGATGATTACGATGGCCAGATGATGTTTGCGGACCTTTTGGGCATCAAAGCTAACTGACATTTGTCTTATAGGTGAGGAAAAACCCCTAAAAAAACTCACCCAGCAAGCTTTTCACGACCGGGAATCGAACCCGGGCCCGCTGCGTGACAAGGTTGCGCCTACCTCGAGACGACAGCGATGGACTTTCATAGGTTAGAGTACTTAAATTGCTTTAGGTTAGCTTTTAGGTTCTTTATATATCGTGTATATATGTTGACTGTATTACCCGTTTAAGGAGTAAATGCAGTTGTTGACGGAGGGCCCTGCTGTCGTGTTTATGCAGGAATAGAACACGTGACACTGCTATCTATGAGTGCAGAGGGGAATGGGACGTGGGACGCTGACAGTACACACTTCCTTACATGACGTCACGTGTAGCAACAAACAGAGCTTCGTAATTCCTCCGCCTGCAGAGATATTTTGAATGACTAATATCTTCTGACTCCATAGTGTAAACCGCTTCGCGTTTGTTGGCGCATGCGCATGGTATATGATTGGAACTAGACTTTTTTTCGCGTCACATGTTGTAAAGAATCTCCGATTTTTGTTCTTTTTTTAAAATGATTCTGACATATTTGTTGAATAATATTACAGAACAGCAATGAAACAGAGCTATTTGAAAATATATATGTGCAAATGCAGTGTATAGAGGGGTCATGAAAACGAGCAGAGAGGACGTTATTTGTATATGTCATATTAAACTCTTTGCACGAACTGAACACTGCTATCTGCTAAAAGTAGTTTGTCAAATTTAGCAGTTGAGGTTTAAGAAACAGAGTTTACTAAACATCTGATTTATAAATTTTACGCTGGTAACAGGTAACTGCTAAAAGAAATTTGTTATGAAACATGTTCTTGGTAATTTTTTAACTGACACTTTTATCGTTATTTTTTATCAAATATGAGCGGTCCAGATTTCATCTTATAAAAGAGAGTTGTTTAAAAATGTATTTAGGTTAATTTGAAACAGATTTTTGAACAAATTTTATTTCCCTCCTTTACTACTCCGTACTGTTTCATTTAAGGGACAGAAAAATGAAACTATGTTTTATGTTAACATCTTAAATATTATTATAAACAATGCCACGAGTGATATCAAAATTGTGTATAAATTCACGACTCACGAAGCGAGGAGTGAATTTATCTAGAGAATTTGGATATCAAGAGTGGCATTATATAGGACTATTTAACGAATAAATTTAAGCTGTTTACTCACAAATCATTATTTAAATATAGTTATTTTAAAATATGTAGGCCTATATATTTATTGTAAACGGCGATGTTTGAAAACAAATGAAAAACGTTTGTTATGCTTCATTTGTTCATCACTGCAACCAGATCATATTATTTATTGCCAAAGTAACGCAATATTGTAAGAATGCACCCTAGTGGAGAAAAAATTAAACACATCAAACTGTTTATACCCAACATTCTAGGTTATTAATTAATTTCTGATGTCCTATGATTTAAATTATACCTTTTCTGGAAGATAAATTCCTGGGAAATAATGCATTTAAAAAAGTGCAAATAGTGGTATAATCAATTACTACGAATGTTTTTCTATTATATCCCGCAAGCAGTATATGTTTACATCCGTTATAGAATTTGGTAGCCGCATTTCTTAGTGGAACAGTCACTGCAAAATAATGTTCTGACCTATTCATAATGTTAAAAAGGAGGAGCTTGATTTTAATATGATAAAATGAAACTGATAAAATCGAGGTGAAAAACGACTGTGATTGGTTGTAAATCAAAATTCATTGAAATGTGATTGGTCATTGACTCCCATGTGGGGCATGGGTTAAATAGTCCCAAAAAATGCATGTCTTCTACCAAACAATTATGATTTTATCAATTCTTTTCAGTGTGTGTTAAGACGGGACACGCAAGAAATAAGTTAAATACAATTTAATTTCATTCAAATGTTCTGTTTTTCAATCATTTGGTTATATGATCCGTCTTAAGTTCTTGGATTATTTTTTATTTATTTATTCGTTGCGTGATTTGTAATTGTTTTGTTTGAAATCGCTCACGTTTCAATGTTTTTGTATAAACGTTACATGTGACATGACTTTTTTAAATTACTTCATAAATTCCTGACAAATTTTACTCTTAGGGTTTCATTTTTCAAATTATTTCCACTATTTACGATGATTTTTACATGTTTTCTAACGATTATTTGAATATATTTTTTCACGATATTGAACTACATGAAGACATGACAGCCATATTGATTTTAACGAAAAATTGATAGACCACGACTGATATGGAAAGATGTGCCTTCGAAAGGAGAATGGTATAGACTTCAGAAGAATGTCAAAACCCAAAACGGACTGTCGTTGCAGATATGACGATGATGATGGGGCCTACAGGGAAGTGTGCAAAATTGAACCAATACACTTTTTGATTAAGGATACAAGATGAAATTGGAATGACCATAGGCTAATCAACGCAATGGATGTGTTTTGTAATGCCACTCACTTCGCTTTTCGTGCTTCGGTTTCCGCTCTGGGCGGATAGATGACTCTACTTTCAATTTAGCACAACTTCAGCATAAGTAAATATTTTTAGTTGATCAGTTAATTACAGCTGATAATTATGAATTTTGATTATGTATTCTTTATGTGTTTGTGTAGTGTAAAGTCTGATGTATGGGGATTATGATGTTATTGATGGGACAGGAGAAGGTGAAACCCCGGTGCCGGCACATACCTACTCTTGTTGAAAGACATCAACAAGGCTTAACATCCCCATCTGACGGACGAATTACCATCAACAGTACCACATGCCCTCTAAGCATATGTACTGTGGTAGATTTGCAATTGAACGCATGAATCTGGTGCACAATCTAGGGATAAAAAATTACAATCAAATTAGTTGTATACATTAATTTTAAAATTAAAATTTTAATTTCTGTGTGTATCGAACCCTGGTCCGCTTGTAAGCCAAAACGGTGGACTATTTAAACAGAATGGAGGGAAATCGATTTTTAAGAGAGTTCAAGACTGACAACATTAGCGAAAAAGTCCTTTAGGAATTCTCACATCTACGACGAAAAAACGAAATCGCGCCCTGGAATTGAAATGAAAGAAAACGCAACAAGCAAACACCTTATGCCTGGATGAAGAAGAGTAAATCTTTACAATTTGTGAAGATTATAATATTGGTGAGTAATTAATTAAAGCCAATGGAAAATGATATCCAAATGCATGAACGCCTTAGAACTAGTAGTGACAAGAAATGGGTACGACATGCAGCCGCTTTTGCCCTTTACTCAGTAAAAAGATCCCGCTGTAGGCCCTAGGAGGCTGATAGGAGGTTAAGGCGCCCACATTTCTAAACAATTAATACCAGTTGTCAGCCCTCCGTGACGGCCGTCTTTACTCCAGAACATACGTCTTGTACTCGTTTCTATAAAAGGCTACATATACCCAATGGCCATGGTGCCACCACACTCATCATTTGGTTAAAATGCAAGATTTTTAAGTAAATAATTCTTGCATATTTGTAATATTTTTAGATTTAAAGGCCATCTTTATTTACGATGTTTACTAGTGAATGTTGTAGCACACGCCTTATACATATTGGAATGTTCCGCCCCAATGGGAACAGAATGTTCTACCCCTGCTTGTGATACAGACTAAACGGAACTATTTCTGGAAGGCGATATTTCTTTATCTTTCGGCACAAGTTACAGAGGTAATATAGTGCATGTTCCTTTTCCAAGTGACGGCAAGAAAGCTCACACATGGCATCACTTCGGGAAACAAATTCTCTAAGCGCACGCTCTTTCTAAAAATGTCTGCAATCTTTTGTATGCGATACTGCGAAAAAATTCCAAAACTTCCATCATTTTAGTTAAATATACGGGACTGGAAGTAAATATCAATAAAACTAAATATATGGTCACACATAAAAATACATTATATAATGGAAATGGACAGCTAATGACAAATGAGGGGAATTTTGAGGAGGTGTCTGAATTCAAATACTTAGGTACAATAATCATAAACAGGAATGAGATGCACAAGGAAATTAAACATAGGATCAATTCTGCAAATGCGTGCTATTATGCATTACAGCGACTGTTGAGGTCACAACTCCTTTCAAAACACGTTAAACTGAAAATATATAAAACTATTATGGTACCAGCTATATTATGTGGATGCGAAACATGTACTCTTACTTTAAGGGAGGAAAGGAGATTACGAGTATTTGAAAATAAAGTTGTTAGGACAATTTTTGGACAAAATAGAGATGAAGAGACGGGTGAATGGAGAACATTACATAACAGTGAACTACATGGTCTTTATAGGAAGCCAGATATAATACGAACAGTTAAGTCTCGTAGACTGCGATGGGCAGGACATGTGGCACGAATGGGGAATGAAAGACGTGCATAGAAACTTCTTGTAGGAAAACCAGAGGGAAAACGCCCAGTTGGTAGACCAAGAATGAGTTGGGAGAATAACATTAACTATGTTTTGAGGGAAATATATTATACAGGGGTGATTGGAAAACATTGGGTCAGGATAGGGATATATGGAGAGCTTATGTCCGCGCGGCCATGAACCTACGGGTTCGATAATGCCAGTGAGTTAGTTAGTTATATGTTCACCTTAATTAAAATATCATGGTATTTTAACCAAGGAATGGATTTCTTTGTAAATCCATTTCTATTAGTGAAGCTTGATATTTTAGTATTAGATATCAGCATCAGGGTACAGGCTTATTGGTTTGATATATTCTATGGAAACGTTGACACCAATTATTACTTTTAATTCTCTAACCTTTTTCATTAAGTTATACATTTCTAGTTCTATCTAACTTGGGGTATTTAGAGCTGCTGACGTCTTCCCGTGCCAATCTCCCGAAGCCTACGATCTTGTGCATTTTCAATGCTTAACTCTCTTGCTTGCATTTCTATCCTCATATTTTCCTTTCATGTTAACTTTGGTCTCCCTCTTTTCTGCTTTCTGATCGGTTGCCATTGATATAGTCGTTATACATTGTTAGTTAATTTCTTAATTTTCGTTTATTGTATGGTCCCTTAAAGAATATTCAGCTACGGATCTCAAGGAAACGGTTATTTCAAGTTTAGTTTTTTGTTCATCACATTTTTTAACGGCCATATCTCCATATCTCGGACCCACATGTCAATATAGGAACTCATACTGATTTATAGAATTTTAATTGGATTCCTTTTATGAACTTTTTTTTTAGATTTCTTCTTATTGTGCCATAAATTTTGAAATTTCCCCAACTTTGTTTTCATGTCTATATTTCATATCTATATTTTTTACGTCCGATGTAATTAAATTTTGTCACATGTTCAATTACTTTTTTGTCCAATTACAATGTTTGTTTCTTCTCCAGAAAAGCCTGACCAGAGGCTATAAGATGGCAGCCCCATCACTGGTCTTGCCTTCCTTTGGCCAGCAACCAATCGAAGGGACTATTATTATGCTTTCAAGTATTATACGAGAATTTTCCGGAAGACGCTGGAGGGAAAATTTTCTATAGGATCGTAACAGACCTTGGCCTAATACTTGGAAGGAAGAAGAAGAAGTTCTTTAAATATTGGGTTCCGTTAAATGTCATTTATTTTGTTTTTTGGGGTTGATATATTTAAATTATAATCGCTAGTCGATTTCCTTACATAAGAGGTTAAAATCTTAAAATGCATGTCTGATATTTCAATCGTCCTCAGCTAATTAAATTTTCACTTAACCACTTACATATTATCACTTCTTTAAATGCTGATCACTTAACCACTTCCATATTATCACTTCTTTAAATGCTGATCACTTAACCACTTACATATTATCACTTCTTTAAATGCTGATCACTTAACCACTTCCATATTATCACTTCTTTAAATGCTGATCACTTAACCACTTCCATATTATCACTTCTTTAAATGCTGATCACTTAACCACTTCCATATTATCACTTCTTTAAATGCTGATCACTTAACCACTTCCATATTATCACTTCTTTAAATGCTGATCACTTAACCACTTCCATATTATCACTTCTTTAAATGCTGATCACTTAACCACTTCCATATTATCACTTCTTTAAATGCTGATCACTTAACCACTTCCATATTATCACTTCTTTAAATGCTGATCACTTAACCACTTCCATATTATCACTTCTTTAAATGCTGATCACTTAACCACTTCCATATTATCACTTCTTTAAATGCTGATCACTTAACCACTTCCATATTATCACTTCTTTAAATGCTGATCACTTAACCACTTCCATATTATCACTTCTTTAAATGCTGATCACTTAACCACTTCCATATTATCACTTCTTTAAATGCTGATCACTTAACCACTTCCATATTATCACTTCTTTAAATGCTGATCACTTAACCACTTCCATATTATCACTTCTTTAAATGCTGATCACTTAACCACTTCCATATTATCACTTCTTTAAATGCTGATCACTTAACCACTTCCATATTATCACTTCTTTAAATGCTGATGATTGAATATGTTTTTAAAAGGCCTTCAAAATAATTTGACTAACAAAATATTTAAATCGAAATTTTAATTGAGGAAGCTGAAATGTCAATCACCTGTTTAAGATTTTAATAATTTACGGTTGTAACATCAACGGTGGTTCATTGTGAATTTTGAAAATATTGATCAATTTCCATCATTTTTGCGTTTTTTTTCCTGAAGAAGCTGCAACAAGCTGATCTGCAGATAAAATATAATGTTTAAAATGTGCAGTACTAAAAAAATATATTTTTTATATATTCCCATATTTTTAGAATTTTGCAAATTGAAAAATGAAAGATGTACAAACGTTTGTAACATATGACTCACTTTATATTAAAATTTGAATACACGATTTAAGTGCCAGAGTTTTAGACTCAAATTGAATTGTGTGCTGAAACCTAAAAAAAATAAAAGTAATAAAACAAATAAAAAAAGTGTTTGGTGATTGCACCCTGACTACCTAAGTAAAGAATTAAAACTGTAATTGTTTTTTGATCGTATAGTTCTTTGAAATTCCAGCAGTTGATTCGTAGCCGGACTTCTTTTTCTTGTCGATTTCCTCGATTGTTCCGATGAGTTCTCATATCCTAAATACATAGTCAATTTACATACTTTGATTCTTAGTACTGTACATATACGTTTCCCGTGTCATTGCGTTATAAGATTTTGACGGGATAAGCGATTATATATAAAAATAAAAAGATTTTATTCTAGAAAGCAGGTGGAATAGCACGCATATGTTAATCTTGAATTCCTTCCCTTGGATATAGGCTGTAATATTTATTTGGTTATGGAATCCTTGCAGTCAAACAATTTGAAATATAGAACCCAGGTTGTCAAACGAAATTGGAGTGTGGCAGTGTATGGAGCAAACATCTGGACGTTAAGATTTATTGAGGAGGGAAGATTGGAAGAGCTAGAAATGTGGACATCGAGAAGATACCAAAATGTGAAATGAATAGGAACAATTTTTTACTTAGACAAGTGATTTTAATATGAATGAAGTGAAACTAAGAGAAAAGTAAATTGGCTGGGTCTCTGCCTGAAAATAAATTATATCAGATGAATATAAAGTAATGATGGGCAGAAAAAATAATAACATGATACAATAGATAACATTAAGACAAATGGTTCATACATAGAAATGAAGAGAGAAAAGAGAAGAGAATACTGAGTTTGAAATGAAGCACCTACCCTTCAACAACAACAAAAAATTAATAAATGAATGAATTTTATATAATATAAAATAATAATGTTCAAATTTCATTTATGGATTTTATAAAAAAATAATTCAATTGGTATGGACAAGTAAAAAGAATAAGAGAATATAGACTCCCAATGAAATTACTAGAGTGGTTGTCAACTGGTAAAAGAAGAAGAGGACGACCTGCAGGAACTGCTACAGGCCTATAGTATACTACTCACAAAGCCGAATTTATGGTCCGATTTTGGTGGTTTACGGAGAAAAAATATAAGTTTATATATATATATATATATATATATATATATATATATATATATATATGTTGTTAATTAAATCATATGTCCCTAGTTATGTTGTGAGAAAACAAACATGGCGGCCGCTAGAAAGATTTTTAAATTATAGCTTTCAAGTATATCCCAACACCTTTAGCTGATTTTCGAGAAAACATTTCTCCCTTCATTTCAATCAATCTCATGTATCTAGTTTCTTCACATATAATCGAAAATTGCACAGTTATTTTTTTTTCAGGTTAACCCCACTACTAATGGACCGATTTTGCTGGTTTACAAACCCATTAGCCCATTCTCAATTGTTTTTTTTTAAATTAATCGCTATAAATTTGTTTGCGGAAAAAAAATGGATCCTCTAGAGCTTTGACAGACACACACGGAGAGACACAGCCTACACACATTTTTATAATAATCTTTTCGATATCTGCTAAGTAGGATCGATAAAGATTTGTAAAAAATAATTCAGACATATATTTCATGAGAGCAATCTCAATTATTTTGTAATTTGCTAATAAATAACACTTTGGCGCGACAGGCCTAGAAGGCCATTGGCTGCTGACCTTACATTCATATGCGTTGATCACAGAGATGGACGATCATCCAACCACTATAGGGGTGATACGTGGTCACCATGTCGATTCCTCCAGCCTTAATGGATAGTTTTCTCAACTTGGATACGCTACCTAAAGTCCTCATGATGCTGGTGGTCACTGGTTCCATACTGACCGAAATTCCATGAGAAAATGTCTTCCCTACGGGGACTCGAACCAACTCATGTCCCTTAGCTCTGGAGCAAGGCATATTGCCTTAAACCTCTAGGTTACGACACGTGCTAAAAAAATAATAAATTATATATAATGTAAATAGAAAAGACTGGATCGAATGAATTAAGAGTATAATGAAATAAAGGGTTAATGTTTAAGTACATAGTACTGTATGTAGCCATAGAAATAAGAATTATTTGGTTTTATGGTTATCCTGTTCATTCATTTTAGGAACGGATCTTCTTAGCTCATAAATAGAAAATTTAACAACCATTACAACGGTTTTGTAGCTGTTAAGCGCGCACGTGCAGACAAATAACCTATTCTACAAAAGATATAATTGTTTTTTTAAGAACACGATTAAAGCAACACATGTCTAGTTAAACTCGGTGCGTTGCGTTTCACTTTAGAGGTCGTGAGATATCTTCACGCATAAAAATGACACGAATACCAATGTCAATTCTTCCACGCAATAAGAAAATGAGCTTCATACCCGTGAATACTGATGTTTGCTTCACAGAATTCAAGGACATAGAAGCTGGTATTATTCTTTACCAGGGTTAATTTATTGCCTCTTTCAATACAATTCGTTTTGATGTTGTTTAGTTTAGCTGGTACACAATATCCTTCTTCTTCTTCTCCATCGTAGTTCAACCTCTCGCCTTATAACACTTTTACGTGTCTGACGCCACCCTGGCTTTTCAGTGGCACGATCTGTCGGGGAGGTATTTTAAACTGTAATCGCGCACATACGTTTTTGACCACACAAACTCATAGAGGGCCTCGCCGAATGAATGATAAAACAAACAATTCAGGACCTCCTCCGAGACAACAGAAATATTTAAGTCGAAACACACCATTATCTCGCATATTCACAATTAACATGACGAATATGATGACTGTGATGTCCAGATGATATTCCGCCTTTAACTTTTGCTGATATTTGTCTTACAGATGAGTAAAAACCCCGAAAAAATTAAACCCAGAAAACTTGTCTTGACCGGGGATCAAACACTCGCCCGCTGCTACGAGGCAGCAACGCTACCCCGAGAACACAGCGGTTGACATGTTGATGCACAATCTACCGATTAAAAATTTACACCGCCACTAACAATAAGAAACTGGGCCTGGAAGCAAATGTCATGAAAATTAAATACAGCATGTTGTCATAAGAAATTAATTATTGAACGGGAATGGGCACATAACAAATTAGGCAAAATTCTAATACCTAGGAACAATAATTACAAACAGGAATTAAATGTGAGAAGCAGAAAGAAATTAGATTTAGCCTCAAATCAGGAAACGCATGCTATTATGAACTGCAAACAATATTAAAATATAGGCCTAAAACTATTATTATTCCAGTTATACTATATGCATATGGAAGCTAAATGTACTCTCTAACTTAAAGAGAGGAAAAAAGACGAGTATTTGATAATAGAGATCTTGGGAAAAGTTTTGGTCCAAAGTGAGACGATCAGGCAGGAATATGGAGAAAATACACAACAATGAGCTACATGATCTTTATGGAAAACTAGACATAATAAACAGTTTATTCTCGTAGACTGCGATGGGCAGGATATGGTACGATTGTGGCACTGAACTAAACAGACATGTATCTGTGTGTTTTATTTATGGGAGGCCATTTACTATAAATGATGTTTACTTATATTTTGTAGGTTGAGTGTATGTTTGTCTAGCGTAATTGTGTTATGGGAGGGATGATGATGATGATGAAAATAAAAGGGGAAGGTAAATCTCGATACCAGAACGTAGCTTACTACTGTCGAAAAGCACCAAGGGACCGCCAGGCTTACCATCCCCATCCGTTACACGAGAATCACTATCGACAGCTGACTTATTACATGTATTCTCAGCATACAGTATGTACCAGTCATCAGGTAAAAAATGTACACCATCGCCTCTCCCAGCCCCGAGATTCAAAATTTCATAATTCTTCTTTACTTTTTGCTTTATTCTTGTATCTTGTTACATGGATTTATTCATTCTTATGTCATTGTGTCCTTCCTATGTGTATTTGTTCATCCATATTTGTCCTTCCTTTTGGTATCCATTTCCATAATCTCTTCACTAGTCATGTATTTTTCATGGGGGTCGATGTGTTTATTCAATTTAGTTTTCCGATTACTCATCCAAGTGTTCTTACAAGGGAACTGTCAACCATTGCATGCCGAAACCTGCCTTGAAATTTCTTCCAGAGAAGCATTGTGATGTGTCAAATCCCTGTCCAAAAAATTATCTGCCGTGAAAAGCATTAAAATCCAGCGCCAAATCTCTTATTTATACTATAGGGAAGTAATACAACTCGTGAATTGGTAAATTAGTTAACCCTCACTACCTGCCGTCCGCGCCACATCTCACCTCACTTCACTCCACTCTTACCCATGCAAAGAATCCATTTTCTCCGTACGGTCGGTTGCTATTGCTGGATTCTAGTTTCCATTCCTGTGCCTTGCAGTTAAAAACGATTTTTTTGGACTCGGCCTTGATATATCAGAACGATTCTCTGGGAGAAATTTCAAGATAGGTTTCAACATGCGCTGATTGACAATTCCCTTGTTAGAATTAAAATGTCCAACCCCATTCTAATACCTAGGAACAACAAAATAGGACTGAACAACAAAAAGGAATAAAATTCCACGTTAAATTATATATATAATGCCAGAGCAAAGATTGCCAAAAATTGTTATGGAATGGATCCCAATGGAAAGGAGGAAGAGAGGAAGACCGAAGAAAACTTGGATAGAAGGGGTACAAGCAGCTATGAATATCAGAGGAATGGAGGAAGATCAATTGATGGATAGAGAGGAATGGCGTTTGGTTTCCGGAAGACGGCGGCAGCTGCCATGATACCGGATGATGATGATGATGATATATATATATATATATATATATATATATATATATACTGTATGTTTCGGTAAAAAGACGTTTCACGTCAAAATGTTAGCTCAAGATTGGGATATTTGGAGAGCTTATGTCTGTGTGGCATGAACCTCCAATTCGATCTGAAGTAACAAGATGATTATGTTATTAAAATTTAAAGATCCTCTTCCTAGAAGCCGTGTGCATATAAACGAGATTCACGGGATAAGTGTGAGTAACTACAGTAAAACTTGTTCATAGCGGAATCGCATGGGACCAATTTTCTTTTCCACATTAAACAGCATTCCGCATTATAAAAAACAAAAAAAAAATTAACTAATCTTAAATTATAGAGCGCCGTGTAATGTCTTTGTATGTACCTTGGATTAATATTGTAGTTCAGCTGCCGTTTGAGAGTGAAGTATAGTATGTACGAGCGACTTAGGGCCAGTTTCACCAAGAGAGGTAACTGCATTACGCCAGTTTAAGCTATGCATTATACATGGGGAAAACTGGCGTAATACAGTTACGTCTCTTGGTGAAACTGACCCTGGGACGGTAACGCGCGTAAAAAAACTGTCCCGTTTCATCAGCGTTAAAAATGTCTCTTAGGAGCATATCGTGAAATTAAAGTATGCAGTTTCGGATTCCACTCACTAACTATACTTTCGTCCACATCCTTTGATTCCCCGCAACTATACTTTCGTCCACATCCTTTGATCCCCCTGTTCACAACCAACCTGAAGATGCCTTGAAATCGTTATTCCCTAGGCATATAACAATAGCTATAGCTTGACTTTGGAGCATCGGTCCGGAAATTTGGAGATTTTTTTATCGTGGACTTGTAAAACATTCCCACACCTCGTTGATTTACCTTCCGTCCATTGATTCATTTTTTTTTTTTGTGTTTTAAAATCTCATAACGGATATCGGAAGACCAGTGGCCTAAACAGGTGTTAGATTGAATGGTACCAGGCAGAAGGAAGAGGGGGAGAAGTAGAAGAACATGGTATGAGGGAATATATGATGCCATGATGAAGAGGAGTATGGAAGAGGGACAATGGGAAGATAGGAATCTCTGGAAAGCAGGAATCAAGGGCGAACTTCTGTAAAGTGGAAAGCCTGTATTAAGTATTAAGTAAGTAAGTAAAATCTCATAAAATTGTGATTTCCACATTTAAATTTAAGCCTAGTCGTTATTTCACGTACCGAGAAGTTTGCTTTCTTCATCTTCAATCACTTACACTTTTTCGTTTAATGACAATGATACATACGATTTAGCCATCTTTATTCCGTAAATTCAGAACGCTACCTGTGGAAGATACGTAAACAATCGGTCTCAGATCTTAAATAATTAAAGATTTTACAGTGCACTGGTTGTGTCACAGGCCAAATATTTGTTAAACGAACCTGTATTTCGCAAAACAGTTGTGCAGTGAGGCCGAAAGAAAATTCCAGATACAGGTAGAAACTCTACTTCTCCCGGCGGCAGGAATAATTACTTATTGTTAATTTGTCTAACGGGAATTCATTGAAGTGGAAACTAATTTATTTCCCTTAGTCTATAACATTTTTTTTTAATGAATTGTGGTAGAAATATCCTTCCGTTTCCGCGTTGGACAAATCCGTTTTATACAAAATAAGTACACTAAAATTACTGTTATTTTGCCGGGACCAAAAAATGTGTTCACGTTGGATATATTTCCGCATTACTCACGTTCCGGATTATACAAGTTTTACTGTACTAAGGTAAAAAAAATATATATACATATATAAATTCAGGGTGTAAAATAATACGCTAATAAAAATTATCATTTAGCAGAGGTTGGAGGGGTTTGGTCATGGTTTGTAGCATTGCTTCCGTTCTCATAATCACGTTACTGCCCTCCATCAGTGTTATGATGGCTTCACTCAAGGTTGTCAAAGCGATTCCCTTGACTCTTGTAAACAATAAAATTAGCAAGAATTATGCATTTTTCCTTTAGGCCTACAAAGGAGTGGCTGTTACGTAGTTTGTTTGACCGACCTTCAATTGTCGTAACTTGTTAATTTGCTATCATAATATTGTCTCCATAGAGCAATGAGGAAGCAGTACATCTCGTAGTATAAAAATAATCGACGTTTTATAAGCATATGACGACTTAATAAATGGAAGTTATTAGGATTTTTAAAACAATTCAATAAATATTTATAGCGAGATAAAAGATAAACATGGAAGAGGTACATAGATACTAAATATGGGCCTATTAACAGTTGTGGCCGCTTTCACACTCCTAGTCCCCATTTACTCTTCAATACATCTTTCGAATTCAGTATTCTATTTCTCGCAAGTTCTATAGCTCTGCAGCAAGGCATTATGCCTTAAACCGCTCTGTTTCCACTCGGGACTTACTGTTAGTTGAATCTGTAAAATTAGGTTTTTTAAGGTTTTTTAGGTTTATTTATTTCATTCATTCATTCATTTTGAGAATTTTCCTTATCATTGAGGGTTTTCTCCAACCAATCTTAGCAATTAAAATATATATATATATATATATATATATAAATGACTACGGACTTAAAGACTATCGGTTTGCAACAAATATTCACAAATGTCCCTTAATTAACGTTCTCTGTCCTCTGTGTCTTCATCTGTTACACCAAATTTCCTCATTGAATGTTGTTCTTCCAGATTGTTCTTGGTCTTCATTTTTTGTTCCTTCTTTCAATTTTCCATGCATAGATGGCCTTTGGTAGTATTTCCATCCTGCATTCTTCTTACGAGTCCATACCATTTTAGCCTTCTGTGTTCAATCTAATCCATTATATTTCTTTCTGCATTCATCCATTTTCTAATTTATGTATTTATAATTTTTTCCAGTCGAGATTTTCTGGCAGTTCTTCTCCAAAAACTCATTTCAACTGAAGTTATTCTGTTGACATGTGTCATTGTCCAAAATTCTAATCCATATAACATTATACTTTCTTGTATGGATTTATAAATTAGTTGTTTTGTTCTGTTAATAATGTTTTTACTCCATAGTATAGATTTTAACATTCTTATGTTTTTTTTTCATTACTAATCCTTTTTTGCTATTTCTTTATTTGATGTTCCATCTTTCTCTATAATTGATCCCAAATAACAGAAACTATCGCTCTTCTTTATCTTTACCCCATCAATATATAATTAATCTGGGTCATTTGTTAAATACTCTGTTTTGATTTTGTTGATTTTCAAACACCATTTCTGATATGTTGTCGACAACTGATTACACACATAATTTGCATCTTCTCCATCCTGGGTTATAAATTATCTGATCGTCGGCAAAAAGTAAGTGATATAGATATCTTCTTTCTGCTAATTCTACTCCCATTTTGCACACTTACGTGACCATTCTACTAAACAAATGTTTATATATTTTTTAAACAGTGTTGGTGACATCGGGCATCCTTGTAACAATCCTTTACTAGTTTCAAAAGGTTCTGATAACTGAGATCCATTTTAATTTGACATGTATTGTTCTTATATATTTATTGTATTATTTGAATTAGGGATTCATCAATGTTTGCTATACATAATGCTTCCCATAATTTTGCTCTTGGTACACTGTCATATGCTTTTTCTAATTCTATAAAAACTAATCCAATATATTTTGATTTATTTTCACATTTCTCAACGATTTGTCGTATTACAAATATATTATCTATACAAGATCGACCTGGTGTAAACCCACATTGCTCTTCTATTCCACTGTAACATTTTTCTGTTTTGTTTTTTTTATCACTTTTCCTAGGTATTTCAACAGGGAATTCATAACACATATTCCACGGTAATTTTCACAATTCCTTCTACCTCCTTTCTTAAATATAGTTATGATATGCCGTACTGTCATTTCTTCCGGTATTTTTCCTTCTCTTAAAATTTGATTAAATAGTTTTGTTATGAGTTTCATTAAAGTTTTTATTTATTCATTCATTTACTTATCCATATTACGTGTTGGAGTTAAGACCGTTAAGGTCTTCTCTTCCACTTCACCAGGGTTAAATTATACATATAATAACAATTAAGAATTATCTACAAGTTGATTAATGATAGATAATAAATATAAAGTTGTCAAGGGAAAGAAAAATAGTAATAATAATAATAATAGTAATAACAATAACACCAATAATAATAACCTATAATTAGATTAAGTAATTGGCTTGGTAAAGAAAGTTTAAAATATAAAGGAATAATAGAAGACATATACATGGAACATGGTATATATTATATTGTCTATGGAAATATGAAGTGAGTTTTTTTAACTTTTTTTGAGTGGACCAGTCCTTGATATACGAGGGAAGGGAATTACAGAGTCGGGTGGCTGAAACAGGGAAGGATAAGGAATAGTGAGATGTTCGATGTAAAGGAACAGCTAGAGTTAAATTTTCTCTTGATCGTGTTTTTAAGTTATGGTGGGAGAATAGCGAATGGAAGCGAGTAGAAATGTAAAGGGGCATGAGGTGGACAAGGTACTGTTAAGAAGCAGAAGCAATGTATCTTTTGCCTGTCTTCCAATCGGAGCCAAGACAACGTTTCAAATATTGGAGTTATGTGGTCTGATTCACGAAGGTTGCTTATATAACGTGCACATGCAGTCATTGTCCGAATCTGATACTCATGTCAGTTGAGAGTAAGTCACAATAATCGAAATACGGCATAATCAAAGTTGAGACAAGGAATTTTTTCAATGAAGAAGGAAGGAAATTTTTCAAACGTTTTAGGAAATCGAAGATTGAATAATATATTTTTTTACAAGTTTCTGCCACTAAGATTTTGGTCGAAATATACACCAAGATTTTTTCACGGAATTTCAGTTTGATTTATATTTATAGAAATGATTGATGAATAATCAATTTTGTTTACTAGACTTTGATGGCCGAAGACAGTTGCTATTATTATCTGCTCTGTATTTTCAAGTTATTCTCAAAGAATTGAACACTTTAAATCCTCTTTTTTTTTTAATTGGGGAAATTTATTTCTGATTGAATGAAGTATTTATTATAACATAAAATACTTTCTGGCAAAGTGGTTGGGATAATTATTATACAGACAAAAGTATTCTCTCTCTCTCTCTTTTTTTTTTTTTTTTGTCCAGACATTTCTTGACAGAACAAAACCAAAGAAAAACAAATGGCCAGCCGTTAATCGGATTTTTATTTGAATCAAATGATCGCGCGGACCACACATTCCAAGTCAGTCTTAACGAACATGCTCACCTCGACGCTTGTCATTTTGCGCGGAAACCCATAAAATACAATAACATGGGGTATCTAGCTTTACTTCAAGACAATAGCAGACCGCAAACAACATTTAAAAAACTGCAACTTTCTCACGACTTTTATTTACCATATGATTGAATAACTTTAATCACTGTCCCATTTCTAATCTTCTGTAGCCTATAGGCCTACTCTCGATGTTACTCCATTCGTTTGATCGAAACATGTTAACATATGGAGTTAGAAAGATCTGGATTTTTCTTGAAGATGTTATTGTATTGTAAACTCTTCCTTCCTAGCGCGACACGCCTAGAAGGCCCTTAGCCTACCAGCCGACTGCTGGCCTCACATCCATATGTCTCAATAACAGAGGTAGATGATCAACAGCCAGTGTAGGGGTGACATGTTGTCAGCATGTCGAGTCCCCCAGCCGTTATAGCTAGTTTTCTCAACCTGGAGCCGCTACTTATTGTAGCTACCCAAATGCCTCACAATGCTGGGTGGGCACCGTCCCATACTGGCCGAATTACCATGAGAAAATTTCTTCCCCCTTGGAGACCCGAACCAGCGCAAGTCTCGTAGCTCTGCGCCAAGGCTTCCTGCCTTAACCACTCGGCTACGGCGCGGGACTTGTAAACTCTTCTCCTTCTTAATTTGTAGGATTTTCATCCTGTTTATTTCCCAAAATCACTCCTAGGAGGAAGACGTATTGGATGTGCATCCACTGTTCACCCATCTCTTGGCTGGTCTTCCTCTTGTTCTTCTCCCGTCCATTGGTCTATCTTCTTTAGCTCTTTTTGCAAGTCGGTTGTCTTCCATTCTTTCTATATGACCTCTGCAATATTTTCGTCGATCTATAATAAATTTGGCTATGTCTTCAATATGGCAATTGTCCCTAATTTCTGTATTGTGTATCTTATCAAACAATGTTTTCCCCTGAATAGTTCTTAAGATCTTCATTTCATCTGTGCTTATTGTTTGTTTAGTTTTTGTTGCATCAGCCCTGGTTTCTGCTCTGTATTGTAAACAAATATTTATAATGAAAGATATGATTTTAAATGGAAGGCTGTTTATTTATCTGACAGAGTTAAGGCCATTACTTTTCTTTTTTCGACTCAATCAGCAACATTATTGAAATTGATACATTAAGTAGGCCTACTATTGTGCGCGAGCATACTACAGTAAAACCTGTCTTAGCCGGAACCTTTATAAGAAGGAAACCTGTAGAGAAGAAAAAAATAATCTCCAGAACGATACGTTCTGTATAAGCCGGAAATCTTCATAACGCGGAAACGGAATGGTTTTTAAAGTACCAATAGATAATTTTTACCTCAGTAAGAAGGAAAATTATTCTTAAGCACATTCTAATTACAGTATTAATTAGCAGGTGAAAATTCTGCATATGAAGCTTCTGCATTATATCGTTTTACCTTCTTGTGTTGCCATTGTATTGGGGGGATACCCTTGCTTATGTGTGACAGCGGGGAATCCCTCGCTTTTCTTTACCTGCTTACGTTACCTGCGAGGGTGTTGGGAAACTCTTCAGTCTTCCTGTAGTTGAGTTCCTTCTCGCTTTTATGTAATAAAGTTGATTTGTGTTGCCGTCAAAACTGACCTTTGTTACATACACTATTTTGTGTGTATTTCAGTCAATACGTTATGTCTTTAAAGCGTGCATGTAAAACACTTATACTGCGTGAGAAAATTCAAGCTTGTAATTTGGGAACCCTTTATAAGAAGGAAAACTGCCAAGACGGAAATATATTTAAGGAACCGTCATGTTCCTTCATAGACACGTTTTACTTACTTACTTACTTACTTACTTACTTACTTACTTACTTACTTACTTACTTACTCACTGGCACTATCGAACCCGTAGGTTCATGGCCGCGTGGACATAAGCTCTCCATACATCTCTATCCTGAGCTAATGCTTTCCAATCATTCCCTGTATAATCTACTTCCCTCAAATCATAGTTAATGTTCTCCCACCTCTTTCTCGGTCTACCGACCGGGCGTTTTCACTCTGGCCTTCCTACAAGAAGCCTCCATGCATGTCTTTCACTCCCCATACGCGCAACATGTCCTGCCCATCGCAGTCTACGAGACATAACTATTCTTATTATATCTGGCTTCCTATAAAGACCATGTAGTTCATTGTTATGTAGTCTTCTCCATTCACCTGTCTGTTCATCTCTCTTTGGTCCAAAAATTATCCTAAGAACTTCATTCTCAAATACTCGTAATCTCCTTTCCTCCCTTAAAGTAAGAGTCCATGTTTCGCACCCATATAATATAACTGGTAGAATAATAGTTTTATATATTTTCAGCTTAACGTTTTTTGAAAGGAGTTGGGACATCAAAAGTCTCTGCAATGCATAATAGCATGCATTTCCAGAATTGAGCCTACGTTTAATTTCTTTGTGCATCTCATTCCTATTTGTGATTATTGTTCCCAGGTATTTGAATTCAGCCACTTCCTCAAAATTTCCCTCATTTGTCATTAGCTGTCCGTTTCCATTATATACTGAATTTCTACGTGTGACCATATATTTAGTTTTACTGATATTTACTTCCAGTCCTAATTTCTTAGTGTTACTCAATAGTGTGTGCGTGTTGGCCTTTAGTATCTCCTCGCTATCGGCCAGTGGTACTACATCATCAGCATAAACTAACAGCTTATTGATACCATTCAATTGTAAGCCTTCCTCATTCTCTAAAGATTTAATGGCATGCTCTAGAACAAAATTAAATAGTAGAGGAGATAGTGCATCTCCTTGCTTCAACCCATTCTGGATTACAAAAGTGTCTGAAAACTGTTTACTGTATTTACAAATCGGCTATCGTTCACCCGATGATCTCAGGATAGTGTCGCTGCCTCGTATGCAGCGGACCCCGGTCGGGACAATTTTCCTGGGTTATGGATTTTTCGGGTTTCTTTCCTCACTTGTAAGGCAAATGTCAGGAATTATCATAATCATATTCGCCGTGTTTGGTATGAATATTGTGTTTTGGAAAGAGGCTCTTACATTGAACTGAGGGAAGCCCTCAACGTCCTTGTGTGATCATAAAAGTATGTATGTTATCCACAGTTTAAATTTTCTCTCCCGACAGATCGTGCCACTGTAAGGTCCGGGAGGCGTAGTCCATGTAAAAGTACCTATAAGGTGAGAGGTTAATCTGGATAAAAAAGAAGAAGAAATAGGCACATTTGTTTAATGAACGATAATAGTATTACCAATAACTAATTAACTCACTGGCACTATCGAATCCATAGGTTCATGACCGCGCGGACAGAAGCTCTCCATACATTCATATCCTGAGCTAATCTTTTTCAATCATTCCTTGTATAATCTCCGATTGAGGGTCTTTCCACTTTTCAGCGGTTGCCCTTTTACCAGCCGGCTGCTGGCACTTCACATCCACATGTATCAATCACAGAGGTAGATGATCAACAGCCAGTGTAGGGGTGACATGTGGTTAGCATGTCGTGTCCCCCAGCCGTTATAGCTGGTTCCTCAACCTGGAGCCGCTACTTATTGTAGCTACCCAATTGCCTCACGATGCTGGGTGGGCACCGGTCCCATACTGGCCGAAATACCATGAGAAAATTTCTTCCCCCATGGAGACTCGAACCAGCGCAAGTCCCGTAGCTCTGCGCCAAGGCTTCCTACCTTAACCGCTCGGCTACGGCGCGGGACTTTGTATAATCTACTCCCCTCAAATCAAAGTAAAGTAAAGTGATCCCACAACAGGCCCGGAGGCCCTTGGGGTAGTAGGAGGTTAAGGCTCCCACTTTTTCTAGACAATCGGCACTTTACGTCAGCCGGGTTGTCAGCCCTGCGTGACGGCCGCCTTTACCCCAGAACAAGCGTCTGGTACTCATTTACGTTAGAGGCTGAGTCGACCCCAGGGTCATAGTGCCGCCAGAGGGTTTGGGTCAGTTTAAAAATCCTGACCCCAACGGGACTTGAACCCTCGACCCTCCGGCATGTAGCTCAGTGCCTTAACCACTAAGCTACGGCGTGCCCCCCCCTGAAATCAAGTTAGTGTTATTCTCCTACTTCTTTCTTGATCTACCAATTGGGCGTTTTCCCTCTGGTTTTCCCACAAGAAGCCTCCATGCCAATCTTTTATTCCCCATTCGAGCAACATATCCTGTCTATCGCATTCTACGAGACTTAACTGTTCTTATTATATCTGGTTTCCTGTAAAGATCATATTTACAATAATAGTAATAATAGATGAATTAGTCAGTACAGTATACATGGTGTTCGGAAATTCTCATTATAAACTTATAGGGTTCGTAAAGGGGGCTAGGTAGATAATGTTTTGAATAGAAATTTGTGCGAAAAGTATCGTTTTGGCACATCTGCCGGGATAAATCGATAGTAATTAATGCTTTATGACTCAATTACCTTTACTCAACCCAATATTAACTGATTTCGTGACGATGTCCAATGTCTGGGGAAAAATAAATTGCTTCACTTTGTCAATGTAAGAATAATTGTTTATACCCATGGTAACTCTAATGTACTTAACATTGTGGTTAGTACTTATCCACTACAACAGTTGTTCCATGTGGCGACCACCAGCTCGTTTCTTACATTGTACCTGCGAATCGTGTTCTGATATACTCTCTCCATCTTTATCGTTATATCCAATGATATAACGATAAATGATAATGAATAACCAATACAATCCTTAAACCTAACTAAATATTATTCGTGTAACTGAACTGCACCCGAGTACGAGCACTTGCTCATTCGGGTGTTAATACTGTATATAATATTTATTTGTAAATAAAATTTATTCTTATCAAAAATATAAAAAACTCACTGGGTCTATCGAACCCGTAGGTTCATGGCCGCACGGACATAAACTCTCCATACATCCATAATGTTTTCCAATCATCCTCTATATAATCCACTTCCCTCAAATCATGGATAATGTTATTTTCCCACCTCATTCTTGGTCTACCAACTGAGCGTTTGCCCTCTAGTTTTCCTATAAGAAGCTTCCATGTACCTCTTTCAACTCCCATACGTGCTAAATGTCCTGCCCATCGTAGCCTATGAGACTTAACTGTTCTTATTATATCTGGCTTCCTATACATACCATGTAGCTCACTATTATGTCCTTAAACCTAAACTTAACCTAGAATCCAGACCATCGGCAGAAAATTCTGTAGTCAGATCGGTAATTAGTCCCGGGACGTTGGAGGGAAGAAGAGGAAGCCTCGAGATATTGGAAGGAGCATACGTTTGAAAGAGGCGCAACTCTTCAAAAATTCGTAGCTGCGGAGCAGGTATATTATTGAGTTTGAATTCTAGATAGAGTAATAAATTACAAGAGTGCGACAAAATATAATTGGCTAAGTAGTTGTTTTTAGACTTATTTATACTGGATTTCTAATGGTTTGAGGAAAATGTCAAGATATGTAAAACTTAGAATTGATATAAGTATGCTTGAGCGCCCCCGCACGGGCTGGGAGGGAAAGATTTACATACCCGCCCTCACAGTAAACCCAGTCTACAATGTAAATTACCATCACCATGATTGAAGACATGTTATTTACGTCATAAGGGATCGATACCATTCCAGTTACTGGACTTGCAACACTGTTCTAGTTATTAGTAACATCTTCGCTATATGCTTTCGGCTTTATTCAGTATGTCACATTATTTGCAACCCGAAACTATCCATCACTAAACTTGTTAACTCTTAAATTTCTTATGTTATTTAAATATTTTGAACCACTATGAAAACAAAACCATGTAAAACAGTAAGTTATTACTGAATTTAATGTAATTCGACGCAAATTTAAGTGATTTTTACCTTTTTTCTATTGTTTCATTACAAATATTAAATAAATTAAACAAATGTATTGATAGGATACTTGCCAATTTCTGCTTCGGTTTAAAATAAGTGAACATCATATCCGAGTTAATTATTGATACAATTAAATATGTATGGCCTAATAGCAAAATTAAAAATAAGCTATATATATATATTCCACCGCTGTGGTCTCGAGATAGCGTGCTGCCTTCTCACGCAGCGGGCCCGGGTTCTATCCCCAGTCGGGGCAGTTTTTCGGGGTGAGGTTTTTATCGGGGTTTTTCCTCACCTGTAAGACAAATGTCAGGAAAACTTTAGGCCCAAACAGTCCCCGAAATCATATGGCCATCATCATCATCATCCTTATCATTATCATCACCATCATCATCCTTCACCGATGTGGAAAGCAACGGGAAGCTACCACACCTACAATTCCCTACTAAAGACGCAAGCATAGCATGATTGCAGTGAAAGACCTGCCTTCGGGCAGAATTACTATGGATGTATATATACATATTATTTTTATTTAATTATAATTTTCAGACACTTTAACATCCAAGATAATAGCTCGTCTATTAACTTTTGTTGCATCGGTACGCTGTAGTGTTTATGTGTTTTGTATTACGTGTATTTTATTTTTTATATATAGAAGACAACGTTTGTAAGGGCAACATTGATAATCACAAAAACAATAAAATACTGTCAGACCTATCAGAATTTTTTTTAATGCCCCAGTTTGTCCTTTTTGGATATATCTGGTTTTCTCTCCTGGCAATGGCGTAATTGTAACCCACTTCTGAGGTTGTGGCGCCTGGAAGGTGGGGTTACGTTGCCCCAATGATATGATAGTTGATGATGATGATGATGATGATAGTGGTACGCCAGGAGAGTCCCTAATCCTAAGCTTAATCTAAGGTGAATATGAATAATGATGATTGCGATGGCCATATGATGTTCGGGCACCGTTTGGGCCTTTAAGTTTCCTGACATTTGTCTTACAGGTGAGGAAAAAAACCCGATAAAAACCTCATCCAGAAAACTGTCCCGACCGGGGATAGAACCCGGGCCCACTGCATGACAAGGCAGCACGCCACGTCGAGACCACAGCGGTGGACGACGTATCAGAATAAATGGCAGGATAATTTCCAGCGAATGTAGCCAAACCAACAACCAAAAGAACTTTATTATAGCTAACAAACCTAAAGGATTCAGAACCAGAGGATGACCAAAACAACCGCAGATTTTAAGATTAAAAATATAATAACACAGCAATGTATCGTATGCGAAAACCAGAGGTAAATCTGCTAGATTATGGTGGCAGAATAACTTTAACCATAATTCTATTTAGGGAATAATTGGAAAAAAGTGTAGCTCGGAGTAGGTATATATGGAGAGCTTATGTCAGCACGTGCATAACCCTCTAAGTTCGATAGTGTCAATCAATTAGTTTCTTAGTTAATATTTTGTGAAGGATATAAAGGGATTGAAGAGGATATCCCATATAGCTAGTTACTTTAGTTTTTGTGAAATGGTTATTATAAAATATTCAAATTGTTTATAGTACGGTAATGAAATTCCAATCAAATTTTTCCTGACTGGAAAAAAAAAAAAAAAAAAAAAAAAAACTCGTTGTTTAAAACGGGACAACCCGTCCGTATACGAGTCTGACGGACTACTTCTTCAGTCATCTTGCTTAAATTTTTTTTTTGTATAAAATTTAAGAATCGGCCTCGGTGGTGGTTCGCGAACCCCCAGGGGATTTGCCAAATATTTTAATGGGTTCGCCAAAAAGTTTCCGTAATGGCGGGTTTCGGTGTTAGGTTTATTCATTTTTCTTTCATTTCTGCGACATTATCATTATTATTATTGTTATTATTATTATTATTATTATTATTATTATTATTATTATTATTATTATTTTAAAATTAAATTAACCCTGTAATGCCCCTTCTTACATATGTGTAACATTGTGAATTTATCACATCATTTCAACAATAAATTAATATTTACCGCGAATTCCTGAGTAGGTTTTAACTGTTAAGGGTTAAGTTAATTTAAGGTTATTAAATCTTTTGCTTGGAATTCAATTTTATGCATGTCCTACTGTATGTATATTTAAAAGTCAGTGGTTCACCACAACTCAGATCATTGTGGAAGGGATTCGCGAGCCGAAAAAGGTTGGGAACCGCTGGTCTAGGGGTTAAGTGCCTTGCCTTTAGAACCGACGGTCGCTTGTTCAATCGAAGCCGAGTATAATAGTTCTTTTCGGATTGGAAAATCCAAGGTAGAAGAACTTTAAGTCGTGGTACCCGAGTCAGATGATTTTCATCATCATCATAGTCCATTCATGAATTTAGGTCATTTGTTGACCTGTTTCGGCCTCTAGAGAAACACCATCCAAAAGTCTTTTAGGGCTCGTAAAAGAACATCAATCCTAAATTAGACCCTCTGAGCAAAATTATATTGGACTTTCCTACCCAAGTATAGTCTTATTCACCTATCAGGCGTTTATTTGAGGCTATGAGCTAAGCATTTGTCATTCATAGGGAAATAAGCGTAACTAAATTACCTAATATGACCAGCTTGCTCTACAGGTGATGCACAGGTACAGACTGATATGCACCTTATATGTACTTTGTTTCTTCTAATAGTGATTTTTTGTTCGTTTTTTGAGTCTATTGTTTTACCAATCTGGATAACTTTATTGTCATGATGCACATGTTCGCCCACACGTCAAATAAACACCTACATCTGACTAACACGTCTTCAAACTCACTAAGGTCAAGTGTCTTAAAACATACAACTCAATGTTTTCCATGTCACTTCAGTGAAAGCTTCCTGGATGCTATTATTTCATCAAATGTATATCTCAACTTCTCTAAAAAAGTAAAAATGTTAAACTAATAATTCCACTGCGCGACAAGCCTAGAAGGCCCTTGGCCAACAGCCGGCTGCTGGCCTCACATCCACATGTGTTAATCACAGAAGTAGATGATAATCCAGCCTGTGTAAGGTTAACCTGTGGTCAGCATGTTGGGTCCCCAGCCGTTATAGCTGATTTTCTTAATCTGAAAAGCATCTGCTTATTATAGCTACCCAAATTCCTCGCGATGTTGTCTGGGCACCGGTCCCGTACTGCGTGAAATTCCACGAGAACATATCTTCCCCCATGGAGACTCGAACCAACGTAAGTCCCGTAGCTCTGCACCCAGGCATCTTGCCTTAACCACTCACTCGGCCATGGCAATATATAAAAACTGAGCAACAAAAAAGAAACTTTTTTTTTGTCTCGGAAAGAAAAATATGTGATTCTGATACTATTTTTTCTCCTGAATTCAAATATGATATCGGTTTTTCTCTTCATGCAAGGTTTCCGAGAGACAGGAATTTATAATTTCAAACACTTTAATATTTTCTACATTCGTAACTACACAATATTCGAACATTCGGACTCAACTAGAAAGTAAGAAATGACGAGTGTGGAGCATCCCTCTTGATGGTCCAACAATAATCGGCCAGCATATTAGGATTTCATTTGCCTTGATATCTCTTTTCCATAGCTGAAATTTCCTGAGTTAGCTCATTTGGTTTTATTTTACAATCGACAAATGGACGAAAAAACGTTAAAAAATAATTATTTAAATCCATTAATTGAAATTGAAATAAAAAAACTGTGGGTGATGGAGAAATTCCGAATACATATTTGAAAACACGATAAAAAACTGCATTAAGTACAACTATTGGTACTCATGAGAGAAAAATCATGTTGACCAGAGTTATTATTCTTCCCACTATGGATTCTTACTTTAAGGGAGTTGAAAATTTTAGAGTATTTGAGAATAAAGTTATTAGAAATATTTTTAGATCGAAGAGAGGCCAGTAGACATGTGAATGGAGTAGACTATCTAACTGTGAGCTATATGATATTTATGGGAAACCAGATGTAATAAGAACACTTAGGTATTGTTATACTGCGACGAGCAGGATATTTGACACGAATTGTGAATGAATGATGGGTACGGAAACTGTAGGAAAATCAGAGAGATATCCCTCAGTAGGTAGCCCCAAGAATAAGGTGAGGGAATAGCATTAACCATGATTTTAGGGAGGTAAATTATACGATGGAGGATTAAAAAAAAAAAAAGGCTCAAAATAGTGATATATGGAGAGTTCAGGCGGTCATGAACATCTGGGTTCAATTGCGCCAGTGAGTTAGTTAAGAGCGAGGAATCATATGAAATATCATGTTTAAGCTATTATAAAACCAGGTAAACATTTGTATGGTTTTTGAAATAGACTCCTAACGTCTCTTTTTTTTTAATTAAGTCGTATATATCCATCCAGTTAAGTTAGACTGTTACCTTAAGGGAGGAAAGGAGATTATGAGTATTTGAGAATAAAGTTCTTAGGACAATTTTTGGACCAAAGAGAGATCAACAGACTGGTGAATGGAGAAGACCACATAACAATGAACTACATGGTCTTTACAGGAAGCCAGATATAATAAGAAGAGTTAAGTCTCGTAGACTGCGATGACCAGGACATGTTGCGCGTATGGGGAATGAAAGACGTGAATGGAAGCTTCTTGTAGGAAAGCCAGAGGGAAAACGCCCAATTGGTAGACCAAGAAAGAGGTGGGAGAATAACATTAACTACGATTTGAGGGAAGTAGATTATACAGGGAATGATTGAAAAGCATTAGCTCAGGATAGGGATGTGTGGAGAGCTTATGTCTGCGCGGCCATGAACTTATGGGTTTGATAGTGCCAGTGACTAAATAAGTAAGTAGGCCTATATCCAGTTAAGTAGCGAGAAAATAAACATAGCGGCCGCTACAGCGATCGCTGAATTAAGACTTTCAAGTAAACCCCAACTCCTAACAGTTATATTCATTTATTTTTACAATATACGTATCTTGTTTCATTTCATTGGCAAATACCGAGTTTCGTTACGAAAAATGGAAAATTGCTGCAGCTAGAGCGACTTTAAATTTTTGCTTCAGGCGAACTCCCATTTCTAATGGTCCGATTTTGCAGGTTGACGATCCTGACCTCACTTATTTTTAAACTAATTGCTATATGCCGAGTTTCATTCCGAAAAAAATACGCCCGCTAGAACGTTAACAAACTTTTTTCATAAATATTTTCATAAGGACAACCTCAAAAGTAAAGCAAAATTCACTCATCCCAGGGAAAAACCAGGTAAGTCCAAAACTGGCACAAACGTAACTTTTTCCCAGTAAACTTTTTCCATTTATCTAAAAAAAGATTGTCTATTATAGCTAATAGAATGAAGAATATACTTATCTTGTTTTTATTATATGAACCGGCATAATGTACTGTAGGCCTATACATAAAGAAAATCTTCTTGTAATCTTGTAAGCCCATGTTTCCCTTAACAGAGATTTGGGAGGGTCTGAGACTTGGCATTTAACAATCTCTGATAAAAATAAAATTGATGCAATAGAAATGAGATTTCTCAGATCAGTTGCAGGTGTATCTCTAAGAGATCAAAAGAGAAGTCAAGATATCAGAGATGAATTACAAATATATATAATAGGCCTATAAACGAGAAAATACACAGAAATAAACGTAATTGGTTTGAACATATACAAACAATGCCAAATAATCGTTTATCAAAGCAGCTACTTCATTATAGGCCTCTAGGCCGAAGAAATGTAGGAAGACCAAAACGTCGTTGGAAAGACGACCTGCACCTGCAGCATATAGCGCACCGGGGAGCAGAACGGGTCAACAGGCCCATACCTTGAAGATGATGATGATGATGAGATTTAGGCGCTCTCCCCCTACAGGGAAGTATTTGAACCATACTAATTTAGTTACACTTGTTTCCGTATAGATGTCATTTGAGTGGTCCCTGGTCAGCGTTCCGTCTCATACTGACATCTAGGAAACCAAGGTAGGGCTAGGACGGGAAAATTCGGTAAATTTTGCTTAGAGGCCTTTCCATTCAGGCTTAAGGATCTTTTACGAACCTGAAAATCTTCAGACTCGGGACCCACGGCTTAAAGTCCCTCCCGGAGGACTTGCTCCTTGGATTTTTCCATCCTAAAAAATCCATCGACCCCGGCCGGGTTTGAACCCGCGATCCTCGGGACCAGAGGCAAGGAGCATAACCACTAGCCCACCGCGGCCGATCATAAAGAAAATAAAGAGAAAAATTAAAAAATTAATCTGGGTTTTCCCGGGGATGATTGAATTTATGTTTAACAACAAAATAACATCCAAAAGGATAAATTAAATGATCATCAAGATATGGTTATGATATTGAAGTAATGAAAGCATCATCATCGTGTTGCTTTGGGAGAGTTACGCCACAATTGGCCTGTTGTTATCTCAAATCATATGTCGAGAATTATCTTCAATGACCTTCCCTAGTTTTTTGTACCTAACTAACTCACTGACCGCGCGGACATAATGCTCTCCATACATCCCTATCCTGAACTAATGTTTTCCAATCATTCCCTGTATAATCTACTTCTCTCAAATCAGGGTTAATGTTATTCTCCCACCTCATTCTTGGTCCACCCTCTGGTTTTCCTACAAAAAGCTTCCATGCACGTCTTTCATTACCCCGTTCGTGCCACATGTCCAGCCCATTGCAGTCTATGAGACTTAACTGTTATTATTATTGTTATTATTATTATTATTATCTGGCTTCCCTATAAAGGCTATGTAGTTCACTGTTTGTACCTACTGGGATTAAATTTTTCTTTTTATAATCTAGATATCCTGTAATTAAATACACACTATTGTCGAGCAAAGTCAAAATCGTGTAATGTTTTCCTTACTGTTCAGAACTAAAATTATTTCACTACATGTTTGCTTAAAGATAAAAAGGTCCAAACTTGCCTCTTGTGGGAAATATTGTTATGATTGGTGTCTTAACTCTCATTTCTTGTTTTCGCCGACAAGATTAAGGAGGATGTAAGAATTGTGAGTTGAACTGAAATGATCAGTATTATTTACCTGCTGTTCAAACAAGGGTCCGGCGAGGTGTGAGGTCTTCATAGCATTCGGTCCTTCCTTCCAGTATTTTTTTTTGTTCCTACCTCTTTTTTAGTTAAAAAAACGAGTCAAGATGATGCAACTCAGCGACTGTTGCTCATAATTCTCAAAATTACAAAACATCTCTTTGTCTTTTCCGGCGGTCAGAAGAATGCTAGCAGCGTGGTTCAGGACAAATTATACCTGCCAATTGGAGGAATCGTATGAAAGTATCGGGGATACCGCACCAGTAAGTATTTATTCTTAACACAGAAAGTAACATGTGCATTTATTTAATTTTATTAAAACAAAGGAGCATGACGTAGCGTGGTTGATTATAGCTAAACGCTACAAACCTTGAGGTAGCGGGTTCAAGCCCCGATAGGGACAGGATTGTTGAACTGGCCTAAACTCCTGGCAGCACCATGTCATGGAGCAGACTCAGCTTTTTAGGGGAATGGGTACCAGACGTTTGTTTTGGGGTAAATGCGTCCGGTAAGCAAGAACATTCCGTGTCGATTGTCTAGAAATGTGCGAGTCTTAACATTCTTCTACTCATTCTGTAGTGAGATCACTTACCTTTTTTGAAAAACAACCCACGTGGAGTAATGTTTTCTCTTGTGAAAGATAGTTAAGAAGCATAATTTAATTATGTTAGTAGTTAGCTCATCGCCTCTGAGACCTCTAGTATGTATCTAAGCTATTAGAATGGATGGGAAAGGCTGATTAAATTTTGCTCAGACGCTCTAATTTAGGTACGAGGTTCTTTAGGATTCCGAAGATTTTCAGTCTCGGGACGCACGGCTATCTCTCTCTGAGGACTTCTCCTTTGAATTTTTCCATTATAAAACTTAATTGACTCCAGCCGGGTATGAAGCGTGACCCTCGGGAGCAGAGGCAAGGATCTTAACTCCTAGACACCCATAACAACATGCACATAAACACGATTTATAATTTGTTATATGAAAACGTAATTATTTCACTTACATTAAAGCTTACAATATCTCCCAACTTTTTTTTCGACTGAATTTAAGACCAGCGTCTTGGTTGGGATCAGAGCTTCTTACTGGAAGCCCTATGTTCAGTTTTTCCTTAAAGGGAATTATTATTCACTTGTTACCTGTAATGTTACTACAGCATTAGTAGCAAAAAAAAAAACCTGCTGAGGATGGGGCTTGTCAGGAATGGCCTACAATGTTTTATATATTTCACTACTTGAGGAGATTGCATTACAAAATATATAATTTTATATTGTGCCTAATACCTCAACAGAGTTTTTCCATGACATTTATTTTTTTTATTACCTGTGGTCTGTAATTTAGTTTACGTTCAGGGTAACACAAATGTTTTCTAGGCGCCCCAATCTCAGAATGGATTATTATGTTTTTCCAATGCCAGGATAGAATGCTATAGGCCTAAATGTCATACGACAATCTACCGGGATTGTGAAAAACTACTGTATTTATAATTCTAGGCAAAATTTAAATTAGCTTTTTTTATATTAAATTACATTATATCTTGCACACTTTATTATATATATATATATATATATATATATATATAATAAATAATATTTACACTATTTACTTGCTCTTGCACGATTTAATGTTGCAGGATGTCACAGGAATGAAGTATTGCAATAGTTTTGTAAAATCTATGGAAAACACGTACTGCATAAAGCCGTTTGTATGTTTCACAATAAGATAATTTTTATCTGCTGGCCAGATTTCAGGTTTAACCATAAGAGCTTATTTGTTTCTGCAGAATTTTTCTTTCGTTCTTCAGAATCTTACAGTCGTGAATAACATGTATATATTTTATCTCGTTTTGTAGAATGGAAAATCATGGGTTCAGGAGTATTCCACTAAACAGTAGAAAAGTCTATACAGGCCAACATTAATAATAATCACGGACAGAAAAAAGTCATTAATCTTTATGGCTAATAAAAATACAGGATAATTCTGTATTAAATTATTAAAATATATAATTTAATTATTTGTATGTATATTCATCCACAGCAATTTTTCCAACCAATTCTTAAAATAAAATGTTCCGGTATTGGAAAATTACATATCAGGAAATTAACAATTAATTAATTAATTATATTATTTGGATGCGAAACATGGACTCTTACTTTTAGGAAGGAAAGGAGATTACGAGTATTTGAGAATAAAGTACTTACGAAAATTTTTGGACCAAAGAGAAATTAACAGATAGGTGAATGGAGAAGACTTACATAACAATGAACTACATAGTCTTTATAGGAAGCCAGATATAATAACTGTTAAGTCTCGTAGACTGCGATGGGCAGGAGATAGGGAATGAAAGACGTGCATGGAAACTTCTTGTAGGAAAACCAGAGGAAAAGCGCTCAGTTGGTAGACCAAGAATGAGGTATGAGAATAACATTAACTATGGTTTGAGGGAACTACATTATACAGGGAATGATTGGAAAACTTGAGCTCAGAATAGGGATACATGGAGAGCTTATGTCCGCGCGGCCATGAACCTATGGGTTCGATAGTACCAGAGAGTTAGTTATTTCTTCTCTTCTTCTTCTTAAACGTAATTTGTAGGATTTTCATCCTGTTTATTTCCAAAATCACTCCTCGGAGGAAGACGTATTGGATGTGCATTCACTGTCTATCCATCTCTTGGCTGGTCTTCCTCTTGTTCTTCTCCCGTTCATTGGTCTATCTTCTTTAGCTCTTTTTTGCAAGTCGGTTTTCTCCCATTCTTTATATATGACCCTTCCAATATTTTCGTCTATCTGTAATAAATTTGGTTATGTCTTGAATATGACAATTGTCCCCAATTTCTGTGTTGTGCATTTTATCAAATAATGTTTTCCCCTTAGTTACGAGACATAATTGTTATTATTGCAAGAAAGTTCCTATAAAAATGATGTAACTCACTATTATGTAATTTTTTCCCAACCTCTCTGTATGGTTTCGAAAAGTGCCCTACGTAATTTATTCTCACATTCTTGTATTAATTTCTCTTCTCTTGAATTAACAGATCATGTTCCGCATGCATTTCATATAATTGGAAATCTAAAATAGTTTTGTGTAGTTTTATTTCAACTGATCAAGATGCGATGGGATGGCAATATTCTCTATAATGCACAATAGCATTATTTTCCAGAGTTGGGATATGTTCAATTTATTTTTGAATATGCTACTGTAGTTAGATATTTGCTCCACATCTGTAATTGACACGTGAATATGTGACACCAGAAGCAGGCTGTTAGGTCTAGGGCGTTCTACGCCTGTCGTGCCATGAAAAATGGAAAATAAATAATTATTGATTAGAAGATTGATTTTATGGTACACTTGCTAATTGTGGCTTTAAAATTTAATCGGCAGGCGCGTTTTTTATCAAGTAGGTAATAGGTAGTAATATAAAAGTCGCGTAAAATAAGCGAAAACGTTAAAAACATAAATACAATATTATCCTATTTTTTGCTTTAGAGTATATATATATATATATATATATATATATATATATATATATATATAATTAAATGGTATGTGTCCAGATACGTTGCGAGAAAACAAATATATCGGTCGCTAGAGAGATCTTTTTAATTGAGGACTCATGATAAACTTTCATTCTTAATTATCTAATTTCGCTGATTTTTGGAATACATTTCTCGTGTCATTTCAATGGCATTTGCTGAATTTTGTTGCAAAAAATCTAAATTTGAGGATTCTAGAGTGATTTTTAAATTTAACTTCAGGTTAACCCCGTTCCTAATGGTCTGATTTCGGCCTTACCTTTTTAATTGATTCCAAATGCCGAGTTTGCTTCCGAAAAAATGATGCCACTAGAACGTTAACAAAACACATTCGCACATACACAAACACACACATTCACACACACACACACACACACGTGTATATATTGAAATTTTAATTTTCCATGGCGCGACAGGCCTAGAAGGCCTGCTGGTCTCACATTAATCACAAAAGTAGACGATCATCCTCCCAGGGTAAGAGTGATATGTGGTCAGCACATCGGGTCCCCACCCGTTATAGCTGTTTTCTCAACCTGGAACCGCTACTTATTGTAGCTACCCAAACTCTTCACGTTGTTGGATGGGCACTGGTCCCATACTGACCGAAATCCCATGAGAATTTTTCTTCCCCCATGGAGACTCGAACCAGCGCAAGGCCTATTGTCTTAACCACTCGGCTATGGCGCGGGACAATCAATGTATGTAGATTTGTAAAATTGAAAAATCTTGTGAAAACAACCCCGATTACTATATGCCTTCTGAATTCGCTAAAATTAGGCCCATTGATTATTAATTATGTGACTAATTTAATGGCACACGTGATAATGGTGGTTTTAATAATTAATAAGCAGTTTTCTGCATAATATGTAGGGTATATCCAGAAAATAATGAATAAGCAAAGTTTACAAGATCGTAAAGTAGAGGAAAAGTTGAGTGTGTGTATTTTATGAATTTTGGTTTCTTGTTATATCTTGTAGAGCGTGTAAATGTATTACACATTTTGTGAATGAGATTGGGGGAATGTCACGCCATTTTGTGACGGAATTGCCAGAGAGGAAAAGTATTCACAAAAGGAATTCCTGACCGAGCATTAAAATAGCCGACAAATAAATTACGTAAGAACATCACGGAATTGTATTGTGTGCATAACCAGCAATATGCGAATTTTATGAAAGTCTGTTTCTCAGCTCTTTTATGCAAAATGTGGTTCATTTTCATTACTCCAGAGAGCGATCCTTTAAGAATCATGTAATCGAATCATTCCAATGTGTAAGAGTTTATGACGCTAATGAATTTTATTTCTATTTAGGAGTTTTTCCACAAAACTGACATTATCCCTCAACCTTGATACAATCCTCCATAAATCTCTATCGTCTTCAACCATTCCTCTGTTATATTTCCTAATTTTTACTTCTTCCATCCATTGTTTCTTAGGTTTCTCCTTCCTGTTCTGTTCTCCGCCCACAGTTTCAGCATCATCAACGGTATTCTGTCATCCTTCATGCATATCCAAATTATTGCAATCCCTTTTCTTCAATTATATCAATATTATTTATTCCACGTCCATTGCTCTAATTGTAATATGATACCTATCTTCGAGGAATGGGAACTCACCGGGATGGGGTATGTTTAGACAGGTTTCCTAAACTGCCCTTAATTCCCAACCTCTTCATGCATACCTTCAATAACCGATCGTTACTGATAAAAATGTGCTTTAGTGATTATTAATAATAATTCTTAAGTATGTCACATGCTATTACTAAGGCATTCGATAGTAATTGCAACACTGCTGTAACATCACAAAAGTTTTATTTATGTTACTTTTGATATTGCGAATTTCACTTATATTCTCTTGTTAAGTCAACTATACTTTGCCAAATCCTTGGAATATAATTCACTCCACCTGCTGCAAAATTGGTGCCGCTGAGTCTCCGGCCCTTACCTTTAGGTTGTACAAGGGGTAAAGGGAGAAACTCGCCGTCTATTGTCAATAAGGAAATAGTTGAATTGGGAGTGGACGTCTGTCACAATCAATCCCTGCTCTGGACGCCGCTAGTAACTAACTCACTGGCACTATCGAGCCCGTTGTTTCATGACCGCGCGGACATAAGCTCTCCATATATCCCTATCCTGAGCGAATGTTTTCCAATCGTCCCCTGTATAATCTACTTCCCTCAAATCGTATTTAATGTTATTCTCCCACCTTATTCTTGGTATACCAACTGGGCATTTTCCCTCTGGTTTTCCTACAAGAAGCTTCCATCACGTCTTTCATTCCCCATTCGTGCCACATGTCCTGCATCGTAGTCTACGAGACTTAAGTGGTGTTATTATATCTGGCGTCCTATAAAGACCATGTAGTTCACTGGTATGTAGTCTTCTCCATTTACTCGTCTGTGATGTTGTCGGCTGTATTTCTACGAACCGTCATGATTTGATATTCCGCGTGGTGCATAAAGCGACCCCTCTCCCTCAATATCCTTATCGGCAATACTGTCGTGAAAACGTCATGTTCGGATATTCAGCGGCTGGACTTTTATAGTGACACTACAGAATGAAACAACAATCTATTCTATACTTATCACATTTATTAAAAGTATATTGGAAGTGTAAACAAATACAATTGATAAAAAAAAGAACCAAAACAAATATATTTATTACAATTCCACCATGTAGCATACATTTTTATCGCACCGAAACCTCCCCTCAGGACTCGGCAGCGGGAAGGGACCCGTAATTTGAGAAACGCTGGATAAACATACAAACTACGATGTATTCATAATATTTGATAGATATTTGATAAAGATATATTCCGTAAATAAACCCACATTTCTTCATCATTCCGAAAACGTTCTCCATGATCGTATGAAAATGAATTGTCTTATTGGCCTAATCAAAATTATGCATAGGCCCCTACCTCTCACCAAGTTATTTATAATCTCGCTTTCATCTTCTCTTCTCAAATTACAATTTTGTTATAAGAAATGATAGCACGATTCTGTTATTACTACCCTATAGCACAAAACGTCCGACCATTTTGAGAAGACTAGTTATAAAGACTAAGTACCCGACATGCTGACAATAAGTCACCCCTATACTAGTTGGATGATTGACCACATTTGTTATTAATGCATGTGGATGTAAAGCCAGCAGCTGGTAATGTATTATCATATTTTTTTAAATTTGGCTAATGAAAGTATGGAATCTATTTACACAACATAGTGTGATGAATGATAACACTGAACAACAAAAAAAAAACTTCTTTTTTATCTCAGAAAGAAAAATATGTGTTTCAGATAGTATTTTTTCTCCTGAATTCAAATATGATATCGGCGTTCTTTTTTTTTATCAAGCAAGGTTTCGGAGAGAACAGGCATTTATAATTTCAAACACTTTAATATTTTCTACATTCGTAACTACACAATATTCGAACATTCGGACTCACCTAGAAAGTAAGAAATGACGAGTGTCTGCTATATTTCGCCTGTGGAGCATCCCTCTTGATGGTCCAACAATAATCGGCCAGCGTATTAGGATTCCATTTGCGTTAGGATCTCTTTTCCATAGCTGAAATCCTGATGAAAGTGTTCCCCGTGCTCATCGCTCACTGCGCCAAGATTTTCCGGGAAGAAATCTAGATTTATTAAAAAATAATTATTTAAATCCATTAATTGAAATTGAAATGAAAAAGCTGTGGGTGATGGAGAAATTCCGAATACATATTTGAAAACACGACAAAAAAACTGCATTAAGTACAACTATTGGTACTCATGAGACAAAAATCATGTTGACCAGTGTAATTTAGGGAGAGGAGCACTGTAGTCGACTTACATTTTCTAAGTGTGATTCTAGATCTAAAATATAATTATAGTCTTCAAAATGTAGGGTAATCAAAAAGAAGGTGATTGGTAGCTTGTAAAATTTCATCATAATCTGTAAATTTCTTTCAGCGTTTATAGGAAATCTTCCAAAGCATGATTCAACTTTACTATTTTTAGATACAATTTTTATAAAAATACAATCGATTACAAAAATTTGCATTGTATACTGTGCGAAACTATTGGAAAAAAATATTTTATTGGCCCTTCGGTATATTCTCCAATGTTTATTCTATTGCGTAATTATTTTAGCTTTTGTCTTTTTATAAACAAAATTGGGACCAGCTCCATGGGCTAGTGTTCAGCGTTTGTGACTACAATTCGAGATCCCGGGTTCGATTCCATATGAATGTTTCTTTATAGGGAATTATTCCTGTGGTTGCCCATTGTCTGGAATTCAGGTTAAGTACCCTCCTGGTGTTCCATTATAATTTATCACCCATCATATCATCGGGGTAACGTAACTTCGCCTTCCAGGTGCCCCAACCTAAGAAATGGATTACAATTCCGCCAATGACAGGGTATAAAACCAGAAATGTCATAAAAGACGGTGGTATTGGACAAAAAAATAAACAAAAATAAAATTAGTCCCTTAGAATAAAGCTAATAGTATCTAATAATATAATGATTGTGATTGTTGTGTTTTAATATATGTTTGAATGGGAGAAAAGGCCATATGGTGTTAACTCCAACGGGCTAATTAAATATAATAATGATAAATGAAGTAATATGCTATCAAATAATTTCACGGTAATTTTGCTAATGTTTTGTTTTCTTTCATTACAGGTGAGTTTCCTTAACGATCTTCAGCATCCGTAATGTATGTACAGTATATTATATATTATGTTAATAATTATAGGCTTTTAAATTCAATTACTCTATCTCTAGTAACTCGAATGAACCCATTTTTTTTCGCACTTCATATTATAAATGAATGCTGTAGTGTCTATTTCTGCTGTGTTGTGGAGCTTCATTCGCTATAGGTCTTTATCGCTAGAAATATTTAGCTTCTAGATTTATGAAGACAAGTCGTAAAGCATATCCACTTCATTCGAGTCTCTTAAATTTCACAGGGCAAAAATTGCAAATCGGTAAAACGAGGTAACGGACTAATTATAGATCAATCTTATGTGATTCTATAGAAAGTGTGTTACAACTATTAGCTATAACATACTGTTCCTACGTGGGTTTCTCCATCCGTTTTATTTTATTTGAACGGTTAATTATAAATTATAACAACCTATACAATTTGTAGGTGAAGATGTTAATGCTAAGATTAGCTAGTGAGAATCTTAATTGTATTAAAATATATGTAATTATGTTTTATTGTATTTCTATTTGCTTGATAACAATGCAAACAAAGTTTTAAGTTCAGAGACAGTCGTATCTGCAGGTAATTAGAGGTAGTCATTGATACCCAGAATATAGCATTCTATGTGTAGACCAAATTTTCGAGAACTTGTCTAAAATTGTTGAATATTCACAAATAAAAAAAAATTATCAGACCGAGAATCGTACTCGGACCCGTTGGGTGGATGGTGACGACGGAACCTGTCTACTGTAATGAAATCGGATTCAACTAAATCTGAATAGGATCAGTTAAGCCGTTCTGAATCCGTCTCGCCTTAAGCTATCGACAAGTGTTTAAAAAGGAAGCAAATGGCCACTTAAAGTATGATTTGTACTGCGCTTCCCATAGAATTGCCTTTCATTGGAAGCGCAGGCAAACAAAGGGACAGAAGACTCTCTTCTGCCTGCTTTGCGTCACTAATAAATTTAGTATGAAGTGGCTATAGCTTTACTAACCCAAGTTGACGGGAAGGCAACACCGCACGTCGGGTGTGGGAACCTGGAGGGGAAAGGGGGTTGCGATGGTAGGGGTTGGCGGATGGCCAGGGCAGAACCCGGCGGGCGGACATTGCACCTTATTGACTCGAGTCACCGCAATCCGAGTGCAGCCGAGCGTAGCCGAAGTTTGACCCGATCATCGTCCATCTCTTTTTTCCCTCTCGTTTCTACCCCATAAGCAAGTCACTTTTCCTCTTGGGCGTTAGGAACAATATCATTTTCCCGGAACATTATTTAATCTGGAGTTAGAAAAGAGACATGCGCTCTGAAAATAAACTGACCCCCAAAGTGATACATGGGAGGGAGGTTGTATAATTTAAGCAGATGTTATGCAACAGCTGATATATAACCGAACACCAGGAAGTACAATGGGAAATTGAAAAGCTGTGACACTATCACGGATGAAGGACAACACTGTACGCTTCCTTATAGAAGCTTGTGGTTACAACAAGCCATGCATTTAGCAACACGTGTTAAATGCTCATCTCTCTAATATCTAATTGCATTTATCTTCACACCATAGTTTGAATCTGCTTGCTTTGCTTTCTCAATTTACATTACACTTTCTATATATAGTTCAAGAATGAATAATATGCTTATAACTGAAAACAAACTTTTTATGCAAATATAAAATTGTTTGAATCATCTCTTCTGTCCAGGAACTAAACTGAAACTTTATTAAACTTTACTGAGATCAGTAGTAATATATGCAGCTGAAACATGTAATATAGAGGACGAAATTCCATTAAGATATTTTAAAGAAAAATTATTTTAAAAAATCTGTGCACTAGTAGGCCTATGTGAAAGTGGAATTTGGAGAATAAGAGATAATCAGAAAAAAAATCACTTACACTGAGTTGGCTGTGATATTTTATACAATGAATAAAGTAAAATGCCCAAAAAATCTTAAATGATGTGGTTGAAAATAAAAGAAGAGGTAGACCAAGGAAAAGATGACTAAAAGAATTAAGAGGACGATTTTAATAAATGGAAGTTAGGGAATACAAAAGAAAGCCATAATAAAAATACAAATATTTTTATGCACTAAAAGTTAAGAATACAACATAGTATAATGAGAAGTAGACCTTAAGATTTACACTGTGTTTTGTCTTTTTTTCCCACAAACAAACAGTTCAATAAAATGTACTATCTGTGTTACAATCTTAACTTCTAGTACGGAAGTATTAACCCTAATGTATATAAAATTATAGAATATTCACCTGAAAGGTCCGTCTCCTCAACTTAATTATCATTTAACTGTAGCGCTTTCGGGACTTGTCCCATCATCGGCAGGATTCAAAACTGGTGTTTCACTGAAGATCTGGTAGAGGGGGTTGCATGTATTTCTTCAGTGAAACACCAGTTTTGAATCCTGCCGATGATGGGACAAGTCCCGAAAGCGCTACAGTTAAATGATAATTAAGTTGAGGAGACGGACCTTTCAGGTGAATATTCTATAATTTTATATTAATTTTGAATAAACCTCGGAACACATCATGAATCTTATAAAAGTTGAGTATTAACCCTATGAAGAGACAGAGAGAGAGAGAGAGAGAGAGAGAGAGAGAGAGAGAGAGAAATTCTGGACTTTAGAGCTGAGGAAGAAGAAAAAGTATCTACAGTTCAATACTTAAAACGCCAAATAACTGAAGAACTATTTTTTTAAGAACAGCAGTTGGGTATAGTCTCTTAGACCGTAAAATAAATGATCAGATTACCAAATAATTGAACTTAATCTCCGTTCATAAACAGATTACTACCAGATAGAATTGAGACCTACAGACAGAATTGACTATTATACGTCAACAGAATGGATAGTTCCAGATTGCCTCGACAATTCCTCACATACTCTATGTACCTCGAGGAAAAAAATATTTGGGTCGCCTTTTAACAGATGGAAAGAGAACGTAATTCCCAATAGGTCCACTACTTGACTTTGATGATCTATAGTACAAATTCCAAATCAAACCTTTTTAACACTCAAGTGAGATCTGGACACTACAATGAGAGATTGTTAAATTGTATTGTATATTTGTTAGATCAACGTAACCTTTTGAAATAAATTGAGAATAGTTTTAAAAACTCCAGTTTCATGTTACTATTCAGTCTGTTCCATCTTATGGGCTTATATCTAAGAATCTAAAAATAAGAACTTCTTCTTCTTCACTTCCTGGTTTAGGCAAGAGTTGCCTGTTCCGTCTTCACTATTAGATCTAAGACCGTCTCTTCCGAGGATGTCCGACATCTCTTCTTCCTCTTGGAAAATAATGGAAGATTTTATTTGGTAATCTACTTTCTTCCATTCTTTCTACGTGTTCTTTCCACTGTATCTTGTTGTTAAATATATTTTCTTTTATGGAGTAGATCTGCAGTTCTTCACGGATATCCTCGTTTCTTATCTGGTCCATTCTAGTGCAGCCTTTTACTCTTAAATTCCCAATAGGACCACTAGAACACAATATATAAAACGATAAAAATCTGTCCTGTAGTCTATACTTGTGAAATGCTGTCTCTTAAATTAAGGAAAGAAAACAAACCAACATGAAAATTCAATCTAATAAGAGATGAGAGAGGAGGAATTTTCGCAATAAGACCCTCCATATTTTAAATCATTGACTCATTTGTCAGGGTTAGTAAATGTAGGATATTGAGTTTGGCAGGCCCTGTAGCCTGAATGGATGTTATAAACATAAACTCCAAGCACGATACGCCTATAAGGCCCTTGGCCTACCAGCCGGCTGCTGGCATCACACCCACATGTGTTAATCACAGAGGTAGACGATCATCTAGCCAGTGTAGGGGTGACATGTGATCAGCATGTCGGGACCCCCAGCCGTTATAGCTGGTCTTCTCAACCTGGAGTCGCTACTTATTATAGCTACCCATATGCCTCACGATGTTGGGTGGGCACTGGTCCCATACTGGCCGAAATTCCATGAGAAAATGTATTCCCTTATGGTAACTCGAACCAGTGCAAGTCCCATAGCTCTGCGTCAAGAAGTTGCCTTAACCACTCGGCTACGGCGCGGGACTGGATGTTATAAATGCTTATAAAAATTGTTACACGCAGGTGAAAAATAATATTCGGATGGATCTTAGGTAACTGGATATTGGTGATATGGATTCAATTGGCTGAGGATAGAGATCAGTGGAGAGCCTTAGTGTATGCTATATTGAACTCACTGGTTCCATAAACAATAGAGTAAGTACGTTAGTTAAAAAAGCAATTATAGGGCTTTTATTTAGAATTTTATAAATTACTAGCTAATATCCGGTGTGTGCTACTAGCCTAAGCCTAAATAAATGATAGTGTATTTTTGCGTTTAGTTGAATAAGTAAAAGGAAAACAATTATAAATTTATATTGTTATTATTTCTTGATACCCCGTGCTGATTACCCGGCGTTGCCCAAGAATCTACTTATCCCGATCTTCTTGGCATAAATTAGCTCAAAGACGAAAATTGTGTTTTTATGTTTAGTTGAATAAGTAAAAGGAAATATAATTATAAATGTGCACTGTTCGTTATGGCAGCTAAAACAACCAATAAACTAATTAATTATATTTCCAAACTACCTTTCATACAATCCAAAAAGAAAAGAAAATTTCTTATCCCAAAATTTAATATTCAAACATCATTATATAAGTAAAGCAATGTCGTAATTATCTTTAGATACCCCGTGCTGATAACCCGGCGTTGCCCGGGAATCTACGTGTACCGATGTACTTGGCATAAATGAGCTGAAAGTCAACATTTATTATTTTGAGTTATCCGTAAAAGAATACATGCCGTGGACTGCTACGCTTGCCCGGGAATCGACTTATCCCGATCTTCTTGGCATCAATGAAAGACAGAAATGGTTATTGTGAGTTATCCATAAAAGATAAACATATGCTGTCGCGAAATTTTTTTAGGGGTTTTTGAGATATTAAATTTTGTGTACATTAGTTTTCTGTATTTGTTATGGTTTAGGCAGCGTAAGCCATTTAAGCGTCAAAAAAGGAACTAATTTCACGTTTTTCACTACAAAGGCGATTTTTAAGGATGAGGGGGTTGATTATTACGACTCTCTTGTAGCCTATGTTCATCCCGGGAATCTCCTGAACATTTTACAAAAAGTCCCGTCACAATCGGCCGCGCATAAAATACGAACTAACATTAAATTTTATATATTAGATTTAGTTGTATGCTGTAGTCCTACATTAGTATTTTTTAAGGAAACGTAGGTATTTAAAACAGAATAATAAGTACCACTAAAATACTGGAGAAAAATCATGCGGACAAATAAGAAAAATAATTTTTTCACCTTTAACTAAAGACAGACGACTTCAGGAAGAACCAATGAAGAAATAACAGTATTCAGAATGCATTTAGAACCGCCAGAAGATACAAATTATTAAGAAGGAGAAATTAAAAGTAGGCCTTACACAGTGTAAAGCAAGGTACTGTAATTGGATGTAATGTAAATGTAAATTCAGAGAAGATGAGGCAGATTAATTTAACTGACAAGATGCAGTGTTCAGATGTGAGCCATTTAATACAAATTCGTCTTCTTCTTTTTCATCGTAGTTTAATCTCTCAACTTATAGGTACATTTTTATGCTCAAGCCGCGCTATTTGGGCATAACAGTGGCACAATCTGCTGGTAGAGGATTTCAAACTTTGGCTCACACATATTTTTGATCACACAAGGACATGGAGAAGATCCCCGAATGAGTGATGAGCTCAGTCCAGATCCTCCTCCGATACAACATGACATTCAAGACAACATACCGTTCACTTACACATTCATACTAAACATGGCGAATCTAATAATGATTATTATGATGGCCAGATGACGTAGTGCAGAATTTACATATGACTTAAACATAAATTGTATTCGAAACGAATGCTTATAGGCCCTAATATAATGTTATTATATTGGAATTATGGCCGCAAATTTCAAAAGCGAGCCTTCCTAAAATTATATCCCCAGTGTAAAAATGTCCATGTGAAAGGATTGAACAGTGATGAAAAAAAAATGCGTTACTAATTTATTTTCTCTCTCTTTCTTTCTTTCTCTCTTGTTCTCTCTTTCTCTTTTCTCTCTTTCTCTCTTTTTTCTCTTTCTCTCTCTCTCTTGCTCTCTCTCTCTCTCTCTCTCTCTCTCTCTCTCTCTCTCTCTCTCTCTCTCTCTCTCTCTCTCTCTCTCTCTCTCATAGAATTTGAATGAAACAGCATTATGTAAACCGTGCATTTCACTTGTAGTTTCGTTTTACTTACACTACCAACAATTTTGAATAGATAGATATTATTTTAAGTTGTCAATATATATATTTTTTTTTTTTACTCACGCTATGGTAAGTCATACTATTTTGATTTAGGAGATAAATCATGTACATTTCTCTAGGAAATATCCCAGCATCAAATTTTCACAAATGTTGGTACACTTTTTAGAACACCGTTATTTGAAGAATCTGCCGGCATTTTCTACCATGAGACTTGAAAGTATATAGGCTATATTGATTCCCCTGGATATGTTACTGGCGTCTCGCAGGGTAAGATATCTAATGACTGCCACATACGACTCGATATCAAGCCGTCTGTTGTATTAACCCCAACAGAAGGAGTACCTCTTCCGCTCTGCTGACCATTGAGGATTTTCTCCTTGTTACCCCGGAGATGGGTCTTCACATTTGTCCCTTGAAGAATAGGTGCCTCTTCCGCGTAGTTGTACTATCCGTTGAGGTCTTCACCCGTATCTCTCGGCAGGGGCTCTCGTTATACTCCGAGAGACTGGGTCATTGACAGAACTTTGTCACTAGTAATTAGTGTTCACCTCGCGACGAGAACGCTCTTGTCAAGAGCTACCAAATAGCACATAGTTACAGCATTTGCCCCCTATAAGGGTTGGGTCAGGCTATTGCATTGTATATTTCCAAGGCTAAAGAAATGAGGTTTCTGAGGAGTGTAGCTGGCTATACAATAACAGATCAAAAACAAAATGAAAATATAGGAAGTGAACTGAATATATTCAAACTATTAGACAGAATTGCACAATACAGAGGTGAATGGATGGACTATATCAATATAATGGAAAACAATATAATTCCGAAACAGATTCTTATTACAAACCACTAGGACGAAGAAATGTTGGAAGACCCAGTAAAAGATGGACAGACCAATTCTTGCATGAGGTCGGAACAGACTTTAAGATCTAATCCTTGATGCTGATGATGATGATTATTTCAAGAATTTCGTATATTTTTCTGAGTTCTCTGGAAGTATAAATTGCCAAGCTGCACTCGCAGTCTCTCCTATATGCTCTCATTTCTCATTTTCCTAACAGCATTTTTTTATACAAACAATTTCTGTATCATAGTGGTCATTCCATTGTAGAATCTTCAATGTACTGGAGAGCTGGGACATGTTTCTTGTAGATGTCCCAACTCGGCGGTAATCCGATTGTGGGACTCCTGAGTTTTTATTTACAAGATTCTTTTCCACAAGTATGAAGACCATTTGGAATTATCTAGGGTGCGCCACTGGGAGGCAGTCTGTATTTGTCTACACCAAGATGCATTCTATGCAATCACCCAAATGATGAAATTCATAACGAACACCTCAACACTATACAGCCGTCAAACAGGAAATTTCCACAATTTCAAAGTACTGGAGAGCAAGACTGATAATGACTCCAGTGTTAGTTAAAGTACATTAGATACTACCCAACTTTCTACCGTACCAACGAACATTAATATGACAAACAATAGACTGTGAATGGACAAATCGACTCACTAACTGAAATAAGTGAAAATAAAATTAAAATGATGTATCACAAATAACTTTATTTAGAATCAATGAATGGTAAAAAATATTATCTAATTCTTGGGATGCAAGGACAATTGACCAGTTTCAAACTCCATTTCTTGCTTTTGTAGAGCTAAGCCAAAAGCAGATTTCGGCTCTTAATAATATTATTTTCTCCCATGTAGCATAAATACCTATTTAAACAAGTATATACTCCCTCTACAAGATTATTATTACCAATAAGGAAGGTAATACTTTTCAGTTGCTGATGATATACTGAATCCCGAAAGGTATCCAGCTATAAATAATTGAAGTTGAAAAAAGATGGTACCTGACAGTTATTAATTTTGAAAATATATTGTAAAGTAAGTTTTGTTTAACTCTTCCTCAGCGGAATTTTATCAGGTGTTTTCGAAGTTAGAACAGGGTATCAAGATTATCATAAACATTAAAAAGAAATGTTACTCTGACCTTCTGAGGATGAATGTGTTGTGAAACAATATCTCAGAAGTGTAATTAACGTATTCCACAAATAGACAATGAAATGTTGATTTGCATTAGTAAACAGATTTTTGTAGGAAGTGATAGTGGGTATATTTGAATGGTCAACAACCCCAACACCTGCCACTCAACAAAGACCAAACCACCTACCTTTAAAACGTCGTTAAATATCAAATTAAACTGATAATTTCTTTTGTTAAACATTTTATGAAATTTGACAAAATATAGTTAATATTATTCAGTAAGATGGAATATATTACTTTTTTTTTCTTGTCTCAGAAAGAAAAATATGTGATTCTGATAGTATTTTTTCTCCTGAATTCAAATATGATATCGGCAGCACGCAAGATTTCCAAGAGACAGGCATTTATAATTTCAAACACTTTAATATTTTCTACATTCGTAACTACACAATATTCGAACATTCGGATTCACCTAGAAAGTAAGAAACGACGATTTTCTGCTATATTTCGCCTGTGGAGCATCCCTCTTGATTGTCCAACAATAATCGGCCAGCATATTAGGATTCCATTTGCCTTGATATCTCATTTCCATAGCTGAAATCTCCTGATGAAAGTGTTCCCCGTGCTCATCGCTCACTGTGTCAAGATAATAAATGGACGAAAAAACGTTTATTAAAAAAATAATTATTTAAATCCATTAATTGATATTGAAATAAAAAAAACTGAGGGTGATGGAGAAATTCTGAATACATAGGCCTATTTGAAAAACACGATAAAAACTGTACAACTATTGGTACGCATGAGACAAAAATCATGTTGGCCATACCTGGCTATACCGGTACATCTCCTGATGGGACAAGGATCCTACCTGGCGGGAGTTATTTAACCAAGCTATTTAATTATGATTATTTCCATATCATCGTCTCAAAGAGACCTCTAGTAATCAATTAACATATTACTTGGAAGGGAAAGGACAAATTTGGTCAGATGCTCTAATTCAGGCTTGAGGTTTATTTACGAGCCCGAAAATCTTCAGACTCGATATTCACGACCAAAAGTCTTTCCCGGAGGATTTATCCTTTGGATTTTTCCAATCTAAATGATCTATCGACCCCCGAGTTTCAACCCGGAAACAAAGGACTTAACCTCTAGACCATCTTACTCCATAAAATAGCATGATGCTTACTCTTTAAAATTTAAGGTACATGCCATGACAGTCATAAAAGCCCGTTGGTCTACCAGCCACTTGCTGGCCTCATATCCACACGTGACAATCACATAGACTATAGAGGAATGATCATCCATATAGTCGGCAGGATATCGTGTCCCTCTGCCATTGTAGCTGGTTTTGTCAGCCTGGATCGTTACTTATCGTAGTTACCCAAATTCCTTACCATACTCAGTGGTCACCGGTCTCAAACATTCAAATTCAATTATACAATTTCTTCTCTGGGGGGGGGGGATTCGAACCATTGACGTGTCCCATAGCTCAGTGCCAAAGCAGTTTATGCCTTAAATTGGCAGCCAAATTACGGGACTCAACAATCCTTGCTCACAGCGTATTTCGATTATTTCTTGCTGAACGTGTCAACCAATAGACATGGCATAACTTTATTTATCCACGATTCTTAATTAACATTAAGAAAATGTGTCTGGAAGTCAATCTCAGTAAAACTGTACATTGGTTACATGTTGAAATGCGATAAAATGGAAATTAACAGTTAACAACAAACAAGGAAAATTTTGAAGAAGTGAAATGCTATACCTGGGAACAATAATTGTCAGCATGAATGAGATGCAGAAAGAAATTAAACTTAGCCTAAAGTCTTGAAACGCAATCTATTATGCATTATAGGGACTGTGTGTGATCTTCCCAATTTTTTTCTCAAAAAAATAAAAATAAATAAAATGGCGATACTTCCTGATTTACGGATGCGAAACATGGTCCCTTAAAGGTTAGGAGTATTTCAGAATAAAGAGTTAAGAAAATGTTTTGTAAGAAATATAACCCACAGGTGAAAGAATAACTCCATAACAATGTGCTACATAATCTTCTTGGGAAACTGAGTTTAAGAAGAGTTACGTCTGCTTATGAAAACTGGACACTTATTAGATCAGATAAGAGGAAAATAGAAGTAGCTGATATGAAATTCTTACGTTCAGTAGAAGGTTATACATTGTTGGATAAGAAATATGATGAAGAAATAAGAATCGAATTAGCCCTTAAATTCGTAATGTGTCCTTTTGAATACATCAGTTAGTTCAATTAATTTAATATTTTAAATAAATCAGAATTAAACGAAAAGAAATAATTCACATAAATGTGTGCCTAATTATACAATATACCTAATAACATTTACACAAGATTCCGTTTTCACTGCGGTCCGCCACATTCAAATAACTAACAGAAGAAATTTGTGTTTTGCCAATTTAAGGGTTAAACATTTACAGTTTTGTAGAAAAAATTCAAAACTCAAGATCTAATTGGCTCCAACATATAAAAACGAATGTCACACAATAGACTCCAACAAGTTTTGCTTCACTACCAACCCAAGCAAGAAGAAATATTGGGCGCCCCATAATACAGATGGAAAGATAAGGTCTCTAGGTATAGAAACAGGTCTATGGCCTAATTCCATGACATAGAGGAAGAGAAGTTACATCTACGATGGGCAGGACATGTGACACGAATAGGGAATGAAAAAGGAGTATTGAGAGCCTAGAAAACGAACAAAATTGAATAGGATTTCATTAATAAAGGAAAGACACGCCGTAAACCAGCAAAATCGGACTTACTGAGGAATACGTTAAGTGTGTAACCCTGTTCCTGAGTGACATTCTATTTTTATAAATAAACTTTTCCTACTACACGGCGTCCAGTTTTATTTATGTTATTGTGTTATTTGTAATTATATATATATATATATATATATATATATATATTTAAATATTACTAGTGAACGATAGTTGATTATATTTTAACGGCTGTGATATTGGAGAGCAGCTGTCCGGCAGGAAACGTTATGCAACAACTGTTGGACATGAGGAAGTTCAACTCGCACTTCCCAATATCACAATACCAGAGAATCTTGTGCTACGTAACATTGAGCAATTTTTACGCAGTGATTGCTTTGTCCTTTACGCTTACATAGGTACTTATGTTGCGTCACAGTGTTTGTGCCCTGTGTGTAATTTGAAACTTACATAATCGTCTTCTCTGCGTTTTCCAAACATATGATCTGTTTATCCATCTGTTTGCTTATATTCTTCTGCGTTTTTCTTCCATATTTCTGTGTAATTTAATAAAAAAATGTTCGTGAATATCACGCATCTACTTGATTGCGCAATTAACTGCAAAAGTTAAATCGAAGTGCATGTGACTTTGTAAAGAGAACGGCAACTTTTACCTTCGTTATATAAGACGCTCCATTTCAAGAGCAGTTTTTAAGGTAAAAAAAAACTGTGTGTATATATCTTCTTCTTCTTCTTCCTTTCATGTGATAGACCTAGTGGTCTGTTACGGTCTCAATCCAACGTTTGAAGGGTCTGCCCAAAGATCTTTTGCCTGGTGGCTGGTGTATATATATATATATATATATATATATATGTGTGTGTGTGACATGATAAAAAAATAAATGCTCGGATGGGACTTGAACTCGGACCTCTGGATTGATACCCCAGTGCGCTACCGATTACGTTACCTAGCAAGTCCAGTACAAACATTAATTTTTCTTATATATATATATATATATATATATACTCTCATTATTACGAGGTGTAGTGGGAGCTCGGTCTCCACTGCCATCTAGTAGCTCCTATACCAAATAAGCAAATTAAAGAGAATAGTTTCATTTTATAGCATATATATATATATATATATATATATATATATATATATTCATCCATAGTAATTCTGGCCGAAGGCAGGTCCTTCACTACAATCATAGCATTTTCATGCTATGCTTGCAGCTTTACTAGGGAATTGTAGGTGTGGTAGTTCCCGTTGCTTTCCACACCGGTGAAGGATGATGAAGATGATAATTGTAAGGATGATGATGGCCATATGATTTCGGGGACCGTTTGGGCCCTTAAAGTTTACCTGACATTTGTCTTACAGGTGAGGAAAAACCCCGATGAAAACCTCAACCCAGAAAAACTGCCCCGACCGGGGATCGAACCCGGGCCCGCTGCGTGACAAGGCAGCACGCTACCTCGAGACCACCGCAGTGGATATATATATATATATATATATATATATATATATATATATATCATTTGTGTATGTATGTGAGCGCACGAGCCATCAAAATAACATTAGAGGCCACAATTTTAATTGTTTTCTTCCTGAACCAAACTCATCTTCAGCAACTCAAATTAAAATATTAAAATCGCTCTATTGGCAGGAATTTTCTTTTTTCAATAAAACACGTGGTATGCATTTGAAATAACATGAAAAATATGTTCTCTAAAAATTAGCAAAGTAATTGGACTGTTAGATGTGGAGTTTATCTGAAAGCCAAGTTTTAAAACTTTTTTTCACAACGGAACTCGACATCATCATCATCCTCCACTGATTAGGTTTTTGCCTATTCCGATCTCACATCTGTTCAGTCCAGCGCTTTCTTGGTCTTCCTACCGATCTTCATCCTCCAGGATTATACATCAGTGCCATCTTTGGTATCCTATCGTCTGTCATTCTTTGCAGATGTACTATCTAATTGTTCCTGTGTTCTTCTATTTGTTGAAACTCGACATATGGCACTTAAATAAAAAAACTCTTAAGATCCAGGCCGTTAAACAGTAAAATCGAATCATTATGAAGAAACGTGAACCTGAAAGCTGAAATTTTAGTGTGACATTTTCAGTTCTCTAGCGACCGCAATTTCTGTTTCCTTGAAACGAAATTTAGTAACTTATATACAATTTAATTATAAAAATGAAGATACATTTTGTAAACAAAGAAAATCGGGGAAAAAATAAAGTCGACTTGCTGAGGAATTCGCTTAGTTTACATAGCTACAGCGTGACGGACTTTTCAGTCAGTAGTTAGCGATTAATAAAACTAAATAGGTATATGGTCACACATAGAAATACATTATATAATGGAAATGGACAGCTAATGACAAATGAGGGAAATTTTGAGGAAGTGGCTGAATTCAAATACCTAGGAACAATAATCACAAACAGGAATGAGATGCACAAAGATATTAAACATAGGCTCAAATCTGGAAATGCAAGCTATTATGCATTACAGAGACTCTTGACGTCCCAACTCCATTCAAAAAACGTTAAACTGAAAATATATCTTCTTCTTCTTCTTCATCACGATTTAGGCTTATTTATTAGCCTGTCCCGGCTCAAAATTGCTGCTGTTTCCATCTTTTATTTGGTCTTCCCAAACTTCTTCTTCCTCATGGTGAATAGTTGGATGCTGCTTTTGGTATTCTATTCTGTCATCCTTGCCAAGTGTTCTTTCCAGTTTTTTCTGTATTTCACTATTGTTGTGTTTAATTCCTCTACTTTTAGTTGTCTTATTTCTGTGTTATGTTTTTTTGTCTGAAAATATATAAAACCGTTATTCTACCAGTAATATTATATGGATGCGAAACATGGACTCTTACTTTAAGGGAGGAAAGGATATTACGGGTATTTGAGAATAAAGTTCTTAGAAAAATTTTTGGAACAAAGAGAGATGAATAGACCAGTGAATGGAGAAGACTACTTAACAGTGAACTACATGGTCTTTATATAGGAAGCCAGATATAATAAGAACAGTTAAGTCTCGAAGACTGAGATGGGCAGGACATGTGGCATGAATGGGGAATGAAAGACGTGCATGGAAGCTTCTTGTAGGAAAACCAGAGGGAAAACGCCCAGTTGGTAGACCAAGAATGAGGTGGGAGAATAACATTAACTATGATTTGAGGGAAGTAGATTATACTGGGAATGGTTAGAAAACATTAGCTCAGGATAGGGATATATGGAGAGCTTATGTCCGCGTGGCCATAAACCTACGGGTTCGATAGTGCCAGTGAGTTAGTTAGTAGGCGCTGAGAATGTTTGAGATAACTCACTTGTCGAAACGAAACTATCTCCCATTGGTTAACGCATTATCATGCGAGTTACAAAGCAAAATAAATGTTGTTTAATTTGGGATTACTTTATCTTACATCGAGATAGTCTAATGATAGCACACCTTAGATTTAAAATATCTTGATAACAAGTAAATCGTTTTACTATTGGCATGTCTTAACAATTCAAGGTCACCGATCAAAGTATACAAATTTGCAATATAAATATTTCCTATTGTAAATCTTTCTCATTAAACTAGCACGTGCCTGGAAATTCCGTAACCTCATAACTACCTTCCTTATATCTTTAAAAACGTGTAGAACCTTGGAATTTTTTAGATAACGTATTATGTAGACCTATTCTCGAAAGAGGAGATTGAAGCAGAATTTTAATATTATTACAAATATGAAAGTTAAAGTTTATAATTTTGTATTTTAAAATTCTTTAATATTTAAATATAACTTAAATAAAAACATCTAAATAAATCATTGTTAGTTATTGTTAAATAAAAATGTTTCAGTAATTAATAATTAAAAAAATTGTACTACATAACGGTTTTTGTAAACAATGCTTTTAAAAATTGTTTAAAGTCATTGTTGTCAAAATTATAAAATCTTTCTTTCATCATCATCATCATCATAGTACATTCACGAATTTAGGCCATTTGTTGACCTGTTTCGGCCTCAAGAGAAATACCATCCAAAAGTCTTTTGAGTGGACGTCCTGTGATCTTCCATTCGATGAACATGTTGCATCCATCTTGACTTATAATCAGAAATTTTGTTTTCTAAAGGTTCCATGTGTTATTTTTCTAAGATGTCTTCATTTTTTTGAGATCTAATAGTGTGTATCCTGCAGTCCTCCGAAGGTATCTCATTTCAGCAGATCTAAGTCTCTGTAAAGCTTTCTATTATAACTATTATAAAACACCTGCATAACTTCATGTTCTTAAATGAAAGTAAATTAAACTCTGATTGGATATTAAAACAATTAACTTTCTTATTTAACAATCAAATTAAACCTTATATTTAAAGAACTATTAACCAATAGAATTTAAAAATAACATCATGTGATATAATGTTCTTTAAAATCGCAAAAGAATAACACTAGTTATTCTGCATACAATTTTCATCAATGATAGAAGCAATAAGAGCTCTCCTGATAAAATGTAATATTTAATACAAGAAGAAGAATTTATTTAAGAAAAGAAAATAATTTATTTTTAAGTGGCGGTGAAGAATAATACCACCTACATTTACTTAATCTGCTGGGAACTTAAGAAGTGAATAAATTTGCAATTATTTCTACAAGAAACATTTTTTTATGTGATTTTGAAGTGTTTTCTTATCCAGTTACCAACTTCCGACCCTGAGAAGAGAATCCGGCTCTACCGAAAATTAAACCCAACCTAAACCAATAATCCTTTTTGGGAGACAAATCCATCTTCAACATGTTACCATCACATTGGGAACTCGCATGAAGAGAATTACTTCTTCAAGATGTTTTCTATTTTGAAACTTATTTAATTGCAGGACATGTTGCACGTATGGGGAATGAAAGACTTGCATGGAAGCTTCTTGTAGGAAAGCCAGAGGGAAAACGCCCAGTTGGTAGACCAAGAATGAGGTGGGAGAATAACATTAACTATGATTTGAGGGAAGTAGATTATACAGGGAATGATTGGAAAGTATTAGCTCAGGTTAGGGATGTATGGAGAGCGTATGTCCGCGCGGCCATGAACCTACGGGTTCGATAGTGCCAGTGAGTAAGTAAGTAAGTATTTAATAATAATACTAATAACTTTATTTATATACAGATTTTAAATGTTTACTCATCTTTCTGCACCTAAACGTTTATTTTCTTCCTCCTATCGTCCCTATCCATCCACTCCATGTCCTCCAGGCCTCTTATTTTAAGGGAGGAAAGGAAGTTAGAGTATTTGAGAATAAAGTTCTTGGGAAAATTTTTGGACCAAAGAGAGATGAAGAGACAGTTGAATGGAGAATACTACCTAACAGTGAACTACATGGACTTTATAGGAAGCTAGATATAATAAGAACAGTTAAGTCTCGTAGACTGAGATGGGCAGGACATTTGGCACGAATGGGGAATGAAAGACGTGCATGGAAGCTTCTTGTAAGAAAACCAGAGGGAAAACGCCCAGTTGGTAGACCAAGAATGAGGTGGGAGAATAACATTAACAATGATCTGATGGAAGTAGATTATACAGGGGGTGATTGGAAAAATTAGTTCAGGATAGGGATGTAGGGAGACCTTATGTCCGCGCGGCCATGAACCTACGGGTTCGATAGTGCCAGTGAGTTTTTTAGTTAGTTATAATACAACAATTGAATTCAGAATAAAATGTTTCTTGCATTTATTCGTGTTCTTTTATTTTCTTCTTTTTCTTCTTCTTCTTGTGAATAGAGCTCAGACGAATTAGTGCCTCCAAAATAATAGTGCATTCATATGGAAATTATATTTTCCAGAAGCCATCTGCAGTCCATAATTAACATAAATATAAAGCTCATTCACCATCATGAGGAATTTGGTTTGCTGCAGAAGTATATCGGCTTCAGGTTGAGTTAAGCAGTTACGACTACGCAACCCGTCATGCTGACCACATGCCATGGAATTCACATACTGACTGCTTGATCTTTCGCCTCTGTGGTTAATCCATATGGATCTAAGACCAAAAACAATCTTTAGGCCTTCTAGGTCTGTCGCTCCTTGAAATAATTAGAATCAGGGATATTATTTTTTTATCAAGTGTTACTATTTTCTCCTCTTCACATCCGAGTCCTCTTATGTAGGAAGTTGACACACAGGAGGTAACATTCTGGGTAGAGAATGAATCGGCTCATTACAAAATTTGCAATACAAAGAGGTCACGCCACAAATACCTGTGTAACTTGTGATTTCAGGATGAAAAGTCGTGTTCTTTGTTTAAACAAGAAAACGCCATCACGTACAAATATGTGTTGATGACTGCGGAACAATTCACGGAAATGTCTTCTAGCTCGTGGTGATGCACAGGAAAATGAATCAATGACACGAAACACCTGTTGTACTGTAACAACCTACAAACTATTAACTTACAAATAAACATTAGTTTGTCTTAACTATTGCTTGAAAATGGCTTCTCGGAGTATATTAATTTCAATATAACTTTCACAAGTGACTGATGTACCACGGAATGACCCCATCATAATGTCTTCTTAGTACTCGTATATGTCGACCTGTTGCAATGTCAATATAAGCTCTCACTACGGGTACACAGGGATTCAAAGAAAGAAAAGTGTGTATCTGCCCTTGTATTCTGTGAGTAGCTCAAGTGGTAAGAGCACCAGCTCATAAAGTTCGAGATTTTGGGTTCAAATTCCGGATCAGGTAGATTTTTCTCTTTAGTTGTTTAAGTGAAAAAAAAAAAACCTAACGGGTATCTGGATTATTTTTATGAGAAATCGTATATAATAACAATTAAGTTATTTAGACTGCAATGGGGGAAATATGGCACTTATATGGGATGAAATAAGGGCATGGAAACTTCTTTTGGAAAACGAGAAGGAAAGCTACTTGTTAATAGGCCAAGAATGAAATGGAAGAAAAATATTAACCATGATTTGAAGGAGGTGAATTTTACAGGGGATGATTCGAAAATATATAAAGCAGTGATATGCCCAATATTGACCTATGATATTTTTAAAGCAAAACAAATTTAGAAACAAATTAAATGAATATTCTGAGGAAGATAATACGTAAATCAAGGAAAAACCAAATTAAAAATGAAGAAATAAGAAGGTAACTGAATGTTCAGACAATAGGTGAATGGGTGAAAAAAAAAGTAGATTTGAATAGAATCAATGTATGACACCAGATAGAGTTGTATGCTTAGCAAGAGGTAAGTTACCAGAGGATGGGAGAAGTACACCTGGAAGACCAAAAAAGAGATGGAGGGACTCTTAATTCTGGATGGAACAGGTCATGGACCTCAAACAAAGAGAAGAAGTAGATTGGAAAACATTAGCTCAGGATAGGGATGTATAGAGAACACATGTTCGCGCAACCATGAACCTCCGGGGGCACGCCTTAGCGTAGTGATTAAGGTTCTAGGCTACAAGCCAGAAAGTAGAGGGTTCAAGTCCCGGTGAGTCAGGATTTGTAACTGACCCAAACCTTCTGGCGGCACTATGGCCCTGGGGTCGACTCAACCTCTAACGGAAATGAGTACCAGACGCTTGTTCTGGGGGTAAACTCGGCCGTCACGCAGGGAGTTTTAACCTCCTACTACCCTAAGGGCCTCCTAAGGTCAATAGTGGAATCACTTTACATTTTTATGAACCTCCGGGTTAGATAGTGCCACTATGTTACTTAGTTATTTAAACAAATGTACATAATGTGTTCTACCTCTCCCATACGGCGTGTAGCCAAATTTTACGTGCGTTTTCATGCCAGATTTTAATTGCGCCGCCAGTGACCTGATATAAAAATGTTAAACTTATAATTTTTTACCAGAGATCTCAGTAGTCCTCTACTATGTAGACGTACCTCATCTGCAGCTGAAGAGGGAACATGTTCCCAAAGGTCCACTATAAAGATATTTTAAGCGGAGTTTTACATAGTTTGCGACTGATATAATTTTAACATTTTATATAGTAGCCTCATCTTCAATTTGCAATATCCTGGCAGAGCAAAGAGTGGGAGACCAAGATCTAAGCAAAGGAAAATACGCTGAGAAGGATGATTGATAAGTTCAATGCCGGAGCCACTACCAAGAAAACACGAATAATAGTGACAAAACATACCCACCATTCATTCATATTGACAAGAGATTTTCTCGAATTTAGAATTAAATAAGTTTAAGTAACTAATATAAAATTGATTTTATATCCTAATGTAATACGAAGAAAAAATTGCATGAAACAGTAACAGCTACTGAACTCGGCAAACAGCGAGAGAATGAATGACGCAATTGAATAGCATCAAACCATAAACAGATATTGCACCAGATGATCGTGTTTACAGAAGATAAGATTCAGAAATCAACTCACATCTGTTGTAGCAGAGGTTCTCAAATTGTGGTCCTCTCGGTACAGATTGTTTGTAATAAATATATATACAACATAACAAAAAAAAATCTGACTAAACGGGATTTTGTACACCAGATCTCCAACTTTACGCTTTAGTTGTTTTTACAGTTATTATAGACGGCTTCTCTGTCTATATTAATCTACATCTTAAGACCATAAGTAGCTACAATACTTCTAAAATTCATTGTAAATCACAGTTGAGGTTATGTAGTAAAATCTAGAAAATATTAAAGTAAGTATCTGGTATATCTAACTAACTAATTAACTAACTCATTGGCACTATCGAACCCGTAGGTTCATGGCCGCACACATAAGCTCTCCATACATCCATATCCTGAGCTGTTTTCCAATCATTCCCTGTATAATCTACTTCCCTCAAATCATAGTTAATGTTATTCTCCCACCTCATTCTTGGTCTACCAACTGGGCATTTTCCGTCTGGTTTTCCTACAAGAAGCTTCCATGCACATCGTCCATTCCCATCCGTGCTACATGTCCTGCCCATCGCAGTTTACGAGACTTAACTATTCTTATTATATCTGGCTTCCTATAAAGACCATGTAATTCACAGTCTATGATACTCTGTACCTAAAAAAATTAAAAATAACACTACAGTAGATAATCTATAAACACATTCCACCTACTACATATAACATAAATATCTAACAGCTTTCTTCTCGGTTTTTATCCCTCCCTTTGCATTAAATTCTTTATAGTAAGTAAAGCAATCCCACTACAGACCTCAGGAGGCCGTTGGGGTAGTAGGAGGTTAAGGCTTCCACTCTTTCTGGATAATCGGCACTTATTGTCAGCCGGGTTGTCAGCCCTACGTGACGGCCTCCTTTACCCCCAGAACAAGCATATGGTACTCATTTCAGTTAGAGGCTGAGTCGACCCCAGGTCCATAGTGCCGCCAGAAGGTTTGGGCCAGTTTTTAAATCCTGACCCAACCCTCGACCTTCCGGCTTGTAGCGCAGTGCCTTAACCACTACGCGACGGCCCCGCATAATTTTTTAGAACTCAAAATTAAATCCTCATAAATCGTTTCAACTTCTCCCAACCATATTAATTTTCAAAACAACTTCTCTCCACTACGGCCTGACATAACATAACACAAACTTATTTTTTACAATCCAAAATAAAAAAAAAAAAAAATCACAACACTTTTGTATACAACCCGAAGAGGGCAAAAAATGTCCCTAAAGTGGGGAGAGCAGGGTCGCCTCATACACACACACACACCAAATGACATGCCGAGGATGGAACATGTTCTGAAGGGCCTACATGATTTTAACTAATTGACGATAATGTTTAAACAGAAATTCATTTTAATTGAGGTAGACTTGAATATCAGGTACTTATTTTATTATTTAAAAAATACATCAACTACAGATGTACACGGAGACAACTATGAAGAAAGACTGAACTGTTGTGTGAATATTAACTACTACTCTATTGACCTTGGTTTAATGAACTATCCCAGAGAAAATTTAAAAGACCATAAAATATTTAGAATATTTATATTGGCTAAACACTACACCCCGTGAAGCGATAGGCAAAAAAGTTTGACCTACCAGTGTTTGCTGGCCTCACATCCACTTGTGTTAATCACACGGGTGAACGATCATCCACCAAATACAGCGGTTACATATGGTCAGGATGTAGGGTTTTCAGTCTTTACAGCTGGTTTTCTTTGTCTCAAGCAGCAATTTATTGTACCTACATAAATTCCTCACAATGCTGAGTGGGCACCGGTCCCATACTGGCCGAAATTCCATGAGAAAATTTCCTCCCCATTGGGGACTCGATCGTAGCTATGCATTGAGGCACGATATTTTTAATCACTCAGGACTTTGTTTTAACGCTTAAATTGACACTAAATGATTGTTTAGTATTTTTAATAAAACAATAGAAAGAGGAACGAGTAAAAATTACTTAAATTTGTGACAAATTACCCGCTAGAGGCACATGGTAGTAACTTAGAATATACATGGTTTTGTTTTGCTGAGGTCCAACACATTTAAATGACTGGCTTAGTAAATTAGAAATTTCGTCAATTTAAGGATTAACGATTTAAATGCCATATGACTTAAATGCAATATTTACTAAATCAGTTACAAGTACAATAAAAGCTCCTTTTTCACGGTTCCTTTATTTGCGTGCTCATTATTAGCGGGTTAAAAATTTGTGACACAGTTCCTATATTCGCGGCTAAAAATTTCATTATTCGCAGATCCAGTCGGTATATTAGAAGGATTAGGTGGCCTTTATTAACGCATCGGCAACTTTTTTTACTGCAGGCACTTGCGAAGCTGGATTTTACAAAGAGTGATTCAGACCAAATAAACAAATAAATATAAAACAAATCTTATTGTCACTAAGGCTGAAGTTCGTTGTTAAAAGCCGCAGCCGTATTTCACGTGTCGCTATGTCCTTTGATAAATGCCGCCCTCGCCATGATCGGTGTTTTATTGTTTCAACTTGTCATTCGTTGCAATAATTTTGATTGATAACAGGTGTCTTCAGCTTTGTTCCCACTTTATAATGTTGAGTAAGAGGAAAGAAAAATTAGTTCCGAAGAAGAGTTTTCTACAAACACTGAAAATGTGACTTTTAACTTGGAAAACCTGAAGGAAAGATTACAGATAGCAAATAAGCTTTGTAATTTCTTCATGAAAATTGATCCGTCTATGGAAAGAAGTTTTATTTTTAAAAGGCAAATTGTTAATGCCACAGCTGAATATAAATCTGAATTGAAAAACCTTTAAAAAAGCGACAAAACATGACAAAAATTACTAAGTTCTTTAAGCCCTTGCCTAAGCCTGACAATAATAGGCCTAATTAATAGAATTTGTAAAAAATCTATCATTAAATTTATTTTACATTGGTAATTTTTATTTTATTTTGGAACCTCGGAACGCATCTCCTATATGCCCATACAAATTACCATTCCATATTCACGGTTCTGTATTCGCGGCATTTTTACGGAATATATCCCCCGCAAATAAGGAGTTTTACTGTTATTTCAAAATATTCTATGCATTTCGTATAAGTAGGGAATAGGCTTATTGCACTGGACCAATTAGGACAACGTGTTTCTTTTTAGATTCCATGATTTCCTGAATAAGAGTGCCAGTGAAAATTTGAAAGTCATCGTGACGATGTTAGATTTCCACGACATGAGTCCGTCGACACGGTATTTGCTCAAGCTGGAAAGAGTATTGTTTCAGTTGAAACAATAATTTGTGCACGCCGATATTATCTATTGATTACAGATACACTATCTTGACTTATACCACGTGAATGAGGCAATGATTATCATCTTAAAGATTATTTAACAAAGCGATATTTCGTTCTATATTTTCCGGTTCAATTCCTAATTACATATATACACACTGAGTCCGGGCTGAGGGTACCAAAAATAATTGTACAGCATTCAATTAAATGAAAATAGACAACAATTAAAAGAAATCGGATTTTCATGGCCGCGCGAATGTAAGCTCTCCATACTTACTGAGCTAATGTTTTCCAATCATTCCTGTTATAATTTACCGCCCTCAAATTATGGATAGTATCATTCTGTCACCACATTCTTGGCCAACTATTGGACACTATTCTGGTTTTCATGCTTCTCTTTCACACATAACTCATATTCGAGCCATGTGTCCGCGCATCGCACTCTACGAGATTTAACAGTTCTTGTTATATTCGGTTTATCGTAAATATCATGTAGCTCATAGTTATGCAGTCTTCTCCATTCGTCTGTCTGCTCGTCTCCCTTTGGTCCAAACATTTTCCTAAGCACTTTATTCTCAAATGCTTGTAATCTTTCCTCTTTCCTTAAAGTAAGAGACCATGTTTATAATTTACCTATCAAAAATATTAAAAACAGGAATCAGATGCTCAAATAAATTAAATACGGTATAGGCTAAACTATAGAAACATATTCTCTGTTATGTATTACAGCGACTCTTGTCATTCCAACCTATATGAAAATATGTTAATATATATATATATATATATATATATATATATATATATATATATATATAGGCCTATATATTGTTTATTATAGTAATCCTGCCCGAGGGCAGATCTTTTACTGCAATCGTGGTATTTTTATGCTGAGCTTTGCAGCTTTACTAGGGAATTATAGGTGTGGTAGCTTCCCGTTGCTTTCCACACCGGTGAAGGATGATAATGATAAGGACGATGATGATGACCGTATGATTTTCGGGGACCGTTGGGCCCTAAGCTTCGTGACATTTGTGTTACAGGTGAGGAGAAACTTCGAAAAAACCTCACCCAGGAGCCTGTCCCGACCGGGAATCGAACTCTGGCCTACTGCGTGGCAAGGCAGCAAGCTATCTCGAGACCTAAGCGGTGGACATATGTGATTATTCTTGTTATATTGATGCGAAACATGTTACCTTTTTTAAGAGAAGAGAAAATATTACGAGTAGGCCTATCTGAGAATAAATTTTCTTTACATCGTAATAATATGGCAATAAAATTATATTTTCGACGATAGAAACATAATTTTGACATAGAAATGTAATTTCATATCCATCCATCCATAGTAATTCTGCATTTTCATGCTATTCTTGCAGCTTTACTAGGGAATTTTAGGTGTGGTAGCTTCCCGTTGTTTTCAACACCGTTGAAGGATGATGTTGATAATGATAAGGATGATGATGATGATAATGATAAGGATGATGATGATGATGATGGCCATATGATTTCGGGGACCGTTTGGGCCTTAAAGATTTCCTGACATTTGTCTTACAGGTGAGGAAAAACCCCGATAAAAACCTCACGCAGAAAAACTGCCCCGACCGGGGATCGAACCCGGGCTCGCTGCGTGACAAGGCAGTCTACCTCGAGACGACAGCGGTGGACAATTTCATATTTAAATTAAAATTAATTCCATATGAATTTTGTTCAAGACACAAATACAGACAACATTAGATAAATCCTACACAATACAATGGACATACCGTACACTATTTACTGATATAACACAACAATCCTAGATGCGATATAACCAAAAGAAAATAAAAAAAATAAAAAAAGAGAATATTTTAGTATATCCGGTGAAAACACTTATTTGCATTCATGACAAAGCTTTGTTGCCAAAAAATGTGAAGAGAAGATTCCAAATTGAAGATTCATGGCACATAGACTGTTGGTAGCGCCACTACCGGATGTCATGTGAGTTAAATATGTACATGTCCTTGTCATGTTGATAAGTCATCCTCAGGTTTCAGACTCGCCCGACTTATTGGGAAATTCTGTATTGCTCAATCAGCTAGTAATCTAAAGTCACATATTTCTAGATCACATGGTTAAACAGAGTTACTTTCTGTGACTTAGTCTTCATCAGGACATTTATTCATTTTTTATAATTTGTTAAATTATGATTAGATTTCGAATTTCTAGACTCCGAAAATTAATGAATCATTAGACTCTGAAAGATGTTCTACATTTAGGCACCTGAAATAGGTTATAAAACTGGAAAATAGGTTCTAAAATGGACTACTATTTTAACCCTTCAGAAATACATGATATCGCATATCATCATCGTCTTCAAGGATTACATCTTTTGGTCTGTTTCGACTTAGAATTGCTCATGAAGGTCAATCTATGTTTCATGTCCCTCTCGGATGATAATAATTTAAAACTGTTCTTGCCATCCTACTGCTTGGCATTCGTAGGACATGATCTCTCCAATTTATTCATTTTTTTTTCAATTAATGTTGTGATTGTTTTTATGTTCAATTTATTTCTGGAATCAGTACTTCTTTTGTGATCTAATAGGCCTAATGTATTTCCATTTATAATATCACTATTATTAAATGCAAAATGGAGGTAGAATTGTGAAATTAGTAAAATATATATCCGTCCATAGTAAGGGCAGGTCTTTCACTGCAATAATAGCATTTCCATGCTATGCTTTGCAGCTTTACCAGGGAATTATAGGTGTGGTAGCTACCCGTTGCTTTCCATACCGGTGAAGGATGATGATGATGGCCGGATGATTTTCGGGGACCGTTGGACCCTAAGCTTCCTGACATTTGTCTTACAGGTGAGGGAAAACCCGGAAAAAAACCTCACCCAGGAGCATGTCCCGACCGGGAATCGAACCCGGGCCCGCTGCGTGACAAGGCAGCACGCTACCTCGAGACCACAGCGGTGGACAAAATAAATATAGGTACTTAGAAAAACTCCATGGCGCGACATGCCTAGTAAAGCAATTTGCATACCATCCGGCTGGAAGTCTCACATCCACATGTATTAATCACAGAAATGGATGATCATCCTGCACATATAGGAAATGACATGTAGTCAGCATGTTGGATTTCCAGTTGTATATGATTTTGCCAACCTATAGGGTCACAACTTATTGTAGCTAGCCAAATTTCTCACGATGCTGGTGGGTGCCGGTCCCATAGCAGCCGAAATTCCATGAGGAAAATTTCTTCCTCCTCGGAAATTGGAAGCTGCGCTAGTTCTGCACTAAGGGTCGGTTTCACCAACAGAGGTAACTGTATTACGCCAGTTTAAGCTATGCATTATTCACGGGGAAAACTGGCGTAATACAGTTACCTCTGTTGGTGAAATTGACCCTAAGACATAATCCTTACGTAAACCACTCGGTTACGGGTCGACATGCCATTACGTAATCGTTTAAGACAATACGCTACAACCCGGACGGTCATCGCTTCAAGTTCCGGCGGGATTAGATTTTTTTTAAATACTGGTGTGAACGCCATGGTCCTGTGATAGCTTCAGCCTCTAACATAAATGAATACCAAACTATGATCTGGGGTTAAGTTGGCCATCACGCACCGGTCCCATACTGGTTGAAATTCCATGAAAAAATAAATTCATCGATTCTACCTATAGACTCCGAAATAACCATGGCATTTTTTTTTTCGGAATTTTTCCACAATATAGTACAGTGGATTTCCGCCAGTGTCAAGAAATTCACCTCCAGTTGTAGCGGTCCTGAACATCCTCATCTGCAAATCCGAATATACTGAGTTCTTCTCACACTATCAAACCAACCATCTTTAGGTATTCCGTTTCTTCTTTTCACATCTATTTTCCACTCCAAGATCTTCTTAGGGATTCTTCAGATGTCATCCTCTTGAGATGTTCATGCCACCTTAATCGTCTCTCTACAATTGTCTGTAATACATTTCTTTCAACTTTCATAATTATCTTAAATTCAACGTTTCTATTGTTACGCTTTCACGGCCGGAGTTGCTATGTAGATTTCCTCCCCGTAGAGGTGTCTAATGTATTGACTTAGGCTTTCCCGGCCGGAGATCATAGTTTCTGTTGTTTTTTATAATCTCGACTTCCGCCATTGGGTCTCTATTTAGGGTTACACATACTGCTACCTTCCAGGTCGGCGTTGGTCATCAAAAGCTAGAGGAAGAAATCTTGATTAAAAATTGACTGATCCTCCAGGTTGAGGGTTTGTAGCAATGGGCCAAACTCCCCATCACACACAATAAAATATACAATGTTAAGACCCACAAGAAATGACACCGTACAATTTCAAGTAGACGACAGAGCGAACAAAAACGGATTTTGAAAGGTGGATGATGGAATATTCAAGAGATATTAAAATACAAAATTAGTAGGCCTACCTGATAAATCAGTCGTATTTTAATGTTTTTATTACGTAATCTGAACGGTGCTTTAAAATGAATTTTAAAAGTATTGATATTCAAGAAAATCTGGCAAAAAAATATATATAAGCCTATATGTATGTGTTTGTGAGTGTGTGTATGTGTGTGTGTGTGTTCGGGCGCGCGCGTGTGCTGGTGCGTTCATTGCCCGTTAATGCTCTAGCGTTAGCATTTATTTTTGATTTTTCGGAATCAAACTCGACATATAGCAACAAATTAAAAAAATAAGATCTAGTTCGTTAACCATGCAAATCAAACCTTTAGAAGCAATTCATGAGAAATAAAAATTTATAAATAGCTATAGCAACCTCAATTTTTGAGTTTTCGCAACGAACCTCAATATATAGGCTACTATTGAAATTATACAAGGGACATTTTCTCCATTAGAAGTGGGGATATTTACTTGAAAGCCGATATATATATTTTTTTTCACTGCATTTAAATAACTGACACGAAAAATTAGTAGGCCTATATCACAAATTTAAGGATTAGCAGAAAAAATACATTTTATGAATCAACAAATTCGAACCAAGTTTTTAAGTGAAATTCAAATTTTAATTTACCTTATATTATTTAAGATGAGGCTATGCTTAAAAGAAAAGTATACAATCCTTCCCCAAAAGAAGAACTAAATCGAATTAATATTTCTAATTCTTGTAAGATAGATCGTCTATACACATTTATTAACCAAACCTTTTTAATTAACGAGAAAAATAAATAAAAATCTTGCTATTCACCCCAACAATAATAATAAGGACATGGGGCACGCCGTAGCATAGTGGTTAAGGCACTGAGCTACAAGCCGGAGGGTCGAGGGTTCAAGTCCCGTTGGGGTCAGGATTTTTAAACTGACACAAACCCTCTGGCGGCACTATGGCCCTGGGGTCAACTCAGCCTCTAACTGAAATGAGTACCAAACGCTTGTTCTAGGGGTAAAGGCGGCCGTCACGCAGGGCTGACAACCCGCGGGACTAACCAATTTCCAAATCCTCCAATTAGAATTGGTATTACTATAAAGAAAATCATGACTGTATTAATTTAAGTAGCTTAAAGAAAGAGCTTAGTATTGAAGATACTAAGGTGATTATTAAATCCTTAAATAAGTTTATAATTGAAATAATTCAATATTTATACAATGAAAATGTAATGTTTTAATTGAATTATTGATTTATTCAGTCTATAATTTTTATTGTTATTTTTATGTTTATATTTTTATACCCTTATTATTATTGGGCTGACATAAAGTGCCGATTGTCTAGAAAAAGTGGGAGCCTTAACCTCCTACTACCCCAAGGGCCTCCGAGCCTGTTGTGGGATCACTTTCACATATATTAACATAAAAATAAAAATAATGATTAAATTATCGACTGAACAAATCAATAACTTAGTATAAAACATAAGTGGGTTAAAAAAATTAAAGAAAACATCACTATTAACAACTGAGTAATTTGCATAGTTTATGCAGTTCCTTCGTGACGGACTCTTTCTTTATAGGACATTTGTTTATTTGTTTTAGCATAAAAGTTAATCTTGTTCATTTAGATGACTGTAATCAAATGTATAGATATTTGTGATAATCCTTGGAAACATACAGCAGTCTTGTGGAAAATTCCATTACAATAACGTTAAAAACTAAACAAAGTGCGCAAACAAAAAAAAATGACGTTATATTATGTCTGCCTGAACATTAGTCTACTAATATCGATGTCAACTGATCCAATACAATTACGCTTTACGTACTTATAAATATTTCATGCCACAAAGAAATCCCAATCAAATAATGCATAATAATTAAAACCAAATGTAAGTTTGAAAGCATATGTGTCCCGGCTGTGATGGAACCGTTGTTATGTAACAACAGTTCCAGCACAGCCGGGACACATTTTCCATTCCATTTCATTTACGCAGTTTAACCCCTTGTCTTATAGTTACTTTTATATGTCACATGTCAACGGGGCCTTAAAGTGACAGGGACTGTCGAGAAAGGGATTTTTAACGATGAATTGACATATATATATATATATATACTTTTTGATGGCATACGGACATGGGAGGCCTATCTGAATGGATGATCAACTCAATGTCAACGCCTCCTCCGAGACAACGCGACTAGGACATACATAGTTGTACTTTTTGATGGCATACGGACATGGGAGGCCTACCTGAATGAATGATCAACTCAATGTCAAGGCCTCCTCCGAGACAACACGACTAGGACATATATAGTTGATTAATATATCGTTTGTGATATTATTGTATATTCCTGTATATTTAGCGAATTTCGAAAGGGGGGAAAAAAATGTTTACATAGCGTATCTTGATCGAGCAACGAAAATGACAATGCAAAAAATGTATATAAAATATATTTATTTATTTAATATTTTTGAGTGTCAACACTATATATATATATATATATATATATATATATATATACAAGAAGTCCCGGCCACGCGTTGCTGTGGCTAAGGTATACGTTAAAAATATAAATGAAGTTGCTGTTTTTCAGCCAGATTACTTAAAACTAATACTTACGCACGAAATTAATAATATTGAAAATAAAATATACACTGAAAACACTTAAATTATGAAATAATCAATATTTGTAATTCAATTGAAATTCGCGGTTGCAACAAAAGCACAGCCATCTGGATCTCTCTTTGTTAAATAATAAACAAATTACCTTACCAAATTACCTTACACCGCCATCTGTTAAAATCGTATGGAACTCACAGATAATTACACCGCCATCTGTTAGAATCGTATGGAACTCACAGATAATCATAACTCTTTGTTAAATAATAAACAAATAATTTGCAATAAAAAATAATGCGACTATAAATTTAGTTATAAACTACCCTAAGTTTCAAGTTGGATCAAACTGCACACAGTGTGCAAAATTTTATTAAAATCGGTTCAGTAGTTTAGGATTCCATCGCGGACAAACAACGTGACACGAAATTTTTATACATTAAGATAAACTTGTATGTGTGTGTGCAAATGCTGTTAACGCTTTAGCGGCAGAGATGTTTGTTTTTTAGGAACCGAACCCAGCATATGACAGTAATTTAAAAATGTAAGCTCGAACTCGTTATTCAGCAAAATCGGATTATTACGAGTGGGCGTTAACCGAAACTAATATTTAAAAATAGCTCCAACGGCCCCAAATATTTAATTATTCGCAGTGAAACGAGAAATGTATTCTCTGCCTGTCTTTTAAATCCCCCAGAACTGGCTGCAGGTGACCTAATAGAGATTTAAATTCACCGAGAACAATTATGCGAAATTGTACCATTAGAACTGAGGGTTTAGTTGAAATTCATAATTTAAAAATCGCTCTAGCGGCCGCCCTATTTGTTTTATCGCAACGTAACTGCATACATACCAATTAATTAACAGAAAAAAGATGTATTCCGTAAACAGTTAAATCGGACCATAATTCGACTAGCTGAGGAATTAATTTAGTTTACATAGCTCCTGCATGACGAACTTTTTCTGCTGACATTCGGATGGATCTTAGGGTACTGGATACTGATGAACTAGGCCTATTTGTTCTAATGCCAATGCCCGCGCTTTTCGTACTTCGGACATTTCTCTTACACTAGCTTCGATATATATTTACTTTCTTATACGTTAATGTATAGCCATGTCAAAAGAATGCCAGAACAAAGATTGCCAAAAATTGTTATGGAATGGATCCCAATGGAAAGGAGGAAGAGAGGAAGACCGAAGAAAACTTGGATAGAAGGAGTACAAGCAGCTATGAATATCAGATGAATGGAGGAAGATCAATGGATGGACAGAGAGGAATGGTGTTTGGTTTCCGGAAGACGGCGGCAGCTGCCATGATACCGGATGATGATGATGATGATATATGTATAATATATATTTTCTAAAAACGCAAGGGAATTAAAAGAACTTGATACACGCAATCCCTTGCAATCGACAACGATCCCTCAAAATCCACTTCCACTAAAATTCAATCAAAAGTAGAACTCCTGCAACAAATTACCAAATATCAACTGGATGGAAAGTGTTTAAAACAGATGGCCCCTTGAAATAATCCAATCGGATACCCAGAAGACTATTGACAAAGGATTTAATCCGATGGCTCAAAAAGAGATACTTACTGAAATGTAGGAGCCGGTATCTTCAGTAATCTCTTTTTCTTTTATCTGCCAATCCGTTATAGTCTATCTGCCTGTGTAGGAGAAATTGAAGCTATAGGAGTTTTCCTCAAATCTACTCCTACTCTATATGGATAAATTCACATACGCCGCCATCCTCTTGGTCTCAAAGCAGCCGTCTTGTCAATAAGTAAATCTGATCACCTCCTCATAGAAAAATCCATAATTACCAACAAATGTTTTCAACTCTTAAAAAATGGCAAATCAGTTATTTTATAATGGATTCATGGACATTGTAAACTACATGGAAAAGAACAGGTTGACGCATTAGCTAAAAAAGGGTGCCAATCTCAATGTAAATCCTCTGGAGCCAGTGCATTTGGCTCAGTAAAACTATATATCGAGCGACTATTTATAAATAATCTTCAGCAAGAATTGGGCATAAATATATCAAAAGAACGCAG